>WMHX01000002.1:147999-543084 GCA_013420875.1 Thelonectria rubi | reverse complement strand
ATTTAAATAATATAATTAATAAAAATATTAAATTATTTATTTTTATAAAATTTTTTTTAAATTTATTATTTAAATTTATTAAAAAAAATTAATATTAAAATATTTTAATTTTAAAATAATTTAATTATAAATTAAATAAATTTTATATTATAATTTAAAAATATAAAAATTTATATAAATATATAAAATATAATTATTTTATTTAATTATTAATTTTTTATTATAATTATATATATTAAATTTAATTAATTTAATAATATTATTAATAAATTATTTTATAATATAATAAATTTTAATAAATTTATTTTAAAATTAAATAAAATAATATAAAAAAAAACCTTTAAAAATAATAATAAATATTTAGAATTTATATATAATATTATAAAATTTTTTAAATATAATTTAATTTAAAAATCTTTTTTAATATTTTAAATAATAATAATAATAATAATAAAATTATAAATTTAATTATATTATAAATTTTATTATTTTTATTAAATATTAAGAATTTTATTAATAAATTTATTAATATAAAAATTAAAAATATAAATTTTATTTTTATATTAAATTTATATATTATATAAAATAAAATAAAATAATTTATAATTTTTATTAAAAAAAATATTATAATTATTTATTTTAATATTAATAAAAAATTATTTATTAATAATAATATTTTATTATTATTATTAAAAAGAGGCTATTATTATAATAAAATATTATTTAAAAATAATATAATAACTTTTTAAATAAAAGCTTTTAATATATAATAATCTAAATTAATTCTTAATAATATTATAAAGATTATTAATAATATTATTAATAATAAAATTAAAATATTAAATTAAATAAAATAAAAAAATAATTAAATATTATATTATTTAATAATTAATTATTAAAAATATTAAAAATTATTATATTAAAAATTAAAATAATTATAATTTATTTAAATATTAAGAAAATATATTTATATATTAAATTCTTTATTTAAATATAATAAAAGTAAATAAAAATATTAAGAGTAATAGCTATTACTTTTTTATTCTTTATTATTTTTATTATTTTTATTTTAATTAGTCTATACTTTAAGTATCTTAAAGTAAGGCTAGGGTTTTCTATTAAGTTAGACTGCTTATTTAGGGCTAAGGTATATATAGGCTATAATAATATATATTTAAAAGACTTAATTAAAGTAAATTAAACCCTATTTTTAAAGTAATTTTATTTAGCTTACTTATAAATAGTTATAATTAACTCTAATATTTTAAGGGCAGTTATTTATAGCGATTTAATTACTTTAAGTTCGCTAGCCACTATACCTTAAATTGCAGTTTAAACTTGCAAGAAGAACATTAAGCTACTTATCTCACTAATAGTTATAAGGACATAAGAATAGTATACAGTAGTAAATCAGCCAGCTCAGGGCCCTATAACGATTTCTTAATCCTTCATTTAATATAATAGATCATACTAGCTCAAAAATAACGAGTGCATTAAGGTCCTTCTCTTTGCATAAATACTAAACTTAAATAATAACACTGAGAGCGATAAGAATAGCACACGACAGTAACTCAACGAGGCACGCATATTAGCCTCATTCGGGCTTCCGGGCCCAAACGAGCTTCTGCCAGTACCAACCATGCTTCTTCCCAGAGCGAATTTCGCGACGGAGATGGGCGATGTAAACCTGGATGTCCTCTCGAGTCCAGCCTCCCAGAACGTTGGTCATGAAGAGGATAAGGCCCTCAAAATCCGATTCCATGACCAGCTGAGCATACTGCCCGATTTCGCGAAGCTTGGGGTCTTTTGGCCAGTTGCCAATTGGCGACTATTCCCGCTCACTTGTCAGCCATGCTTGGTTCCCGAGATGAGTCTAGAAGATATGGGGGAACACTTACTTTGTACTTGTGCTCATGCAAGTCAACAAAGCCAGCTGCTTCAAGCCCGGTGTTCTGAACCGCGTCCTGAAAGACGGTGAAAGTCCGGCCCATCTTCTGGCCGCCCTGCACGAATATCTTGCCCCATTGACCCATGGCATCGTTCTCTTCAATGGTATTATCGTCGCTTTCCATGTAAGCCGAGGGCTCCATGGTTTCAATGATGCCACCGGGCTTCAAGCATCGATAGGCTTGTTCGAACAGGGCGTTCCAGTCGGCAACGCATCCGCTCAGGAAACGAATGTGCACGTAGTCCAGCGAGTCGGGTGGAAACGTCCACTCACGCGTGCAATCATCGATTTGGCTATGAGAACAGGCCGTTAGCCAGACGTAACAGTATGTGGGCGCAGGTTGAGCCATGGGAAACAAAGACTTACAACTCCAGATTAGGGGGGACCCAGCCGGGTTGGATGGGCGAGATGTCGGTTCCGATCACGTCCGTACCGGGGAATTCATCGGCGAAGTCACTGAATTAAGGTGAGTGTAGTCCATTGATGATGAGGAACGCTCGGCTTACATGGCCCAGATACCTGCATCAAGCGTGTCAGTCTTATAGCTGGAACAAATGAGCGAGGGATGGTGGCTTTACATACCGGTTCCAGTTCCAATGTCCACAACTTTCTACTGGGAAGTCGGCATTGCAATCTTCTGACCATCGTGTCGACGCGACTTACCTTGACCTTGTCCGGGTCAAGCGGAGCGAGGAACAGCTTTCCATCGAGGCCGAGAGTTTGAACATGATGGCTGTAGATGTCAGCGCCAATGACCCAGGGGCTCATGAGACGCAGAAACCTACTTAATATCCATGGCCTCGTTCTGTTGTTCGTCGTTCGACCCCCTGGCAGATTTGTTAGCAACCGGGAACTAATGGATGGGGGAGAATTCTGTACCAGTAGTGGGCGTCTCCTTGCTCGCTATGGAATCTCCGCCCAAGAATAGTCCTATACTTGAGGATGCTCGAGGTGATAGACGCCGTAGAGCTTTGACTATCGTCAAAGGCGGAATCGGCATCGTCATCGGTAGGCAGATCCTGTGCGTGGAATCAATTAGCAAAGGTGCCGATTGACAGATATGGTCCGCCAGGTGCCATACTCCTACTTGCACCCAATGCTGAGGGGGGAGCAGATCAGTCGTCTCCGTAGCGGGAGCTGGAGTTGGCTCGGGGGAAGCTGGAGCCGGCGCTGTCGTCGTCTCCGCAGGCGTTTGAGCTGCTGCCGTGGACGACTCGGCAGACGTTTGAGCAGGCTCAGGCGTCTCTTCGGCCGCCTTGGCAGGCGAATCTTCTACTTGCTTGTCGGCCATTTTGGTGGCGGATAAATTAGAGACTTGGAGTAAAGGATGAGGATCAAAGGAACGGGAGAGGGATAATTTAGGAGGAGCGGGGAGGGACAACAAGTCACACGCTTGTGACTGGGGCATCTCTTGCCTGCCGCTTCATTCTGCATGCGGCAGCCTTGAGTTGTCAGAAGCGGGGTGATGAACAAGCTCCTTGGCTATCACCATGGGGGTCCAACGATATGAAGAGGGCGAGACAGACACGTGAGGCGTGAAGATCAACACAGCATTCTTTACTACACCTCGATTCTGTCATTTCCTTCTCGCACACTATCCATTTATCCATTTCCTTAACGCGTGCCTCCAGAATCTCTCAGTGAACAAAATCGCATCATCACGCCACGCAGCCACGCAGCCACCGCACCAGTAGCATTCCATCTAACTTGGAACGGGTGGTTTCCCGGGTGCTCCCGCCAATTTGCCATCCCTTGTCTAGTACTGGGGCGGTTTCGTTCGTTCTTGGACCTCAATGGCCCGGATTGCGAAGCCGGCGCACTTGGAGGCGTTGGACTATCTTGGTGCTACACTAGCTTCTCGATTTAGAAACCCGATTGAGGCAGGAATTCGTCCATCAGATGCTGCTGATTGCGTAAGGAGCACTTCATAGGGACAATGGAGTCAAAAGACCAAGCTCTGCATTCGGGTGGATCACAGACCGCCATTCTGCATTTCCCATTGCCTTAACGTGAAGGGCTCTCAGTGCGACTTGGGACTGAGATATAATGGTCATTGTGGCGATCCAAAATAGTGCGTTGTTAGTGTGCATCCGGTAACCCAATCACTGGGCACGAGGTATCAGGATGTTGGCCATTTCGGCCCTTTCACGTCAACTGAAGGAGGAATATTATTATTAAGTATTATAAAGGTTAAAACCTAGCTAGCTAAAAGCTCCTTACGATCCATATCATGCAATTAGTGTCAGTCCGTTATAGCACGGCCATGCTAATAGTAGCCCCTGCAGCCAGAGCCAGTACTTATCTCTCACCCATTGGGCCAGAAGTTGCAAAGTGCAGACGATCTGGTAGATTCCCTTTGAACTTGATGTGGATCCAAAGGTCTTCTTCTGCCAGAAGATGGTCTTGTCCCCTTCACGCGTGGTGAAGACGAGATGCCAGTTATGACCTTGGATGATGATGCTCGGTAAATAGTCCGGAAGCTGTACAACTTGGTCGGGCATTGATGGGCT
Organism: Thelonectria rubi; assembly: GCA_013420875.1. Taxonomy (NCBI): domain Eukaryota; kingdom Fungi; phylum Ascomycota; class Sordariomycetes; order Hypocreales; family Nectriaceae; genus Thelonectria; species Thelonectria rubi. The sequence continues at coordinate 538,626 of WMHX01000002.1, read as the reverse complement.
ATCCTGGGTGTGGTTTTGAGTTCCCCCGGGCATGCCTGCTCCTTGTTGCATCATTCTCGAGAGCTCCTTATCCGCTTCATGTCTCATTCTGGACAGATGCTGAAGGAATTCCTAATGCGCGGCGTTCCATATGCCCATTTGTAACCTGGCGTTGTCCCACCCTCGCCTGTTCTCTTCGTTTCGATGCTTAGGGCAATCGGTCGATCGCGCAGGGTGATCAAACTGGTATGGTTGAACATTCCATCTGGCAACGCATCCTGAAGACTCCGTATAGTCCGCGAAGCATCTGGATTGTCTCTATCATAACTTGGATCGACATATATGCAGAAGTCGATCTTCTCTGACGACGAGGGTGCCATGTGGTAATCTGGAATGATAGATGCGGTGGTGCTGAAGCCATTGGGTCAGTCGGGTAAAGGGGATGAATATCAGATAGCAATAACTCACCTCGATCGAAAATCGACGAGTTGATTGGCACCAGGCCGATTTAAGGGCCTCAGCGCCGCTTCGAGGACTTGGTGGTGAACTTCCATGTTCCAATCCGCCTCTGAGCTGCCACTACTATTACAAAAGGCTGCCTGGTAGAGGATTTGATGCACCACTTCGGGAGGGGGTGTGTGTCCAAGTTCATGGCGCTGATCCGAGAAGTACATATCGCTGATGAGCCCCCTTCGGGTCCATTTCCAGTCGTGGTATATTTCCCCATCCATCTCGTGGAATGATGCTCTTCCGACTGACGGAAGGATACCAAGGCCCCCGGAAATCAAGTCGATTTTATCGCGGAGCGCCTCCACGGACGGCGGTTGGTGCTGGAAGCCTGGAAGGCGCTCAGCTGTCGTGAAACAAGGCCAATCGGACTGCGCTCCAGTGCACTGATTTGCTTAGACGGAGAAGAATAGCCGGATCTTGAGTCATTTGCCGAAGGCAAGGAACAACTCGACTCACTTCGCAGGGCGTTCTGCGATGGTTCCGGTGTCGGGGGGTTCAATCGGCGTCGCTTGCGAATGGGGTTTTCGGCGGTCTTGTCGTGGCCATCTGAGAGCGCGTCCAACCAAGCATAGATAGTCTGGTCAAGCGACATAGTCTTGACGTCAAGTTATGTATTGAACCTTCTTATCGCGAGAATGACATGGCCTACGGAGTGTATTGGGTTGTGTTCGTTGGCGAGTCAACTGTGGGAAAGTGGAGTTACTATCAACCCGTTTCCCCGTGGCCCGCAACGGCTGAGTCAGCCGTCGGTGTAGGGTAAGAAGTGGCGCGGAAGGTGATGGGAAGGACAGCTGGAAGTCCAAGTTGCCGCGTCGTGCTTGGCTAGTGGTAGAAAGGATTATGCTGGTTCAGGAGACATTTAAGTTAGAAGCGAAGCTCCTGGATATGATTGTTGACCCTAGCAAGATGCCCTCCTTGATTCTCTCAAGTCTTCTAGAAGTATTAATACGATTAACATTCTGAGACTCCTTTCAAAAATTCATGCAAGCTGGTCTAACATCGAGCTTGACCCGGAGATCAAGTTGCGCATTATGCAGATTGTCTCTCTTCTTGACCCGGACTCGCATAATTCCTCCATCCTCAGAAGAGGTCGGATTGGCGGTCCGCTTCTCTACGGACCTCTAGGGACAGGCAAGATGCACCTCGCTCAAGTCCTCACCAAGTCGTCATTGACTATCATACTGCAGATCTCTGCAGCCGATATTAAGAGTAGGTAGGTTAGCGAAATGGAGAAGATAATCAAGGCGTTATTCAGACGGGCAAGATGTTCTTCCCCTGTATTAATTATCTTTATTGATAGGCAGATGCCCTCTTCTTTGCTAGGGACTTATCGAGGAGAAGCTGGGAGACCTCCCGCATTAATCAACCCCTGGGCGAGGCGGATAGAACCGTGAAGGATGCCTTCCTCCTACTTGCCTCAAACCACGCCCTAAAGCTCGATCAAGCGGTCCTACGGCGAGTTCCCGGTCGATTTTACTCAGACCTTCCTTCCGCATAAGCACGTTAGAATATCTTTAAGATTTGTCTGAAAGATAATAGTGACATCTGTCCGAACCTTGACCTTCGGATTCCTGCGAGCATAAAATCCGGATACATATGGCCAGAAATTGGGTTTGTGTTAAAAGAGGCCGCGATGATATGGGTGGACGAAGTCAGGGCCGGTCAGATTATGCAGAAGAGTGCGAAAGTACCTCTAAGGATGTCTCATTTCCTTGAGGCTTTGAAGAGGTGAGTGTTTAGAGTTAACTCAAGCTATTAAGACGTAATTTTGGCGAATGGCAAGGAACGTGGATGGCCTTGATTTACTGTTGCTACGTCGCAATGAATTCACTACATACCTACTAAGATAGGAAAAATTCTATGATGTCAAGTTTTATCTGGTGTGATTATCGGGGGGGATGATTATAGGTGCTATTCCTTCATTTCTATTTACGTACTCATAGCAGGACAACAGAAGCGCTAGCAGCTCCAAACCAAATCTCCATATCATCATGTCCGATTAACATAAGTTTACCTTGGCACTTTAGTAGGATAACTCCCATGCCAGCTACATTCAAGACAAATAACTCGCTTGCTTATAGCCGGGAAGTGATGCCTTGCGTTCGTTCTTTGTTCCACCGCAGAGCAGCATCCTCGGTCGCATCATACCCATAGAGCCAGTCCTGGAAGATGGTGTTACCCATAAGGTTTGGGCTGCTTGGGTAATCGCCGGCCTTGAACACCCCCCGTCTCATGGCCAATGGCTCTTCTTCTTTCATGTGGATGAAGAACCTGTTGGTGAAGCTGCCTCGTTGGATCGAATGAGCCCTGTCCACTCTTGTCCGGTAGAAGAACTGCAGAAGAGAATGTAGTTCATCCTTGGAGGTCAAATGAGACAAAGCAGACCCCAACACAGCAGCATCCTCAATAGCCATGGCGGCTCCCTGGGCTAGGTAAGGTAGTGTTGCGTGTGCAGCATCACCGATCAGAACCATTTTCCCACTGGGATGAACCCAGTCGGGGATGGCTGGCAGATCTGTGAGACGCCACTTCTCGACTTTTTCTGGGAGGAATGAGAGAAGTTTCTGGACCCTTGCGTGTTTGTGAGCATATTTGATCTCTCAACCAACTCACAATGGGCCATCACTTACATGGAAGACCATCCCTTGTACGCGGTGCGGACCTCGGAGGCGTTGGCGGGCGCCTTAAAGCCCTTCATCTTCTTATCATCGGGGATAACCATCAAAAGATTGAAGGTCTTTTCCTTTTGCATGTTGTACCTACTCTTATTAGACTCTGAAAGCTTGACGACGGCGAGCAGACACAACTCACCCAATGATGTGGTGATCGGGCCCGAGAAATTGTTCAAAATTTGGATCTTCACTCAACGGCGCAAGCTCCGGGTCGTTGGTGAGAGCACTACGCGGAATCACAACGCGAAAGCACGTGTCTCCCGTTTCGTGGGGTTCAATGTTGAGGCCCATGGCTCGTCTTGCGATGCTCTTGACTCCGTCGGCGGCGATGATCAAATCGCCGCGGACAACTTCTCCTGATTCGAGCGTCACCGAGGCGTCCTCGGGGCTGTAGGACTTGACCGTCTGGCCTTTTCGGATGCTTGCGCCGGCCTTGGTTGCAGCAGCAACGAGGATGTTGTGGTAGTCGGGCCTGTAGACTTGCCAATACGGCGCGCCATACTTTTCACTGTGGCGGGAAAGGTCCGTGAAGCCTTCGGGTGCTGCCGTGAGCCAGGACCGATAGTTGATGCGCGATGGGTTGGATGAAACGGTGTCCATCTCATCGCCCATGCCCCAGCGAATCAATTCTCGCGCCGCGTTTGGAGGAACTTGAACACCCGCGCCGACCTGAGGTTATACGTGCTTAGCCATTGAATAGAAACCATGGTTCAATACTCACCTCGACAAAATCTGTTGCCTGCTCGAGCACAGTAACGAAGTGACCGGCATTTCGCAGAGCCAAAGCGGTTCCCAAACCTCCAATTCCAGCCCCAACAATGATGACGTTCAACTGACAGTTTGGAGCCATCTCGCTGATTTGTTAAGGCACAGGTTCAGAAGGAAATGTTGCGTATTCGACGCGGATGTCGACTTGGATTGACGTGATCCGTTAGGAAACCTCCCAAGTGTTTCCTGGATTGAGTCTACGATACCAGGAAGTAGTATTAGTAGCATCGAATAATTTACCTTGGCTCACAATGAGGTTCGAAAAAGTAACCTCGGGACAAAACCTCAGCGTCACGGAATTCAGCCGCGAAGGATTCCGGCTTTGCGGAGAGAATCCCCGCGTTTGGTTCCGGCAAACGGCCCGCCCCCAGATCGAGCCATGTCAGTCTGGGGATGCACGAGGTTCAATGCAAAAGGCGATCTGGGGTGTTATTGAGACCCTATCAGTGGCTCGAGTGATTTTGACCATCTTTTTGCTTCAGAAAGATCCCTCGGGTGTGATGATGCGACCTGGAGGCGAAACAGCACCAGACTGCTAGTTGCTCTCCCATTCACGACCAGTAAAGTTCCCGTCAAGTGAGTAGCAATTTAAAGATTGGGGGCATTTATGTTCAAGTTTCAACTCACTGACCAGTAATTCGGCACGATAACATGCTTACGTGAATGTGTGTTGGTCTATACGATCAGAACACCAATTCTGTCTCAAGCATATACGACCGACTGTACTGCATCCTTCCACTCTGTCGTTACTTTTACCTGGGGCCTGCTGTGTTCTTATAACTCCTCCTCCGCCGTTTCTTCCATTCTTTTCCTGCTTCCAGTTATGTGCCATGGCTTCAACCGTACCTCCGGCGGTCTGAGCAGACACTCCACGGCGTCAGAAGGACGCTCATAAGAGTATAGTCCCAGGGCATCATCTCGATTGTAATTATCGATTGTGAGTCATCGACCATCTCCAGACTGTTGTTTGACCATGGGCTACGACCCGTCTCTTGGCTATCAGTATATGCCTCGGTGATATTCCCGCGATTCGGGGGGAAGCGCCCGAGAACCACTCCTTGCTTATAGAGACCCGGGTCCTTCTCATGTTGAATAGTGGCGGCAGATAGTTGGATTTCGTCGAAGTTTTCTTCGTCTTCTGATTCTACCGTCGAGTTTGGAGTAGGGATAGCTGCAGGATCCAATCGTCGCGGGGACGTTTTTCTCGCACACTTTCTTCTATTTCCTTGGCGGTATTCGCGCAGATTTGGTCTGCATGGGGACTCAGGTTAGTCAAATATAATGAATCATCAAAAGACTACTCACCGGCGCTCCGTATTTGTAGGGATGATGCATTCCCTCTCAAAGTGTTTGCAGTTTAGACACGGGCTGCCTGGACAATGCCGGATACACCGCACCTTACGTGTGTGACAAAGCGTGCATGCTGGTAAATCTCGCCGTTTCCGTATAGTTGAGATATTGCGTGCCGAGGGATTAATATTCACGAATGAAAACTTGATGGACTCAAACTTCCGAGCCATCTTGCGTCAGGCGAGTCAGGCCAAAGATAAGATGAATCCAGAATAACTGACTGGTGACTTTCTTCATTCACTCACTCCCCAATCATTCGAGATTATAAATCTGGAAAAATATGAGTATGTCGATACCTCTCTGGGTATATACACATGAGCGAGCCTCACCTATCCTCAGAGTTGACCTGTGGGAAGTGCCGACCAAAGACCACGACAAGGTACCACACGTTAGTGTACTCTTAATGTGCTACACATTCCAGATATAGATCAACCTACTATTGATACTCTCAGTCAGCTGATTCTAATCAGCCTATACAACGGATCGCCGTGGCCGAGTGATGTGCTCGGAAAGATGTGTCCCGACCGGCGCTACCGGTACCGGCTCCGTTGTGCACGGCAGAAAGTGACGGTATTTCCGTGACACCTGGATATATTGTCCACTCGCTCATCATACGTCCCCATTTTATCCTGCATGTTTATCAATTCTTCTGCAATAGTCACAATGCCGTCAGTTCTTGCCAGCCCATCCTTTGGTGATCTTCCACTCAGACGAGGCGATCCTCCCTACTCAGCGTGGGGCCTTTGGGGCACCGACGATCATCTCGGCTCTTTGGTGAGTAGTTATGCCTTCTACAGAACTCCAGATACCTCTTCTAACTCGACAAAGAACCTCCTCACCCCTGCTGTCGTCAAGGATGCAACGTCCGAGATTCGTTCTGGACAGCGGTTCAGCTTGAAGTAAGGCCGCCATCAGAGATATACGATCAAACAGAGGCGACAAAAGATGGCACAGATGCTGACACATTTGTTAGCTGGTGCCTCAGTCAGCCAAAGACACCCGCTTTTCGAAGACACGAATTCGCATTCGAGCACTCTATCAGAGGTGACGGCCATGTGTTAGACGACACAGTTGGTGGCCCAGAACAAGCATGCTTACGAGTCGACTCCGTGCTGACCCAGAGCAGCTGACATTCAACACTCAAAAAAGCACACAATGGGATGGACTACGCCACTTCGCCTACCAGAAGGAGCAACTATTCTATAATGGAACCACCAAGGACGAGATTGTCGAAAACGTCAGCGGAAGTCTGGGACTGCAATGGTGGCACAAGGCAGGGGGGATTGCCGCTCGAGGTATCCTCGTCGACTACTGGTCATATGCCAAAGAAACTGGGAAGAATTTCGACCCGGCCAGCCCGTATGGGATTCCATGGGAAGACCTCTCGCAATGCATCGAATGGCAAGAGAAACAGTCCTCGGGTGCTTTCAAGGCGCGTCCGGGCGACATTCTGCTGGTTCGGTCCGGCTTCACGGCGCGATATGGCCAGCTCAGCGAACACGAGGAACGAGAGCTGGGCCAAGTGTGGCCGCCTGCGTCTTGCGGACTGCAGCAGGACAAGCGGTTGCTGCAGTGGCTTTGGGAAAACCAATTCGCCGCCGTCGGCGGAGATGCGCCGGCGTGGGAGGTCTTCCCCGTCAACGAAGAGGCCGGCTTCTGCTTCCACGAGGTTCTCATCGCGGGCTGGGGCTGCCCCATTGCCGAGCTGCTCTGGCTGGAAGATCTTGCGGCTTGGTGTCTTGCAGAGAAGCGATGGAGCTTCTTTCTATCTTCTTGTCCGCTGAACGTGCATGGAGGCGTGGCCAGTCCAGCAAATATGATGGCTTTGGTGTAAGTGAATCGGTCACTGGACCATGGTGTTGATTGGTAGCTCACAGACTGTCTTGCTTAATGATAATTACAAGTTCTCCGCGATCTTCCTCGTCCCCATTCTTTGCCATGCCACCCTAAACGATTGACTCCTGGAACTGTCATGTTGGTCCAATGCCGATTCTTGACGCGGCTGATTATCAAACAGGACGATGAGCCTCTGCGACGGGATCTCGATACAATCGCCTGCCATGGCCATTCCCTTTCCGCATTTCAGAATGTGGTTCTCGCATGCCTCTTGATGTACGTTGCTCTCGGTCCGTGGAATTTTATGAATCCACGCGTGGGAACTCTTTCCGGTGGAAGCATGTATTTGTTCCAAGTGGTAGTGGTTAATGATGGGCTTCTCAAGTAAGAGCGGTTTGACGGCTTCGAAGAACGGCTGGGCGGCAGAGCTTTCCAAGAAGGCCCGGTGAGCATCCAGATTCTCCCATAGAGTCATGGAGATGGCGATGGGCCTCTGCCGATCGTCTTTGTCGACTGCGATACCGGTGAGGGTGTAGAGGGCGCCCTGAGCTAAGAGGGTGGGTTCGAGTTGTTCGGCAAAGACACACATGAAGTCATTGGGAGACACGGCGAGAGGGTTGATGACGAGTTCTGTCACCGGATTCTCCATTTTGCTTATCTGGGGTGTTCATGGGATAGTTTGCTTTCGATCTTTTTTTATATACCTGTCAGCGTGCTCTTCAAGCATAAGCTCATCCGTGGAATGGGCTCGAGGACCGATTTCTGAAGTGGTAGTCAGGGACAAACCCGGAAATTCCGGCTCAATTCCCGTTGGGTGCCATAACGTCGGTATTTCAGCGCGGCATTTGCTTAAACTTGCAACCCCGCGCAATGTGTAGGGTAGTGCAATTGCGAATCTGAGCCTCTACTTGATATTTCACTTAAGAAGTACGGATAATTAGATGCAGATATTCTTGACAGAGGTAAGAACGAGCATATGAGAATATGTAAGTGTTAACTAACTCTCTCAGCTGGAACTTATAAACATGCTAACAGGTAAAGCTCAACCCTTAAACCCCAAGTTGGGCATCATCGCTCTAAGTAATCCGTGACTCTTGTTCAGTTGAGAAATTGGGGGGACCGGATGATCAGATGGTCTGAACAAAGCATCGTGTGTAAAGTAAAGATGCTTATTCATTCATGTAAGACAGTATCGAGTAGGAAATCATTGCAATTATTCGAGGAGATGTTGGGCAGCTTTGCGGAGATGAAGGCTGCCATCTTCCGGCCCAATCCGGCCCTCAGGAACTCGAGCGCCCATTCCGAGTCTTGTCAGGTGGGTCTCAAGACGCCTGTCAACTCGTATTAGAATTGCTGTTGTGCGAGCATCTTCTTTCATCAGCCCTCACATCTTCGATTGCATTGAGACAGCTCGCCTCGATGAACACTCACGACCCCTCCCAGAATTATACCCGACGCACACATGTTATTCCAGCCAGCCAGCCGAAACTTGGCGACGTTACCGTTCGACGCGAACTGAAAGGGGCCCTTCGGCTTTCGGTCCACGATTACAGTTTGCTCGGGTCAAGCAGAGACAGCATCACTGTCATTCTTACTCATGGCACATCTTTCAACAAGTACTTTTGGCAGCTGATCATCGACCACATCTTGTCCCTGAAAGATGCGCGGATCTCAATTCGGAGACTTATCGCAATTGATGCCGCGAATCATGGGGATAGTGCCATCTTGAACCAGAAAGTGTTGCCTCCAAAAGGTTGGCTCATTCGGTGCCAGTGGCGTAAACTCAGTCGAAGTGAAGCTGACACCCGCGAAGCATGCTGGGAAGACGACTCCCGTGACATCCTCCATACCCTCAAATTCTTGGGCGTTCAAGGTCCTGTTCTGGGCATTGGACACTCTTTTGGCGGAGGAAGCATGTAAGTCAGTCGCTGCGCACGCGGCGAGTCAGTCGCTAACATATGGTTGAAGGTGTCACGCACACATGATGGAACCAGAATCGTTTCTCGCCACTATTCTCGTTGAACCAATTCTGTTCCAGATGAAGGCGCAGACTGAGGCTGTCGCGAAAATGACTTTGGGTCGGCGAGATACATGGGATTCACGGTTGGTTTGGATCGGCTCAATTGGGCAACCAAAATGCTAATTGCAAAATAAAGAGCGGCCGTCGCACTGGCGTTTGAGCGAAGTAAAAGCTTGCAAGACTGGGACAAATCTCAACTGGAAGGGTATATCGTGGGTTGCGCTACGATCCCAGGGTTGGCTCAAATGCTGATGTTTTCAAGGAACATGGAACGTACTCGACTGGCGGGGAGAATGGATCGAAGAGAATGCTCAAGACACCCAAAGAGCAAGAAGCTGTATGCGAGAACTTCACCGCCTACACCGACTGTAGTGGGAAGAACAACGCCTGACTAACTGTGAATGCAGGCTACCTACCTGGCGGCGCCTCACCCTCAGATTCTGAATCTCCTCGGCCAATCGAGAGGACGACACCATTTCATCTGGGGATCCGAAAGCAAAGTCATGTGAGTCATCATGTTCCCAGTAGCTCACCCTCGATTAACAACCTTTAGATCCTCCGACAACCGCCAATCGGTCGAGAGAATGGTTCAGCAACCGTCGACGTCGCAGGTGATTGCGGGAGCTGGCCACCTCGTACGTCTGCACATGTCCTAGAGCTTAAAACCACGGTGCTAATTATTGTTCTAGATCCCCATGACGCATCCCCAGGCACTGAGCTTGATCTTGGGCGAGCTGATGGCGGATATTTGCTCATTTCCACCTCGGCCCCAAGTCAAGCTCTGAGCCGGAATTTCCGTGTCCCATTCCGCTCCCCACGGTAGCACCGGACTCGAGCTGCTTTGCTCTCCGCTTCGTCTCGGTTCCTCGCGACGCTCGCGTCCAGCAGAGTTCGGCTAACCCGGATGTGTGCAAGTCTTTGGACTCATCTCCAGCCGAGAAATGCGGGGGAGGATCCAACTTGTTGCGGCAGATGTGTGGGGTATGGGGGAGGACTTGGAGGAGGCGGTTCTGGACTCTTCAATTGGGATGACTTCGTCAAGCCGTTTGGACTTCGTTAGCTAGACTAGTCTCCTCAGCGTCCCTGCCTAGCAAACCAAGCCAACCACACCGAGCTCTTCTCAAGCTAATGATGGTTCATATGACGGGGTTGGCCCAGCTCCATCAGTCTGCATCGCGTCTTTAACCTCACACCAAGCCCTCCCCTTCTCTCCATTCTCTCCAACGACGACTGCTGACCTTGGATTGACAATGGCGACACCTAGTCAACAGGAGAGCGCGGAAGCGACGAATGCCGCTTCGATTGGCGAAACCGAGGATAGCAAGGGACGACGGCCATCCAACGTCACCGACGTTTCCGCTGAGGTGACCGGTAAGAAGAGCCATGAGAGGAACGAGGACGAGCCGGAGAGCCCAGAGTCATCGAAGCAGCCAGCAAAGAAAATGAAGAGGGGCAAGTACATCTCTAGAGCATGGTAAGGATTCCAAAGAAGGCGGGACAATTGCGTGGCCCAAACACGATTGGTCCCATGTTGGAGATATTCTGCGTACGGGTGCTAATTAGCCACCCTCTCACCAGCACCTCATGTCAGCAACGGAAAATCAAGGTCAGCCCCAACAGAACCTTTTCAAGTGCTTGACTAAATATCTATAGTGCGAGGGAGGCGAACCCTGTGCCCAATGCGTTGCGCGAAATCGACCATGCACTTCGGCCCCGAGAGGCACAAAACCCAACGATCAACGAAGCCGCACTTTCAGCTCGAGTGGCCAGGAATCGCTGATGGGTGTCGCCAATGGGTAATATTCCACATAGGCTCTAGACGAAGAAGAAAACGGCTGATCAATTAAAATGCACTAGCATCTCCAATATCGAGCTATTAGCACGACTCACCGAAGTCGAACGCCGACTCAACATGATGCCCACGGCCGCCCAAGAATCCATCATTGGCAAGAATCAAAGCCACCTCCATCCTCACTCCACCATGGCCGATGATCATTCGACCCCAGGGGCAGCAGAGCTCCAAGACGTGCTCGAATCCGACGGCCAGACATTTGCCGGAGAAATTTCCATGACTCCCACATTCAAGAACGCCAACGACGTCACCGACGCCACGGATGGTGTGGATGGCATCGACCCAGGCTTCTCATCTATGTCGCCATTGCAGCATCCCAACCCTCCAGGAGATAAACCGCGCAAAGTCAGAGCTTGGTTGGAGGCCGTGTTGGACCAGCACGGCGTCGTCGCTAATGAAGTCGAGTGGAGGAGATACATGCACATCTTCCTCGACGAGATCCACATTCTGTATCCAATACTACACCCTCCTACAATCTGGGACACGTTCAACGAGATATGGGAGTACTCTGCGCTATGGTCCCTCACCAGCGCAGCAGAGAGAGAGCACAAGCGCATGTCCGTGGCACTGGTCTGCTTCTGTCTTGCATTGGGGCGCTGCAGCGTGTCGACGAGAATGACCGACGCGAACGGGGTGCACTCTGCGGGCTGGACCTTGTATAGTGTTGGCATCAGTCTGATGCAAGACACGGTGGAAATGAGCAACACGGCTTCCAAATCCCTGTTGACGCTCCAGATACTCCTAATGAGGGTAAGCACCTGTTTGCGAATCATGATGCCAAAGCTGACCCGGGTAGGTCTTGTACTTGTTTCGACTAGACGCCACTCAGCGTGCGGCACGCCTTTTGGCTCTCAGCATCTCCAACGCTCACATTATTGGACTGCATCGGCAGAGCACCCTGGAAAATATGCCGGTCTTCCAGAGTCAGATGTATTGTCGGACATGGTGGGCCATCTATGTCCTCGATCGCCGCCTGGCAATCGAGTCCGGTCGGCCATACTTGATCCAGGACAACAATATTGACGCTGCTCTACCGCTCGAGCTTGGAGATGAGTGGCTGAGTCGACACCAATCGAATCCCAAGAAGACGGCCGCACTCCAACAAGATATTGATGTCGAGGTGTCTGGAGCACCGATAACGCCCATGCCGTACTTGATAGCCATGGTGCGGTTTTCCCGCGTGGTTGGCAAGGCATGGGAGCTTCTCTATGGAGTCAGATCCTCCGGGCAGACGTCTTCTGCAATGATTGAGTATGCAGACACCGTTCTATCCAACTTGTTGGAGACTCTACCGGCCGAGCTGTCCTATGACGCCAAGAAAACACCCGAAGCGCAGTTTAGGACGAGACAACGATGGCAAGCGAAACAAGCCATGCTTTTGTTTACTGTAAGTCTCCAGAATAGTGATCATGTTGAACCGAATTTGGCTGATTGCGACCCAGTGCACCACGTTTCTCCGACTGCTGATGCGGCGGCCATTCTCAGGCAAGTCGGCAGGGTGTTCAGAGGATGACGAGCTGGAGTCCTTCACGATTTGCGCAAGCCTGGCAGCGAGAATCCTCGGAGCCCACGAGAGTATACAAGACGATGGCCTGAAGCATTGCTTTCCATTCAGTCATTACCTTACCAGCGCCACGATGGTCATGATCGGAGTCATCACGAAGGAACCGGGCCTCAAGAGAAGGTATCGAGGCATCACCTTGGCGGCAACCCGCTCTCTCAACATGTACTGCCACAGCATCTGGGTGTCGGGCAAGATGATGCGTTATGTCTCGAGGTTGACGGTGCTGGCGCAAAGGGTTCTCGGCGACGATACAACCAAGCGCCAGTCTCATGGCCGTGGCAGAGAACTTGATCAAGAAGGACTCGACGAAACACAGCAGCTCACGCCGCAGTCCGATACCATTGACTTGACGCAAGGTCCAACGCGAGGCGGATGCCCAAGTCTGAGTGAGTTCGCTCTCGATGCCCCAACTGTGCCTGGGGCAGAGCGACGAGGAAGCATCATGTCTCGAAACAGTGATTACAACGTGCCACTCGTTGGAAGACAACACGACAAGTCACACGCAGATGGCTCATCCATTTGGACCGCCACCGTCGATGGCCAGCGGCCTGATATTCCCGACTGGGCCATGTCCGACTTCAACTTTGAGTCTATTATTACCGACGAGGCGATGGGCACCAACTTCTCTTCTACGGGCCTCCCGACGGTTCCGATGGATGCCACGTTGGGGAATGTGCGCGGCGGGACAATCGAGATTGATCGGGATATGGATGAAGCCATCTTTGGGACCGTGGGCCCGAGTCGGCTTTTCGATCTTGATGTGGATATGGAACAGGCATTGATGAATCTCTGCAACACGGGAAGTGTCGGGTTTTAATGCGTAGCTTAATGATTATAATGTGGTACTTTGACACGGTTGGAGTCTTGGATGAGGCGTTAATTAGCTATACCAGATGAACGGCAGACGAATGGCGATCCCATTGTGACGAACCCAAACGTTCCCAACGTGGCAATATCTTTCCAACTATCCTCTATATTCTAGTTCTCACTGACAATTAAACCCCTCTACAACTTTGCTGGGATCGCCACGCTCAGGCTGGTCGAAGGATGCCTATTTGCTTGATTCAACTTTGCAGGCAGCAGACGTCGGAGAATCTTGCCGGCAGGGCTGGATTATGTTAGCACAAGAAGCTCGCATTCCGTGGTGAACGGTCGGTTGTACTTACTTTCGAGGAATCGCTTCGAGTATGAAGATGCCGCCTGTGATGCGCTTGTATCTCGCAACTTTAGTGTTGACGTGATCAAGCACGTTTGCCTTGAACTCTTCCTGCTCATCTACACCTTCTAGGCTCGTCGTGATGTACGCGACTGGCTCCTCCGAGGTGCCATGGTCGTTGTATATACCACACACAGCGGCGTCGTTGACAAGGGGATGCGTGATGAGAATCGCCTCGAGCTCGGCTGGGGCGACTTGATGCCTAATCTCGGGCGTTAGGTCGACAGGCACAAGGATTTGTAAGTGAAGCCATACCCCTTGACTTTGATCATCTCCTTGGCTCGGTCAACGATGAACAAGTAGCCGTTGTCATCAACATATCCTATGTCTCCGGTTTTCATGTAGCCGTCCGAGGTGAATGGGTTTGAAGGCTGTTCATCGCCGGTGACATAGCCTTGCATGATATTTGGGCCCCGTATGACGAATTCTCCAACGTGAGCGTCTACCAAGTAGTTAGTCTCTTCAGAACAATGACATGGCAGAAAGCCACTCTCGGTACTTGCCTCTTTCATCCTCATCCACCACTCTCATCTCCATTCCGGGCAAGAGTCTCCCGATCGTTCCGGGGACATCAACCTCGTCCTCTCTCTGCGACGCCACGCTAGGGCTGGCTTCCGTCATCCCGTACCAAGATGTTACCGCACAATCGAATCGCTTGGAAAGTTCCTCCGCCTGCCGTTGGTTCAATGGTGCCGCGGCATTGATCAGGCATTTGACAGAAGAGTAGTCACCCTTTGCCGCCAAAGGATTCTTGAGGAACTCGAGTGCAATAGGGGGGACGACATTGATGTGCGAGACTGCGCCGCGTTGATTAGCAGAATCCAGCAATCGCATCTCGCCAACCACCTACTTTGATGTCTTTTGATGGCCTGTAGCAAAGGCCCCAAGTCAAATCTTCGGAACACGACAATAGGAGCACCCTTGAACGTCAGTATTTAAAAGATCTTTGATAGTGACTTCGGAAAATCGGACTCACCTGACACACATATTGGCAAGAAAAGCCCGCCAGACCCAGGATGTGAAAGAACGGCACGATTAAAGCAACCACCGTGTCTGGGGTGAACATGCCGCGAAGTCCTTGAGATTGCATGAAGATGTTTGCAACAATGTTGCCGTGGCTGAGCCGCACGCCCTTGACCATTCCTGATGTTCCAGAGCTGAAGCAGATGAACGCCAGCTGCTTCTCTACAAGCTCGGCCGGGATGACTGCAGGTTCAAACTCCGCGGAGGCGTGTTGGATAATATGCTCTACTCTAAGCACTTGCGCAACCCCGAGCTCGGCCTCCTCTGAGTCCCATATGTGCAGCGTGGGCAGCGCGTGCAGAGCCGGGAGCAGTTTGATGGCTGCGACGAGTCCGGGAAGCAGCGCATTCTCGACAAGTATATCGGTCGGCTGGCTGAGCTTCAAGGCATGCAAGAGTTCCTGCAGTCGCTTAGAAACACTGATTCCAATGGATTACTGGAATGATAAGGCATACGTTTGGCTCGTAGAGAGGGTTCAGTGCAGAGACAACAGCCCCAGCGGCGAGGATGCCATGGACGCAAGCGGGATAATAGTTCTATCAAAATCCGTGTAAGTAGCTTTTCGCGGAGTATCAGCCTACCAATATTCAAGATCAAATAACTTGCCCTGTTTGTCGACAAGATGCCCACCACGTCTCCTGGTCCGATTCGAACCTCATCGCGGAGATGTCGGGCAATCCTTCTGACTGCGGACCTGAATGTCGCGTAGGTGAAGGCGACTTCCCCTGAAATGCCATCGATAATAGCTGGCTTGTCCTCTGGAGTGTTGTTCAAGTTGTAATTGAGGAGAAGCTCGGTGAGGGTGACATTTCTGGGGAAGTCAAGGGCCTCTGCACTTCGGTAGATCATCTTCATCTGGGTTGTGGTATAGCGTGCGAGCTCGGTTCTGTTCAAACGAAGAATTCCCAAGTAGAAATGCTGCCATAGCGAACCTCAGCCTCACGAGTGCTCGTAACTCTCATATTGGCGTCTAGTCCGTCCGGACTCCGGTACTCCTCCGGATCATCGCCGGTTGCGGACTGCTGGAGTTCCGCTGGTGGAAAGGTCCAGTTCCGAAATACGGGCTCGTCCACCCGCGATCCGGCAACGCCCGGAATCTTCATGCCCGACGAAAACCATTGACCCATCTGTTCGTATTTACATGAAACAGTATTACGCCAAGTGATGACTCGAAGCCATAGTATACTTGAGTCTTGACCGCTACAGTTTGTCCTTACCACCGCAGTCTTGATACATCATTCGCTCGCCGCCATCAACATCGACGCCGTTGCAAGTCACCAAATATCTGACAATGGCTCACCCTAGCGCAAAGGTTGCTTTCGTTACTGGAGCAAATGGCATCACTGGAAATGCCATCATCGAACATCTCATCCGGCAGCCGCCCACCGAGTGGTCCAAGATCGTCATCACCTCCAGGCGGACCCCAACTCAGGTCTTCTGGCAGGATCCCAGAGTCCGCTTCGTTGCCTTGGACTTTTTGAAGCCAGTTGAAGAGCTCATCGATGCGATGGCCCCGATTTGCCACGATGTTACCCACGCCTTCTTCGCCTCTTACGTCCATCACGCCGACTTTAAAAAGCTCAAGGATTACAACATTCCCCTGTTCAGCAAGTTCCTCGTATCGATTGACACTGTCGCGGCCGACACCTTGAAGCGCGTTTGTCTTAGTACTGGAGGAAAGGTGAGCCCCCAGACTCTATATCAATAGCAGGCATTTAACGCCCAAGTTCCCAGCATTACGGCGTTCATCTCGGACCCGTCGAGGTCCCAATCCATGAAGGCATGCAGCGCTATGACGACCGCGGGGAGAACTTCTACTATCAACAGGAAGACTTTCTCTTCAGCCTTGCCGCAAAGAGAACCTGGGACTGGAATGTCATTCGACCCAATGCCATCATTGGATTCACTCCCGCTGGTAGAGTGTCTTGCCCCGTGATAGAATGATTGAGTCTGACTAGAGTATTAGGAAATGGCATGTCTGCTGCACTAACACTTGCCATTTACATTCTTTGCTGCCGCGAGGCCGGGAAAATCCCCGTGTTTCCGGGCAACAAGT
This sequence comes from Thelonectria rubi, assembly GCA_013420875.1. Taxonomy (NCBI): domain Eukaryota; kingdom Fungi; phylum Ascomycota; class Sordariomycetes; order Hypocreales; family Nectriaceae; genus Thelonectria; species Thelonectria rubi. The sequence goes on along the minus strand of WMHX01000002.1, from coordinate 521,780 downwards.
TCTTCTACAACTCAGTCGACGATTCGTCCTACGCTCCTAGCCTGGCGGACATGAACGTCTGGGCTGCTACTGAGGAGCACACAAAGAACGAGGCGTTCAACCACACAAACGGGGACGTGATTGTCTGGAAATACTTCTGGCCCAAGTTGGCAGCCTATTTTGGTGTTGAGGTGAGTTACGATAAGGGCTTCGTATGGCATCATGCTAACAGAAGAATAGATTCCAGCTGATCAAGAATGGAAAGCGAGCGGAGAAGGGCAACGCATGGAACACAACTTCCTCATGACGGAATGGGCGCAGGGAAAGGAGTCTGTGTGGAAGCAGGTGGTTGAGAAGTATGGCGGCAACCCCGAGGCCTACAACTGGGGAACCTGGGACTTCTTCGATTGGGCTGTTGGCAAGGCCTGGTTCACCATCGGTTCCGTCTCAAAGGCTCGCAAATTCGGCTGGACAAGGTACGACGACTCGTACGACGCTTGGATTGCGACGTTCCGGTCTTTCGAAAACGCCGGTGTCCTTCCTTACCAAGACATCTACGGGTTTCAAAAACCCGACAAGGCCGTCAAGCTTCTGCCTCACCCGGCGGATGTTGTGGCTGCTCGTGAGACGCTGGTTGCGAACGGCGTGAAGGAAGTGAATGGGGTAAATGGACATGCTGCAATGTACGTGGCTCCGGACGTTGAAGTTGAACTCCTTTAGGATACAGGGGACCATAGGCTTTAACCTACGATAGTCTTTGTTGATTTTGAAGAAACGAGTGTTTTTGTTTCATAATGCGCACAGTTATTCATACTTACTTATATCTCGAGAATGATTCTTCTTGGTAGGGTTCATGCGTTGCTACACATCCCAGATCTGCTCAATAATGCTTAAAATACGCCGTGAAACTTGAAGGGAGACTACTCCGTCCTGTGGTGATAGAATGATGATAATCGAGCTCGCTCTGCGGTTTGTACGGAAATCATAGCATTCTACCATTCCGCGCCGACCATGCCTACTACATGCTTCTACTTGCGACTGCTACGAGGAGTACGTACGCATATAACGAGTCTTGGCAGCGGCGTTCAGCGTCACATTCTTGAGCAAACAAGTCCAGGATGAACGATGGGAAATGCACGCTACTCGAGGCCCGATCCCGGAAGATACGGAATGGCAATGTCCGTCTACTGATACAGGGATCACGTCTCAATAGCCTCTCGAGGACTGGCTCTGCACGCCCGTACCGACATGGAACGAGCTCCGCCTCCCCCACGGGGCCCCAGGTTTCAAGACCGCAAATTCGGGACTCGAGCTGCTAGCGCATGTTGCTGGAGTCCGTCTTCTCCGTGCAATCGGAATGAGGCACGGCTCATGTCTTGTATTTGAAGACTTCAAATCGACTCGGCAGGCTTCTACTCACCGCCCATCTTAGTCTCTCATCATCATATCCCGAACTCATTCCTGCACCATTGACCATGGACAAGCCCGAGTTCGAACACATGTCCTCTGAGGACGTCGAGAGAACGGAAAAGTATCATGCCGTCGAAGCGCTGCCTGAAGCAGCCAAAACTGAAGCAGGCGTTATTTTGAGCATCGACCAAGGAGGCAGCACTTCTCTCCACCTTGCCAAAGATGGCCACGTAAGTTTGACTCTTGAGACCGATTCGTATCCTACTTTACTAAGACCATCCAGACCGTCCTCCTCCCGCAGCCCACCGATGATAGCCGCGACCCTCTCAATTGGCCTTCGTGGAAGAAACACGCCATCCTCTTCACAGTGGCATGGGGAGCCTTTTGCGCAGACTTTACTTCTGCCGCTGGAAGTGCTCCAGTCCTGCTGCAAGCCCAGGAATGGCACAAGGGGGTCGGCAAGGTAAACGAAACAAACAGTATCAACGTTCTCATGATGTGAATATCCCCGTCTGTTGATAATCTGCATTGTACTAACATGACCAGGGCTCTCGGCGGCCTTCTCTGGGTCCCGATGACTTCTTTCATTGGACGCGCCCCGACCTTGTTCTGGTCGAATTTGTTGGGCCTCGTCTTTTCTATTGCTACAGCGGTGTCGCCCAATTTCACCACGTTTTACGCCATGAGAGCGCTCACGGGCTTCTTCATCACATCGTCGCAGACCATTTCCATTGCTTTCATCAGGGACATGTTCTTTTTCCACGAAAGGGCCCGCAAGATTGGTCTCTGGGCCCTCCTCTACATTGCTTCGCCATTCTGGGGCCCGCTGGTAGGAAACTTCGTCCTCGGAGGTACCAATAAGTGGGAGGACGTCTTTTGGGTATGTGTCGGAGTCTGCGGGCTTGACATGATACTCATTCTATGCTTCCTTGACGAGACATGGTACAACCGCGACGTCCCGTACGATCAACAGCCGTCTCGTGGCTTGGGATTCGCGTCTCGTATGTCTCGAATCACTGGCATCTGGGAGCTCAAATGCCGCGATTTCTACTACAAGACTGTGTTTGAGTCATTCAAAAGGTTTTTCCTGACCTTGACCAAGCCTGCTCTCTTCATTATCCTGGTTGCCTAGTTAGTATTCCTGCCTGCTCAGCTGCTGACGCTGCTAACCATATCGCACAGTCTCCTTTTCTTTGCCTGGGCCATCGGCATCAACATCACCACTGCCATTCTATTCACTACCCCTAGAGAGTTTGGTGGTTATGGCTATTCCTATAATGGTGTCGGGTACCTCTACTTTTCGCCCATCGTCGGAATCTTACTCGGTGAAATCTTTGGCCATTTCTTCAACGACTTCCTCGCCCGTCGATACGTGCGCAAGCACAATGGTGTCTTTGAACCCGAAGCTCGACTGGCAATGATCTACATCTCCTCCGTCGCAATGATTGGTGGGCTGGTACTGTTGGGTCAGGGTCTCTACCATCATCTGTCGCCGGCAGCCATTGTCATGGGCTGGGGCATGCATAGTTTTGGCATCATGACGACCTCAGTTGCCGTCTCCGCGTACGTTATCGATTCATATCCCACCGCAGCCGCGGAGGTATCAGGTTGGACCAACTTTGCCCGAGCCATTGGCGGTTTTAGTGTGGGTTATTTCCAGCAGCCATGGGGGGCCAAGATTGGATATGCTGCAAGTTTCGGGACGCAAGCTGGCATCGTGGCATTTGGTGTTGTTCTTGTAATGTTCGTCCATCGGTTCGGACATGTTCTCAGGCTTAAAGGAGGGCCGATCCATTGATACCTAGGTAGCTCGGCAGACATATTCTTAGAGAGCTATCAGAATACATCGCCAGACCCTTAGCCATATAGTTTCTCTTTTAAAGTCATTTCTATATATTATCTTGTGCCTTCAATATCTGTTTAAGACCATATAATGACTCGAAGGGCTTATCCACAATTACGGTAGCTCTCATGGCCAAGGAACCTCGTGCATGTGAAGTTATCTGATGATCAGGATACTGTTGCACATTTAAGGCAGGTTTGGGCCTATAACTTGTTTGCTGCGACAACGATAAACTGACTTCTTCATGCTGGTCACTAGAGAGTTCCGACGGTGGCTTAGGTGACAGGTTTAGAAACCAGAAGAATGAAGATCTTCATCAAAGAGCAGTAAATCTACTTCACAGATATAGAAACCACCAGTCCTCCAGACCTAATTCGTCCTTTAATGGTCTAATTTCGGCATGAAGATGACAGCGAATGCTCAAATCGTATGCTCCCGTATCTTCATCCGCACACGGAAACCACTCTGCTTGACAAACCAAGCATTGTGAAGCACCCAGGGTGTCTCTGGATCGATCAGCTCAAACTGTTGTGTTCATATTAGCGGTTGACGCCATTAATAATGGAACATCTTACCTCAAAAGTCCTCAAAAGAGCCGGGACGAGCTTGAACATTTCGAGCAGCGAGATGTTCTTCCCAATACACGTCCTCGAGCCTGCCCCGAATGAGAATAATGAATTCTTCATCCTCGATAGCCGCTCCGGCGAAGCATCGATCCACCGCTCGGGTCGGAAATCAGCTGCGTTGGGGCCAAACACTTCCTCGTCGCGATGGAGGACCCATGCTGAGCAACCAACTATAGTGTCAGCAGGAAGGTCGTGTCCAGAAATGGAAATACCATGTGCTGGCACCACTCTTTCAAGAGGAAGGCCAGCGGCAGGGTGGCAACGAAGAGCCTCATTAATCACGGCGCCAAGATATGGCAAATTCCGTGCCTCTTCCCATAGGACAAGCGTGTCATCTCTGCTGAAATGGCCGGCCTTGCTCTCTCTGTCAAGCTCCTCGAGTAGCTTGTCTATCTTCGATCGGTCTTTCAACAAGTAGTAAAAGATTGCACGAAGAGTGATGGCCGTCGTATCCGAGCCAGCAAACATATTTGCCACCGTCAAGGAGAGCACACGCTTCTCGCTGATAAAGTTCGGATCCTTAAGCCCTGCCTCCTTGAAGCGAGAGAGAAAGTCTTTTCTCTTGGACTTGTCAACAAATCCCTTTTCTCCAATCTCTTCATCATCGACACGACGCTCAGCCATGCGCTTCTTGGCAAATGCCACCACGGGAGAGGTCGAGTTCCAGAGCTGGTGTTTGCTGAGCCATAGCTTGATAGGGTTTTTGAGGATAATGGTATCTAGGATCGGCATTTGACCAACCTAGGCTCGTCAGTCCCATTGAACACAGTAGGTGGAACTGGGTTGAACTCACTATGGCCACGTAATTCAGCAAGCGTTCCAAGTTGCTTATGATGTTGTCGACATCAGCTCCGTGATCAACAAACCCCAATCTCTTGGAGTATGTCAATTCTCCTATGACATCAAATGCATAGAATTGAAGCCACACGCCCAGATCGCAGATGCCGTCTTCACCAGTTTTGTTGGCGTATCGAAGCTTAAGTTGCCGTAGGAACTCGGACGAGGTAGAGTCAACATGAGGCTCAAAGTTGACCAAGGTGCTCATTGCATAGGCATTTGATACAGAGCGACGGAGTTTGGCATGGAATTTCTCATCTGTTGTGTTGAACATGCTCTGTAGGCGGTGACCATTCGCAATAGTTTGCTGGACGGGGTAAAAGTCCGACTTGAGACCAGTCAGTTCACATCTCATCTGTGGTACGGTTTACGCGTACCTTGATAAACCCAGCATTCAATGCATAGATCTTCTTGATGGCTTGCAAATCTCCAATAGAGACGGTGCGAGGGCCAATTCGAACGACAGGCCCGTACTTCTCATGCAGCCGGATGTGCGTCTGCTCCGGACGCCGCCGCCAGACGACGACAACCCGCCACAAGTCGGTGAAGCCTGCGAGGAATGGCCCAGGGACTTTATTCAGACCCCCTCCAAACCGATTGACAAGAAACTTGAGAACAGTGAGTGCCAAGAGGCAAATTGCCACGCCTTGAAAAGAACATAGAGCCAAATATTCGACAATCATAATTGGTGGGGGGATGCGACTTGGGATTGCGTTACCTGTGGAACTAAATGTGGTGACAAGTCGAATACTGCTTCCCGGCCTGATATGACTCTTTTCTCCTCGCGGATTCGGCTGCATCTTCTCCAACTGCCGAGTGTCCGGCTATTGATGATTCCGTCGATGGTGCATGGCACACGGCCGCGGAATCGTACCGAAAACCCGCCGCCCGGTTCCGACGATTCGGAACAGGTGTACGCCACTCTTCCAACAAAACCATAGATCAGAGCCAGTACAGAATAGAGATGCAATAATAGTTTCCTCGTGTGGCCGATTTTATTCGCATCAAAAGCGTCGCCAAACATGTCCATTCTATCTGAAAACACCAAGAGCAAATGGGTCTTCGGTTCAAACCTCCCTTTTGCAGAGGCGCCCTGGGCTCGAGGATGCCCCAGCCCGTACTATGGCGACAGTCACCGTCAACTTCGGAAAGCAATGAGATCGTGGGTCGAAGAGGTTATCAGGCAACTTTTACCCTTCTCTTGTTTACACAGCATGCTCACCAGGCCAGAATCTTATTCCTCACGCTGAGGAGTGGGAAACGTCTAGTTCACTCCCCGACGCACTCTACCGCAAAGCAGCTGATGCGGGAATCCTAATGCCAATGGCTTCTGGTGCGAGAATTCATCCATCATGGAAAGGAAAGTATCCAATTATTGGAAATATTCCTGCGGATGATTGGGACGGGTTCCATGACTTTGTCATCCATGACGAATTCGGGAGAGTCGGCGGCATCGGGTAAGTTTGGACACGCATCGATGCGACTCGAGTTAACCAAGGTGCTAGGATTGAAAATGGCCTCGTAGGTGGTGTTGTAAGTCCCATCTGCCAAAGCAGCCACGTTTCTCACTAATGATGACGTCCCAGACCTTGGCTATACCAGCCATCCAAAAGTTCGGGTCCAAAAAGCTCCGAGACACGTAAGCAATCTGCTGGCCTGCACGGGACAGCACTTAACAAAATGAGCCAGGGTTGTGCATGAAATTCTCTCTGGGCGCTCACGAATTGCGCTTGCCATCACTGAGCCTGACGCTGGCTCGGATGTTCAAGGCCTTCAGACCGAGGCACGCCTCTCAGAATCTGGGTCGCACTTCATCATCAACGGACAAAAGAAGGTCAGTGAGCTTACGAACCAGTGGACTACAGTTGACATGATCAGTGGATCACATCAGGCATGTATGCCGAATACTTCCTTACACTCGTGAAGGAGACCACGGGAGAGTTCACGCTCTTGGTGATTCCAAGAGGAGAAGGCCTCACGACCAAGCACATGGCCATGTCTGGCTCAACAGCGGCAGGGACAGCATTTGTAGACATGGACGATGTGGAAGTCTCGCTCGACATGGTTGTTGGAGAGCGCGGAAAGGGCTTGAAGTATATCATGTCCAATTTTAACCACGAGGTAATCTCAAGTTTTACGTGCTCAAGCCGTTTCTAATGACAGCATAGAGGCTTTTTATCGGATTTCAAGCGTTGAGGTGCGCCAGAGTTTGCCTCGAGGACTCCATCGGGTAAGCCGCAAACGCTGGTTTGACCGTCGAGTGTCGAGTGTCGACTAATCGCTTCGATGAAAGATACGCGATGAAGCGAGAAACCTTTGGAAAGGTTCTGACCGACCACCGTGAGTTTCTAATAACAATAATATCAACTTGTCAAATCGCATCCCTAACCAGCCGACAGCGGTCATCAGATTGAAGTTTGCCAACATGAGCCGGGAAACGGAAGCTCTTCAGTCTTGGATCGAGGTGAGCCAAGGTGAAATCTGCCAGTTTAGAGAGCAATCTAACTGACATGCAATTAGAGCCTGGTCTATCAACTATCACAGCTATCTGCGCCAGAGGGTGAGCTTCTTTTGGCGGGGACTACAGCACAGCTCAAAGCCCACTCCGGCATCGTACTGGAGCACGTAGTAAGGGAGGCAATCCAGATCATGGGAGGTGTTGGCTTGACCAGAGGGGGACGGGGAGGACGAGTCGAACGGATATGGCGCGACGTCAAGGCCATCACTGTTCCGGGAGGCAGTGAGGAAATTCTATTGGATTTGGCAACTCGAAGGGCGCTCAAGATATCCAAGCAAGTGGCCAAGGAAACTCGTGTGGGAGGAAGTCGTCTGTGATGATGGATGATTCCATGGCAGAAAAACTGTCAGTCTCATCGATCAATGTCAATGCTGTTGTCTTCGACATCATTTCGCTCCTATTCAGTAATACATTCCTTTGTTCGTCACAATGATCTGTCAAGGCCTCGGTCTGTCACTGGTAGTTACGGTGGGGCCGATGGTGAACAACTCCCGAGTCCAGGCTGACGTGCACATCCTGGAGTGGTGGGAGCCGGTAGTCTACGTACCTTGGATGGTCCGTGCATATTGCTGCCTCGGGCATCAATCGATGGGGTTTTTTATCCCAGCCCACTCCGCAGTTCATTCTCCTCCTCCACAATCGTCACATCTCCAGCTTCATTTGGAGATGCCTTCCGCCTCCTTCTCGATAATCGACGCGACGCCATGGAAGTCGCAAGAGGGTCAGTTCTTAGTATCCGCTTCTGGCGGAGGACTGGACGCGCACCAACCATGAGAACGAGCGCTGCATTGTACAACCGCATCGCTCATTCCTAGGTTTGCCTGCACGAAGCCATCCACTCCAAGCTACGGGCCTTGCTCCGGGAGTGGAAAGGGACTCGCTCTTAAGCAGTCGCCTGGCGGCGTCGTGATTTGGGCTTCCCTGGTCTCATCTGTTGGTGCGCGGGTGCTGATCCTCTTGCTCTCGATGACGAGTCGACGCCTACTGGAATCGTGGCTGCTCTTTGGTAGCTGGAGTCACGGCTGGCCAGTTCTGCTGTTATCTTCCGTTACTTTGCACCTTGAGGTGTTCAGTAGGTGCGTCTCCTGCCTTCGACGGTATGCTAACGTTTTCCTACTCCCAAAGGAGCCCAGCACCTGCTCGCGGATCGACGAAACCATTTCCCGAGCATCTCTCGATAGCGGCCAACCCAGCCGTCGTCTCTTGGCTCGATTCCTCCCAGCAAAGACAATATCTTTCTCATGGCCCCAAAGACCAATCACGCCAGGTGATCTTTTCCATCGATTGCAATAGCAAAGCCACAACCGCCTTTTTCGAGATTCAACTGCCAATCGAACTCAAAGCATCACCCAATACAAAGACGCCCTTATTTATATATATCCACCCCGAGCAAGTCACCTCCTTGACACACCATGGTCTTAACCCCGATAAGACGCCCGAACAAGTCCGCCAAAAGCTCGGGGATGGCGTCATCTGCTTCAGGTTCCAGCTGGGGTCACGCCCTGACATGATCGTCCCGAAGTTGCCTCTGGTACCCAAGAAGCAGAAAGATCATGGCGAAAAGCTCGATGCATTAAAGCAGCTCGTCCAACAAACCGCCCTCGATGTCTACATTGGGCGCAATATTCTCCTAGACGCTCAAGCACAGATGCTCTGCGACTTAGTTCTCGATCCCAGAACTCGGACAAGTTGCACAGACAGCCGAGTCTCCCGTCTTTACGGATCCAAGGGTGGCAAGCTTTGGCTATCTGAAGATCTGCGAGCAGCGCCACCTCCATCGTACAGCCAGGCGGGATCTGCGCCGCCACTCTTTGACCAGAAGGGTAAGACGACCATCATTACCTGGATATCCGAGCGTTGTGCTGACAGTCCAGAAGCTACTACCACAGTAAGCATCGAAAGTGTGTCCAAGAAGCGGCGGATGAACAGCGGAGGGGAATCGCACCATCTCGAGTCGACCATGGAATCAACATTACTCAAGGCTATCGAAATGCGACTCGCCGAGCACATGAGCATCTTCCGCCAAGAGCTAAAACAAGCCAAGGAGGAAATCCTGGCGCACATCGACAAACGATTCGACGATCTCGAGATATACAACCAGGGGGAAGTGGACGACAAGCTTTATGAGATGGATAAAGAGATCTTTGACGCCATATCGACAAAGGTTGACGAGGATAACTTGGACACTGTCAAGCTGGAATTGCAGTCGTACGTAAAGGAAGAAATGAGAGGAATGAAAGGTAAGGTGGTAAAGCGCCTCAAGGCCTCGTCATGGAACCTTAGCATGGACAGCGGCAGCGATAGTAATAGCGATGGCAAGCCTGCTTCATAGAGGGCTGTGCGAGTCAGCCTAATAAGTCTTCGGAACTAATCACGTCCTGTTGCTAATCTCGTTCAAAAGCTTCGTTTTCTTGTCTCGCTGTGAAAGCCAGTGTCCCGTCGACTCGTGTGGGTCATAATCACATGACCCCTCACACGCAAATGGGTTCATCAAACGCATCATGCCCCCCAACTTTTCGGGCTACTTTAAGCCATTTCTCTCATCTGCGCCTTGGGAAGCTTCTCCAGTACGGACCTTAACCTCATCTCACACATCTGTTTCACTTCCATCGACCATTCCTGGAGCACAATATGCAGCTAAACATTGCGCCCGAGAGCTATGCGGCAATAAAGGCAAACGGCACACTGCGATGTGTCTTCGAAACGAAATATACCCCTTCGTCACGGCACTCCTCCGTTGCTATTAGCTTGGCCCATGACCTGGTGAAGGAATTTACCGACGCCGTGCTGGCGCACATTACTCAGGCAGACGGAGGACCTGCCGACGCCAGCCCGACCGTGGACCTTAAGCTAAATGTCGTAACGCTGCTCCGAGGGAGGCGCTGCTTCATTTGCTACGACATGTTTCTCGAGGGATGCAGTGAGGAGGTCCGCGACAGGGTGGACCAGTCTGTCGAGGAACCTATTCATGCCATTTACAAGTCTGGGATATCTACCATTTGAACAGAAACAAGGCCTTGGATAGACGAGTCTCTCAAGAATATGCGAATCTGAGAGAGGTTGATAAGGGTCCACGGCCTTACTTTACCGACATCAAGAACCCGCCCGTCTATGATGAAGGTGAGCGTATTGAGGACCCTGAAGACTGGCTTGACGGGACGGCTAGTCGTGCGAAACAAGAGGAAGAGAAGGCACGGGCAGCATCTGGCGCTTCCTGAACGGCAGCGTTTGCTAGCGGTCAGAATGTAAATTATCTCTGGGCTTCAAGAAGCAATCATTCACAGGTCTGGGCTCGGAGGGCGGGTTTAATTGACATTAAAGCTCTTGATTTGGAGTCGTTTCATATCCAGAGCATAGAACGAGCTCCTGGCCTTCAATTTAAAGTGTCTTTCCACAATGGTCTACACATTTCACAACCAACCGGCTTACTAACCCAGCCCTGATCAGCTTCGTCGTTCCTATATCACGTTGGCGGATCTATATTCCCAGTCAATCATTGATTAGACGCAATTTCCAAGAAAACTAACCCTCATCCAGATCCATAACCCGAGTCGCGACAGCCATTGCATTGGGTTCCTGAGGCCACCTCCATCCATTGGCCGCTTTGTCCTAGTGGATGTCGTCTCAACCCGGTCCTCTTCGCCCTAGCTTGGCAACGAGTGACTTAGCGGCCCATAATGCTTCCGCATCCCGGACAGGTTGTGTCCCAGTAATCACACATTGTGTCAAGACGATGGCGGGGGGCTGGAAGACGTTGTTTCAGTAGTTCGGTCGGTTCGAATGAAGAGAAGCACAGCAGCAGTGTCCAAGACGGAGAGATGACGTTTATCAGGGAACACCGAGGTCAGGTTGAGGGATTATCAGTTAACCGAGGTCGGGTTGTTCCCCCGCGCCCCTCAGCCAAGAACTCATCAATCCTGATTCTTGCCGAGCTATCCTGTGTTCAGCTGCTTCCTTTCTTTGTCGGGTCTTGGCCGAAGTGTGTAGGGCACTTCCGAAATGGCGAAAATCGGCGACATACCGCGTCAACGCTGGGCTCCCTTCCAGACGGCCCAGCTACCACCCTAGTCACATATTAATTCATGATCCTTCGCCCTCTGCAGGGTGCTCTGAGGCGCTCAATCTTGCTTCTTCAATCCTTCATCTCTGGCCTCAGTCCAAGGCTTGGTTTACTACCTGAATCCGTCTCGTCTTACATGGCAGGTATCCAGTTGACAAAACAATGCAAAAATTCTCTAGATCCAGTCATGCCATCCGGTCTATTACTTATTATACGGTTTGTCGTCTCTCATGATGTAAATTTCAGCTATCAGAGCTGTGCACCCCACGGCCATTGAGATGGCAATAATGGGGAGATTTACTCGGGCGAACTCAACCCGCCCGACGTGAATGTGCTTGCGAGAGAGAATGTCGCGCCACAGAAGCCCTGCGAGCGATGCGCTGAATGCCGTGCTGAAGGCACTGTAGTTGACACCAAGCGCCATGCTGTATACGGTCCCCCAAAACGTTCGATCGCTGATGTTGCCGTCGCGGAGCATCTCCCACTCTTGGATAACGCGGGATAATAAATGGTGGTGCCGATGTTGGTACCTGCAAACTGCTTAGAAGAAACGCTTCGTCAGTTCGATTCCTCCAGACCGTTCTCGCAAAGACTCACATTGCACAGACAGACGGAAAGGAAGCCCATCCTTCCGATACTCCCCGCCGTTCCTGTCTTGTTGACCCAATGATCCCAGCCCTTGGCGAAGATTTGCACCCAGCCTTTTGTCACCAGAGCCTGAACAAGAACAAACATGGCGAAAGCGAAGGGTACATGAGCGAAGGGAAGGTGGGCAATGACGGCCGCTGCGGTGGGAAAGGTGTCTTGTGACCAAGTATAACCGTCCATAGCGAGGGAAACAAGCGTAGCTCGCGATTGGCAGTCATGTGGCGGGATCCCACCTTCGATGTCTTGGTGCTCTTCGGCATCGCGCTGTGAGGTCTTGGAGTAGAGATCGGAGGAGGGTTCAGGACTCCGCTCCAAAACCCCCCCGAACTGCGGCTCGAGGACTGTGTTGTCTCCCCTCGACTCTTCAAAGGACTCTTTCCCTCCTCGATGTTTCCAGATAGAGCCGTTCCCTTGGAGTTCGCCCGCCATTTCGGCTCTGGGCGGAGCGAAAATTGCTCCCGGGTCATGTTCGACTCGGTATGTTGCCGAGTAGGTCAAGTCTTCCAAGGCGACGTCGTTCTCCCCAGGAGGTTTTAGGACTCGCATGTCTCCCTGCGAGTCCCCGTTCGCTTTGGCGTTTTCCTTCTTCACTTCTTTGCCGCTTCTGGCCTCGTTCCGGGCCCTCTCTCTGTCAGCTCTTGCTTGCTTTGCCCTTTTGCGTCCTTGGCGAGCAATTTCGCGGGTTTCTCTCCGATGATACCACCCGAACGCAATATCCCAGCAGAACATGATAAATGCAGCAGGAAGAGTCACCCAGAACACGGGATGTTCACCACTGGTCGTGCTGGCTGCGTTCAAGGCAAGCAAGGTGACGAGAGTGGCGGTCATGATGACGGCGCCAAAGGCCGCCCCGCCCTTGTCTAGGAATGGGTTCATGATCTCTTCGAGAGGTAGTAGTTTTCTTCGATCATCATTAGTGAGGTTCTCTTGTTGGTCGTCAATGTCCCTCGCGAACGGAATGTTGGGGTTGACGGGCGTTTTAGCCGTTGCTTCCTGCGAGAGTCTCTCCATCTCGATGGACTGAGGGATGAGATTGTCATCGGCGAATACGATGTAGAGAAGAAAGGGGAACAAGACGATGGCAGTTATCACGACAGGAACTATCATGTTGGCCGTGTAGTGGATGAACTTGATCTCAAAGGCCCCGGCGAGGACGAGTTTGGTTGGGTTGGACGAGACGAGAATGGCCGAGGCGATGTTTGCCACGGCGAACTGGCTGAATATCCAAGCTTTTGGGTGATTGATGTTCTTCGAAACTCTAGTCATGTAGGCGAGAAAGGCGGTGCCCGAGAGGATAATGGGGTCGTTGCCGATGAAGCTGCCGAGGGCGAAGAAGAAGGCGTAAAGATAGAAGAAGAGCCTATGGCCGACGCTCCCGCCCCATTTGAGCACCCTGAAGGCAAGCCATCGGATCAGTCCGGAGGCGTCGATTGAGATGGCGATGTATGCGAGGGTGATGAAGAATAGCATGATGTCGATGGGGAAAATGCTGTTGGTGCCGAGTGTGCCGTCGTGCACCTCGGTGCGTCCGATGGCCTTGACGGCGAGGAGAAATAGATCGGCGATGAGAGGCGCCGTGATGAAGTTCATGGGGAAACGAAGCCTCACGAAGTGTTTGGTGGCGAGGCCCTGGCCGTCTGGGTGCTCTGGGGCGCCATTGTGGGTGCTCGTCTTTCGCTCTGATATCACTCTAAGGGCAGCCAAAGAGCCTAGAGCAGCTTCTGAAAGCCTTCTCGGGATGTAGACCGGGATGTGAAAGGGAAATAGCACAATTATATCTGTCGGAGCGGACCCGAGGTTAGTTGAGAGGGGAACCCGACCATGGCTTCGCCAGCAGGTCCCAACACTCACTCGTAACGACGAAGAGGATAAGCGTCAAGATGGATCTCCAATCTGATATTTGACCCGCGTCCGTTGTGTCGGCCATTTCGTTGGTATTTCTTAGTGCCTGGGGCTGGTTGATGAATGCGCGAGTAGCGTCGTGGATTCGTGTCTCAGAAACAGAGTAAAAATAAGATCAAGCCGATGAATAACCCCGCGGGACCAGTGGGTTCACCCGCCTGCCCGTCGGTTGGGAATCTGAATCCCTCTCCAGTCTCCACGACGGGGCAGAAATGGAGCGACGGTACTGCATGATCTCCAGCGGCACCCAATGTACGATGTTTGTCGTCACCCATTGATTTGATCAAAGGCTCACCTTTCGTACCGGCTATCCCACCTTCCTGTTCGAGATAGGTGTGATTTGCGGTTGGAAATAAGCCCATGACCAAGTCTCGTCACAGTCTCATTCCTCACTCAGCCACCGCCTCTCGAGAGAGGCAATGCTCTTCTCATCACTGTCATTTCCGTCTGCACACAAAGAGCTCACTCAGAATGTGACGCCATTATTCAACCTCTGTCAGTCTAAGCCGACGATGGACACGTCATGGGCCAATCAACAAGAATCTCACGCTCGAGTTGCTGCCTGATCCCTTTCCTACCCCGCTTCGGGGCTACTTTTCGCCCGGTTTGTGAGAATGCCCTGCACGAGACTTTGTCTGGAGGTGGTCTCTGGCTTCTCGTTACACAAACAGTAAGCGTGGCTATGTTCACCCAGCTTTCAACAACACGTCGCCCTTCCTTCATTTGTAGGGCGGTTCCGAGCCGCCAGAGGCTGGGCACGGTCAAGTTGCCAACCAGAATGCAAGCCTTACCGTAAGGTTGGCCCAGAGTTGCTTGCACCAAGGTGACCGAGTCCACGCAATCCTGTTCGTGCGACGGAAATCGAAATTGGGCACGCGACACTCGCACATCCAGACCTGAGTACTCAATATAATGTCCTCCCCGGGCATTGTTCTTAGCTCTTATGTATTAAAATCTGTCTCGCGTTATCCCACAAGCAGCGACAAGTCATGCCGCCTGCCATACCATTTCCACAGCTCCCATCATCACTCTTTGACGACAATATCACTGCCATAGTCAACCTGGCTCGTTCCTCATCTTCCAACTCCACCAAAGAAGCAATTCAGGTGATTTGTGCATGGCCAGTCTCGGGCCAGTACGGTCCTGGAACCCGAATTCTGTAAGCCAAGTCCCCGCCCCCCAAGCAACTCTGCCAAAAGCGTTACCGAGCCTTTGCATGCAGCATTAGGCTAATTGGCAAATCGCCATTTCCATGCAGATACTACGCCCTCATCGCCACATGTTTGTTGGCAAGAAAAGCGGACTGGTTGGTAAATGCCTGCCTAGCCGCAGCTCTGCTACTCCCCGCGATTGCGGCCATTCATGGCATCGTGCTTATGGCGCTTCATGTTCATAGTAAGCACTCGGTCGAAGAATCACTCACGCAAGTGGGGGAAATGCTGATAACGGATGACATCTGCAGATGCTGTTGACATGGACATATACGGCGCCTTCCAATTATGCTCAATAGGCATTCTGGCGGCTCCGGTGACAGTCATGATGTCTCGCACCTACTTTAACGATCCTGGCCGGAACACCATTTTCCTTTGGATCTTGTTGATCTTGATTGGTAAGTAGAGCAAATACTCGACTCTCCTAGTTCCGCGCATCTAATAACACCTCTCACCCAGGGCTGCTTTGCCTCGCCGTTGAGTTCTACCGTACTAAGACGTTCGATTGCACCCGCTTCGACTCTGGTGGCCCCATTCCGTCTGATTTATCCAAGTTCCCTTTGGGAAATGACAGTATTTGCGACCTCCCCTTCCAATGTTCGACACAACACGGCCCAGTCTCCCCGATTCGAGGCGGCGCGGCGGACAACGTCTACATCATCCCCGTTCCAGATAATCTGACACTCGGTACGGCTACACTCCTCGCCGCTGCGTGTTGCGTGCATGCCGTTCTCTGTCTCATCTCCATGTGGGACAAGATCCTCGACATCAACTGGAGAAGGAGAAGAGCGTCCCGGTCTCGGAATCAAGGCCACCCATTCGGCAAGGTCAATCACAATGCCGAGGATCCGCCAGACCCCATGAAGGGCATCAACGTCAAAATAAAACGCTTTCTCAAGATCATTGCCATCCCAATATTTGGTGGCATCGGACTCGCCATTCTCATCCTTGGAGAAATCAACTTTTACAGCCGGCAAGTCCAGTACCAGACGGAACCGCTTGCCAGCGTGGGTAAGACAATTCACAACTTCATTGATGGTATTCATCACTGACTGACACGAGTGTGCAATGTTTAGGTCAATGGGGTCCCATCTGTGGAACATCCTTGGCCATGATCGGTTCGCTATATGCATTGGTGGCAAAGAAGATACAAAAGGCCAAAGAACAGTTATATCCAGATACACGACAGAGGTGTGGTTGTCCACATCCTGGATGCTGTCGAGAACCAAGATTCATGTTCCGTGAATCTCGTCAACAACGCTTTTCAGCCAGCCACCAGCTCCAGCTCGATATGCCAGTCCCAGCGTTACCACCTTATCTCCATGGCTCCGGTGTACACAGCAACCGAAAACAAGAAAATGACGCTGGATATAGACGCAAGTTTGCCAGGATGCTCATGACGGTTGGCGAATGGCTTGACATTCCAAGGGACAAGGATGGCTCGGAATTCAACTTCGGTGTCGCTCGAAACTATCCGGAAATACCCGGGGAGACTTTCCGAAACCCGCAGCTCCCAGCGATCCGAGAACGCAATGTGATACGATCGGACGCAGAGGGGGTTCGGATAAGATCTTACTCGGCTACGGGTACTTTGGTACTCAGTGAAACCTCTTACACTGAAGGTGAGCGGCTCGAGCTCGAGTCACACCAGTCTAGGGCATACAGGGGAGGATGGCTTGGGTCAGCAAATGACCGGCAATTTGGAGACTTGAACAGGGTTTACTACTCTGACCGTGTTTCACCGACGCCGATTCTCTCCCCTAGAAGGTGCTCCTTTTGACACTCTTGAAGTCCCTCACCAGATCACCCCAGCCCTTGACGACTATGTGCTTCAGACGTGATTCATGTGAACCTCTTCCGCTTCCGCAGTTAACGTCGCTGCACTATGTTTCCCTCAGTTCCATGTTGACCCCCAGAAGGTACTGAAGTAGCTCGACTCGCGCCATTTCATGCCTTTCTTGTGGTTCACAGTCTCTGGCACACCCGCCTTGCGCTTACAAACGCCTATTACCCCCTATTCCTCACATTCTGAAGCATGATCTTCATATTGGTAGGTTTCTCCTTACATCAACCTCCAACTGTCGGCCACCATACTAACCATATCCCGTTGCCACATTTTGCAGTTACGGTCCACGTCTTAGCTTCCAGACTACCTAATCTACTTGAATCTACTTAAAGGCTATCGTGACCTTTCTCACTAAAAATGGGAATAATGGCACCACTTCATGAGCAAAATATAACAAATGTTCAATGGATACACCGTCGGTAGCTCCTTATGATGAACATTACCAGGACTACCAGATAATGCTCTAGGACGTTCGTTCTAGGATCCTTGTGAGAAGGGAGGTCGCCTGTGGATGGGGGGGCTGGCAGGCCAGGAGCCTGGCACAGCAAGAATATGAGACCTGAAGTTTCGGCTAAAGGACGAGCCTCGATGGGAAGATCATGCAGAAGAGCCAACTCTCGCCGACGGCTCGATGCGCTGTGAGAGTAAGGCTATACGAGCGGCAGGGTTATGACAAGATCCGGAGTGAAGGCTAACAGAAGGTACTACGAATACGCTGCGGCTTTACCCACACTCTAGTTATACTACAATATGGAGGATATTCTTCGATCGTATACCACGGACGATACCAATGCTACTCTTTCATCCAGGTGGCGTCGGTCTGCGGAGGCCTCACGTACTGGGCCTCGTAAGAGCAGCCATGGCAATTTGCAAGAAGCTTTTCGTACCCAGGGGGCTCAGACGCAGACTGTCGAAAAACCTCCCTCGCCAATGATATTTCTCAGAATGGCGGCCATCGACTGGAACTGCGCTGCGCCATGGCGAATTTTCATCGATCGACTGGCGTAGCCATCGAAGCTGACGTTGATATTGATCCGTGCTGTGACAGACTCATGCCTCGCGTGTAGCGTTATCTCTGGTATAGCGATGCTTATTAGCTCCATCTGGAAAGTCATTCGAAGCTAAGCTCCCAGCCCTACGGGGAAATTTTGAGAGCTGCTTTTCTATCCAGTCAGGGGCTGAGTTTCGAAGGACGCAAGGGTGGATCAAGATGGATCGGGCTGACAGGTGGAATAGGAATGTCAAGGGTCCCTTGTAAGCTCTCCTCGACAAGAAGCCGATTTACCCATAGCTGTATATATATATCTAACCAGAGGTCTTCCGAGTTGAACATTACACTCTCACCTCCAGTCTCAATCTTTTCATTTGAAGCCGTCCTCATCTTCATCTGGATCATTGCCAATAACTGAATTCCAGAACCTCAACTGCCCTGAAACCCGGCCGCCTCGGTTTCCCGCACCCTATCACAGACCCAAGCTCAGTCTTCCCATCATGGGCGCACACCACTCAAAGACCAAGGAGGATCATGTTTGTCCCGTCCATTCCCTATCCGAAGGTGTGTTCTCCAATGATCAAGCTCACGAGCCATCAGTTGCAGCTCTACTGAGAAAGCGAGACTAATTACAAATATCTGTTCAGCTGCGAAGAAGCCGCTCTTTGGGAACACATCATTCTCCCAGTTCAACAAAATTCTATCCGGTAGTTGCGCTGCATTTACCTGCTTGGTCATCCTGGGATTCGCAGTCATGCACATGACACACTACAGCAAACCCAATGAACAGTCCAAGTACGTCTACTACCGACAGCTTCGCAGGCGTCCTCCCTCATTGCAAACACCAGCTAACATCTCACTAAAGAATCTTGAAGATTTGCCTCCTACTCCCGTCTTACGCAGTCATTTGCTTTTTGTCCGTTGCATTCCCCAGTGCATTTGTGTATCTAAGCCCTTGGTTGGAGTTTGTTCAGTCGATATCTCTCGGAGCTTTCTTTCTCCTCATGTGCCAGTTTGTCTCCCCCAGCGAGGCCCAGCAAGACGTATTCTTTGCTACATTGATCATCGAAGACAAGAAGTCACCCACCGGGAAGGCGGATGGGCTAGCTTGGTTCCGGGTATGTCGTGTTTGGGATATCGATCTTCTTTCGTCGAGTCTTGGGTTGCGGACAAGCCGGTATACTGACTGGCCACTCTTAGCGCCGGTGGCTCATGATCTTCCAATACCCCGTGGTTGCGTTGGTCGCTGCTATCGCAACAGACATCACCCAAGCGGCAGACATTTACTGCGAATGGCTCAGCAAGCCGTACTTCGCAAGGCTCTGGGTAACCAATCCTTCCTCAGCCTTTCTATATTACTCCAGCTAAGAAGCCATTACAGATTAATCTAATTCGGAGCATCTCCCTTACCCTCGCGGTCGTCTCCGTGCTTCGGTTCTATGGCGCCCTCAAGACGCATACCAAGCATCACAAGCCGTTGGCCAAACTGATTGCCTTCAAGGCCGTAGTTGGGCTTGGGTTCTTGCAGAGAGTAAGGCCTTATTTCTCTATTTAGTCAAATTGACAAATGCTAACCCTGATCCCAATCGCAGATCATCTTCTGGATTCTTACCGACGCCAACGCGCTTAATCCGACTGATACGCTCACCTTTGCGGACCTCAACATCGGCATTCCAAATCTTCTTACGTGCCTTGAGATGGTTCCGTTATCGATCTTCTTCTTGTACGCGTATTCGTGGAATCCGTATACTCTCCGCAATGTCTCAACCAGCACCCAAGGCTACCAGGGCGGGCTTTTTGGAACACGTGCTTTGCTGCAAATGCTCAACCCCAAGGACATTATCGAGGCCATTATCTTTGCGTTCACGATGAACTCAGAGCAAAGTCGCATGGCCAGGACTCGGACCCAAGATCACACTTCATCACCCGAGTATAGCCTGCTGGAGGACCATTACCAAAGGAGGGGAGTGTGAGTGCGGGGATGATAAGCTTCGCTTACCAAAATACAGAATGGAATGGGGATTGGTCTTGGGCAATGAGGCTTTGGGGACTAGGGTGTACGCATGTAGCAATCGGAGGAGAGTCGTGGAGGCCTTGGTCGGTAGGTAGCATCAAGCGAGGGTTTTCGGGTTATTCAACCTTTTGTGACGTCTGGTGGCTTACCATAGATCTGAGATAGGTACGTGCATGCAAGATTGCGAACTCACAGCTTATACAACGAACATCTTTCCAATGCAAGAATCATTTAATCTCTCTTCCCGTTGTCCCCTCGTTCTTCCTTTGAAGTTTGAGCCAAGCTTCCGCTCTTACAAGTTTGCTCTACTTCGTGCCCAACACCGAAATCTCCTTCTCAATAGCCTCACCCAGCGTCTTTGTAGTCCCATGGCCTCCCATATCCACAGTAATGACTTGATCATTGGCTTCCGCCAAAACATTTTCGATTGCCTTCAGCATAACCGCGGCAGCTTCCGCGAACCCAAGATGATGCAGCATCATCTGCCCAGCCCAAATCATGCCCACCGGGTTCGCGATCCCTTTCCCGAAAATATCGGGAGCACTCCCGTGGACTGGCTCAAAGAGACTAGGGAGTTTTCTCGACGGGTTGATGTTGGCTGATGGAGCGATGCCTATCGTACCAGTACAGGCCGGCCCAAGGTCTGATAGGATGTCGCCAAAGAGGTTGCTTCCGACGACAACGTCAAACATATCCGGTCGCCGGACGAAATGAGCCGTCAAAATGTCGATGTGATACTTCTCGACAGACACATCGCGGTAGCTCTTGCGCATCTCGCGCACTCGAGAGTCCCAGTAAGGCATGGTGATGCTAATGCCGTTGCTCTTGGTCGCGCTCGTCAGCTTTTTTCGAGGTCGGCTTTGGGCAAGGTCGAAAGCGTAGCGAAGAACCCGGTCAACACCGATTCGAGTCATTACCGTCTCCTGGATGACAGTCTCTCGCTCGGTGCCTTCAAACATGGTGCCGCCGATGCTGCTGTACTCTCCCTCGGTGTTTTCTCTGACGATCCAGAAGTCGATATCGCCCGGTTTCCGTCCAGCCAACGGGGACTTCACGCCAGGCATCAAGCGACAGGGCCGAAGATTGATGTATTGATCAAACTCACGTCGGAACTTGAGCAAGCTGCCCCAAAGCGAGACGTCGTCGGGAACTTGGTCGGGCATACCAACAGCGCCAAAGTAGATGGCGTCAAACTTGGACAATATCTCCTTCCAATCAGGTGGAAGCATATCGCCATGCTTTTCGTAGTATTCGCAGCTGGAGAAGTCGAAATGCTCAAACTCGAGCGAGAGGTCGAATTTTTGAGCCACGGCCTGGAGACATCGCACGCCATACGGCATGACTTCGAGGCCAATGCCATCGCCAGGGATGACTGCGATCTTGAACGGCTCAGACATGGTAGATGTGCAATTGAGGAGAAGGAGAAGATGTTCTTTTCGCAAAGATTGATGGAATTGAAGTGAGAAAACGGCGAAACTGCACCTCGCATAGAAGTGGTCTTATATCAGTTCACCGATGGAGCACCCGGCATTAAGAATAGCCGCTCAACCCTCTCCAAGAGCGATCAGCGACATCGGTGCACCACCAAGTGGATGAGCTTGGCCCTTGTTGTGCAGACACAATTGCATATCAATTAGAATAACAGTGGGAGACATCATTCATTGATATGTGGTTGGAGAAATCGACTTCTGTGATGGACTCGTAGCTCACTAGCCTGAACTTTTACAAATAGGCAGACGCAAAAGGGAACGCCACTCGGAATAGAAGTCTATCATATACTCATTTCATCTCGTGATTTCGTGCGCTATACTCTTAGACCAGGAATCCGAGGATTGCAGACACCATGGCCTCAGGAACTTCCTCCGGCAAGTAATGCCCTGACTCAACACTATGTCCCGTCACAGACACGCCAGACTCGCTCACGGTCCGCCACTCTTCGACTGCATTGAAACACCTTTCGATGATGCCACCATTTCCCCATAGAATCAGTAGAGGGCAGCGCACTCGCCTACCCTTCTCGATATCCTCCCGAGCCTCCTCCAGATCTAGTGACGAGCTCGCACGGTAATCCTGGCACATGGCATGAACCGCCGCCGGGTCTTTGAAGTTCTTCACGTAGATGTCGAAGCATGCCGGGTCGAAGATTCGCAGCCCATCCTTCTTTGGACCTCCCATGAACATCTCAGCACATTCTCTAGGACGTGCGGAGATGAGAGTCTCGGGGAGAGGTTCCGTTTGAATCAAGAAGAACCAGTGGAAGTAAGCCTTGGCAAAGTCGAAATCCGTCTTTGTATACATGGCAAGTGTCGGGCAGATGTCGAGCAGAATCGCCTTCCGGACTCTGTCAGGATAGTCGACGCATAGTTTGTGCGTCACCCGCGCGCCACGGTCATGGGCGCAGACGAAGAAGGGCTGGTCAAATCCCAGAGCTTCCATGACTCTCACGCAATCACGCGCCATCGCACTCTTCGCGTAGTTGTTGATATCTTCGGGCTTAGACGATTCTCCATACCCGCGAAGATCAAACAAAACAACAGTGTATCGGCCGACCAGCTCCGGAGCCACGCTGTGCCACATGTGTCGTGTCTGTGGAAAACCGTGTAGGAGCAGCAGTGGGGGAAGTGACGAGGAGGCATCGCCGCTCTTCAATCCTCGAATCGTGACATGGGGATCGGATTGAGTCTCAATTTCGAACGGCTGGAAGCCCGGGAACATGTTGACCGAGATTGCTCCACTCGGTGAAGCAAGAAGGGTAGCTAAAGAAGGAATGGATTGAAGTTTGAGTTGCAGTTTATTCGTACAACGGTTGCGTGACCGGGAATAATTTTAGGCGCTCCTTCCATGGCTTTGCCGCTGGTGCGTCATTTCTGTCGGCTAAACCTGTGCCGATAGCTTACCCCGCATTCCCCGCTGGGCAAAGAGACCTCACTCGCCACAGATTTACCGAATATCCCCCAAGTCTTAGCCGGTTCCACAGAAAGAAGTAACTTCCCCAAGACATTGACCGAGAAGTTGGACAACCATCCCGGGTTGACAGACGAGCTGATGTCGACACCACGAGGACGTGCGGCATGCAACGGGTGTCGTAGCAGGAAGCAAAAGGTATACGAGCGAACACCTCAGCAGGGGTACCTTTCGTGGGTCCGACCAGTTCAATGAGGAGTTGAGGACCAGCTTCAACGAAAGCACTTTGATGAAGCCTGAGCTGATAAATGTTTTCTTCGAGTAGTGTGACGAAGTGCGGTAATCGCTCAGGAGAACCATTCAGGTTCAAGTCCACATCTTCTGACCCCTTCCTTATTATAGACCTGTATGCTCCAGATGTAACACGTTGGGCCGACGGTGTACTTGGCCAATATCTCGAAGACGGTACGAACCATATTCCTCCTGCCCATTATCGTCTCCGGATAAGGCGTACATCGGAACTCATCTGATTGTTGTATCTTCCAGTGGCCCGGCAAAAGGATATACCGAGGCTCTCGAGCACCGTCTCAAAGAAACCGAGAGCGCCTTGATCCGCCTCTGGCAAGCGTCGTCTGAGGATACGCTTCAAATTGCCTTCTCCTCGGAGAGCAATGTAACCGACACGGATCTAACATCAATCGCTGTGGGCTCTGGAAGGCGTGATACTTCTGATAAGTCACTCCTAGCCGAGCAGTGGGAGACATTCCCTCTCCACTCCGCATCAGACCTTGACAAATGGGCTCTGCATTTCAAAGGAGCTACCAAATCGTTGACGGAGACAATCTCACTGCCTGTTTCAACAATGCGGTCCTCTGCACATGTTAAGAGGCCATATAACGAGACACCCGCCGTTCGGCACGAGTTGAATAGTAGCCACTCGCAGGCAAGCCAGTCGGCACACCCGAGGTCAAATGCAACCTCCACAGCGCCAGACATGGACTGGACTCCCAAATCACCTTCTCTAAACGTCAGCGGATCCCTTTGGCCCCAGCAGCTGACACCATTGCCCCAGTCGCAAATTGAAAGAGTCGGGGCAGCCCACTCAGGGTCTCCAGGTCGGGACACGAACAGCATCGTCTTTACTGAAGAGTTCCAGCAACGATACCTTTGGTAGTTAATATCGCATATGGCCTGTCACTATATAAACGATTGAACACATTATCTAATTATCCTTATTCATTCTAAGGACTCAAAGGTCAAGCGCGAAGATTGAAGATCTAGCCAATGTTACCAAACAAGGTCCCCATATCAAGATCTTCGCTACCATTCATGTATTCTTGCCCGAGAATGTGAGCTGCATCAAACCCAAAATCCGGACCAGTGTAGGCCATGACGGGCATCCAGGCCTGCGATTCGAAGGCGTTCGCTTCGTTATTTTGGCCTGTATGATGGATTGGGCCTTGATGCCACGCCCTCGCGTCCGCCGTGGATTGCCTCCCTGTAGCCTGGTCGGTTTCAGACGGATGGCGATGAAATTGCATAGTCGTGTCTTGATATCCTGCGCCGACAATCATCATCAATCTTCTACGGAAGGTTCGAAGTGCGTCATGGCAGTGACGGGCGCTTGTCCACCGAGATGCAAGTTTTTCCAGAATGACGAGACATTGCCTTAGATCCCTACGTGCCAGAAGTCAGCAACAGCCTGCTTATCAACCAGGAGGTTACTCACGACTCGGCCTTCGAGGCCGGATACAGCTCCAGTAGACTCCCAAAGGAAATAGTAAGCCCTGCCATCCAGATAGCGGATAAAGTCACTGGCCAGGACATGAGAAAGTAATCATTCGTGTGTGGCCCCAAGGACATAATGATATTGCGGCTCGCAGTTATCGCTCTTTGTAAACTCGACTGGAATTGTCTGCGGTCCGGGGGAAGCGACAGAAATGGGCGGTTGATTACCAGGATTAAATAATTGTAAAGCATATTGAATGAGATAGAATGGGTCGTCTTAGAATCGTGGGTATCATCTTGCAACGCAGCGGGAAGGCTGTTCCACCAGCAATGGACCTGGAACGTAATGTCTTCAATGCTGTTGGAGGTTATTCGTCTCACGTGTATTGACCTGTGGAAGAGGTGAACAATCTCCCCCAGCAGACGTGAGTATGTGACGAGATAGCTCAAAACCAGTTCATTCGCTGCTTTTCCGACAGCAGTGTAGTTTTTGGCCGGACTTCGCGCAGAAAGCGTACTAAAGGCGGTTGCGGAATTTCCCGACAACGGTCCAACTGGCGAATGTCCGGTCACATAACCGGCATCCTGAGGGTTGGCGGCATTGGCCGGCAAGTGGTGAAGAACTTGCTCATTGAACGTATTCATCGAAGGCGCGCCTTGTTGGGCTTCAGCTTGCGCGGGTCTGTGTAGCTCGGCCATTCCTGGAATGCAAACGTCCACGTCGTCATCCTGAATGCTGAATGGATGGCCCAATGCTTGGCCGATGAAGCGGTCCAGCACGAAGGAGCACCAGAAAATGCGCTTTCGAATCTCAGATGTGCCGGAAGGGAGCTGAAGGTATCGCGAAGGGCATCGATGAAATCCTGCATTGAACAGGGCGCGGGTGAGGGCACCGTGGATTGTCGATGCGCCTCGGAGAGACATGCAAGTGGTAAGATACAACTCTGCTGCTAAGAGCGCCTGGAGATTCGCAACATCATGGTGAGACATTAGGATTCCGGTCAGCGACACCAAATCCGATGTCGATTGGATCCGTGATGCAGGCCCCAGGGCTTCGGGAGATGTTGAAGCGGCAATGTTGAAGACACACTGGAACAGGACGGCTTGACCCAGCCGAGACGATGAATTTTGGGCGCCAACCAAGTCCGGAAGCTGTTCTCCATTGTAGAAGCTGTTGACTTGTTCAACAAACGTAGGTCCGTGAAGAAAGGGGAAGAAAGGGTGCCAGTGCTGGAAGAAGATGGCAATGAGTGTCTGTGCCGTTGCGGGTGGAGGAGCAAGGCCCAAGATTGCAGTATTGACGCCATAAGAACGGCTTCCTGGTCTGGGACTTTGTGGTTCATCTGAGGTTTCAACCACTCCAGCCCGGATATTTGTGACCCTATCTTGGTTTTCCGTTTCTGGTGCAACAAGATACGTGTGAGCCGTGCCAGGGTCAGGGCCTCTCCCTTGAGCATCACCAACGTTCACCTCATCCTGTTGCTCTACGGACCTCTCTGGGTGAATAGTTGACGCAGCTCTTGCAAAGGCCCTAAAGACGGTGTCGGCAAAAAAGACGCCACTCGCACTTCCAATGAACTCGCTGTCGTCAGGAAGGAGAGAGACGAATGAGCCAATCTCGATTGGTGGTATGCTTTGAGTGGCGTCGCGATCGCCGTTCTCGTGGATTCCAGCCATGACGAGGGATTATGAAACTGAACGCGTTGCTTCGAAATTAATCCGTTTTAGCGGAAGCAATTTAGTGTAGCTTATCGATAGAGTGGTTTAATATTAGTCCGATCCGTCTTTCCACGATGATACGGATACAAGGTAGTGAATGCCCAGCGCTCAGCTATGACTGCCCTCGTTCAACATTGCAAGCTACACTATTCCAGGTCGTTAAACAGAAGGAGTAATAATGTTCCTTTCTAGAGTAGGTAGTTACCTGGTTACATTAATATTTCTTTACTCTGCTCCATACTTAAGTCCTTGCCCTCTCACCTTAGTCTATTATTAGTTATGTATGCTTCGGGGGTCTTTGCCAGAGTTGTTTAGGGTAGGTACCAAGTTATGCACCTCAATCATCCGGGCTTTATCTTGCTCTATTACTACCTAGCCTAATAAGCGAAGCCACTTCGGAAAGGTACTCCCATCACATCGAGATAAACACATTTAGATCTCACTTCTGTCCTATGGCCTTTTCGTAAACCCCTTGGAACTCCATTGCTGTGTGGACATGCGCCCTTGACGGTAGGATCTTTTCCGTGACGACTCGATGGAGTTCATCGTCCCGATCGGCGCACGCATCGGAAATGACTGACACCACAAACTCGGCGTCGGTTGCAGGGATCGCCGTTCTCATGACACACCCGGATGTGCTCAGACCGGTGAGAATCAATGATTTGATTCCCCTTTCGTGCAAGAATTCGAGCATGCCAGGCGACTTGAGTGCCGAAATATACCCAGGCCGTCTAGTAAACGCCGTCTCATCCTCGGTAGACCCATGAAGCAGTTCCGTCGCCTCCTTGGCGTCATCTCCCTTGACGCTGGCCAGAAAGTCCTTCAATCTTTGGGTATCCTTACAGCCCGAAAAGGGCTCGGCATCGACATCGATGAGGGCATGCACAATGGGAATGCCCCGAGCCTGGGCCCACGATCTCATTTGGGCTGCAACACTGAGCGCAGCCGATGCCTTTGGACCACCAGCGTGTCCAATGAATAGCGAATGAAAATCCAATAGGAGAAGAGCCGTGTTTGAAGGACCGTAAAAGTACGGTGATGAGACGTCGGTTACAGTGCCGGCGTTGGACATGTTGTATGCGGGGCACTTGAGTGTTTAATGAAGAAATGGATGACTTGGTGAAAACGCTGAGACTCGAAGGAAACATCTTGAATATGGTTCTTGTCGTCTCTTTATATTTCCCAACTCTCATCAGTTGGCAGCAAGGTCATTCGGTGTTAAGACTTACACCCGGCACCGGTCCCGATTCGGCAAAACAGATGCCGCCTAATTGGCCGTTTCTTTCCGACGTGGCTTCATGAACGGACTCATGAAGTGATTTGTCCAGGGATGAACAAGGACGCTGTTTTTCGCCCGTAGTTACACGCGTGGTTACATGTAGCCCACGGAGAACAACATCATTTATCATCTAAAGGCTCTCAACAGGCCCGAATCGACTTGTTACTAAAAGAAAACAAGGAAAGAAGCCCGGAGAAATCGAAGAAACAGAGCTTGCTGCCAGGAGTTGACACATATAGGAACTGGGCTTCCAATTACTATAAATTCGCTTGATGATGTCCATAATAATTATCCACTAAATACAAGCCGTCTCAATGCATCCGTGGATCATGTCAACCATCTAAGCCGCTGCCTTACCACGAGTCTCATAAGGCAGGAAGAAGAAGACAATTCCGGCCACCATGAACAACGCAGCCGAGATCCAAACCGGTATATTAGTGTCGATGCCCACGTATGCCGCAATAATGGGGGCCATCAGTCCGCTCAGTCGGTTGAACATGGCGACCAATCCATTGCCGGTTCCTCTGATGGGAGCGGGAAACAGCTCGGGCGTGTAAGAATAGAGAAGGCCATAAACCAAGTTCTGGAAGAAGGCAATCGCACAAGTGAAGCCGAGCACGCCAGCAGTTGACTCTGCCCGCGCGAAGACAAACAAGAAGACTCCTGTTCCAAGACAAGCAATTGTTCCCGTTCCCTCTCGCCCAACTCTCTTCAAGTCGACCGTGAAGCCGCCAAGAATGGAGGCAGGAATGCCACAGACCGCCTGGATAGCGTAGTTGCGATATGTGGTGCTGAGAGAGGAGCTACCGGTAGCTACGCCTTCATTTTCGAGGTAGATGGGATGAACGAGTTGTAAAGCGGATATGCCATACCAATGGAGCACCAGAGGAACAACATGAGCGATGTAGAAAAGGCCAGACGCGGAGTCGAAAACAAAGCCCGGACCTTCTCCGGCGTGAACTTGTCCAAGTTCTTTTTGACGATTGCGCGAGAGTCTGTGTGCGGAGTGGCACTTTCGTCGCCATTCGTTAACCGAAGTTCAGCGTCAATAGCCTATTAAAGCTAGGTGACTTTTTAAGATGAGGGTTTGATTCCGGTTCGAAGGAAGAAGTACTCTTAGTATTAAAGATCTGTTGGCTTTTCAAGGTGAGGGGTCGCCCGGATTCTTTTGGCCGACGAATGCTTATCAACATCCATTCCCCGCGTTGTGTCCCGGGGTTCGGGAGACTCTGCTGAATCGGGGTAATATTAGCTGACATCTGGCGATCCATGGTTATCATTGATGCGCCAACACCCTGGGATTCCTGGCGCCTTTTGTCGCCTCTTGATAGCATTATCATTTATCGGTCCAGTAACTAGAATTTAATTATGGAAGTGGTCTGCTAGGTCTACGACTTTTGCGCTGAAGTGGGATCGTTGCCGATGGCTCACGGAAAAGGTACAATAAACTGACTCCCTTCAGACCTTCTCTGAAATCACATTCGCATACACCCAAACCCTGATGTCAGTCTCGGCCTGTGATAAATCAACGCCGATACTGAGACATCCGTTTTCCTCCAGCCCCCATTTCAATTCGTCTGGTTGAATCTGGCCAACACCGTCCTCCAATGATTTCGACTTGGGGGCCGAGAGCTGAGAATAAGCGTGGCGGAACTGCTCCAGTGCAAGTTCGTTTGCCAACTCCAAGTCCTGCGACGTCGCCCGGATGCTCAACTCAGGGGCGGAAGAAGTAACGACCTGTTGGAGGATAATAAAGATCATATTTTGATCTCCTGCAGCCTTGGTGTCGATCCCATCCATCCTGTCCAACATCTCTCCAGGAAACTTGACCCTGGAGCCACCAGAGCAGTCTCGGTTTTCCTGCTTCAGCCTGTGCAGATCCACTCGTATCGACGGATTTTCCTCGGCTTGATGACTTTGAGCCTGTTGCACTGTAACAAGGTCAGGGAGCATAAGGAAAAGAAGCTCAGGACAGCTTACTTCGCGACTTGTTTGTGGTACCGGCCATGGCACTGTGATCTGTAGGCTCGGTCGTGACAACCTCGATCATGGTGGTGCCGTCCCGTCGATGTTTCTCTGGGGCATGTTGCTTCTCGAGGGCCTGTCTCGGGGAAATTGGGAGAATATCGCCCTGCTGAAGGTGTGGGACGATGTATTGATGGACGAAAGAGTGAGAGATGCCAAGAGTCAGAGCATCGGATGCTGCTTTCTGCATCCGTGAAATGTACTCCTCTCGGATTACACCATCAGTCGTATATGTCTCGCTGACGTACACCAGTGCCTTGACCTGGTGAGAGCGACGTGTTTGTTGTCGCGATGCGTCGTGACCGTCGTCCGAAAACCCCGCGTCCTGCTCAGTAAAAGTCTGGTCGTCTGGGATGGTCTGTTGCGCAAGCAGTTGGGACAATTGAGAGGCGCTCAGATCTGAATATTCCGCGTGAGGTTCAAAGGCAACTCTCAGCAATTGCTTTTCGTAGAAGCCTTTAGCCACGCCCTCAGATCGATCCAGGGCTCTCTCATCCTTCGGGTTGACAAGGTAAATAAGACCCTCGACCACACAATTTTCCCCGGTTTCCAAGACATTGGCTACTCCGCGCTCATTGATTTGCCACCTGTACCCAGGTAGAGTGGCCTTGCCTTTGAATACGCTCTGGGGGCACCGCTGAGCCATCTGGCTCAAATGCAGGTTGCTTCCATAGGCAAAATACAGGCTGCCAGCGTCTCCCAGTGGCCGCCGTGGAGACGTATTTTGGCCCGCCGGGGTTGAGGCAAAAAAGCTCATCGCTTCGTGATACCGTTTTGGGACTGATAAGAAGGGCAAATATGGCTTCCCGACTATTGCAGTGGTCTTTGATCGCATACGAGGGCCAAAAGATCCCCCCGGGGCGAACAAGCAACAGTTGATGTGAGAATAATTTGGGTGGAGGTTTTGGTGCTTGTGAAAGCGTCGGGAGTGGCTAATTACTGTCAGTAGACTCACAGGCAGATTCAGGCGAAAAAACTCTGACACAGTGTACCGTGTAGATTTGGACAGGCCGGTGGTCTCACTAGTCACTAGTCCATTTTGAGGCAAAGTGCAACTTGGGCCGCCCTGTTCAACTTACTTGACGAAAACGCCTCATTAGGCAGCTTTTAGGCACCAGCGAGCTGCTCCCTTAGTCAGGTGCATACGCAATCTGACTGCATGAAGCCACAGAAGCCGGATGATGAGGAGGCAGGGTGGCAGACTCAATCACCAGACCCCATCACCCCAGTCCAATTTCGGCTTCAGGCGCACTCAAGCAGCCCGATTGCATGACATGACCGAATGAGGCGGACGGATAACGATAGGTCCATGTCAAACTTGGGGCAACGTCCTGGACCCCTCTTACTACTGGCTCATTCCGTTCTCTTTCAACTCACCAGGTAAGGAGCCTCCGGAGAGCCTTATTTCGGTGGAGGGAGCTTGCACTTGCCAGTGTTCCACTGCTCGGATGCCTCCATCTCCATAGCAGTTGTGGCCGTTGTCTCTGGTTCGCTTAGCTGGGATGACGTCGGAGATCAATTCATCGAGGCTTAGAATTTGGAATGCCCTTCTTAGTTTGCAGGAGTTGTCTGCCCATTCTTTTGGCTTAACATCCCTACTGTAAGCAGGCATCGGCGAGGCTTCTCGGCCGACCAGCCGTTAGTAACAGCCTCACGCAAGGAGCTGAGTACATAGTCCCCCGCCGCCACTCATGTCAGTACCTGCGTGTCTCCGTGTTTTCACCCGCAAGTCACAATGACGGATTTCCACTTCGGCATTGAAATCGAGGTAATCGCGGTGCCTCACAAAATCAGAGATCCCCTCAGCTCACTCTATGCTCTGTACTACGGAAAGCTCGCAGCCTCTCTCCGGAAGAGGGGACTCAAGGCTCAAGCCGACGATTTACAGGGCAGGTACAATAAGCGTCCAGAACACTATGACAAATGGTGGATTACCAAGGACGGTTCTCTTGGGACCCCTGACGGCAAGAGTAAGAGATCAATTCTGCCTTGATTACCGAATATGTGGCTTGACCGTATTACTGACGAGCAACTCTAGTTCCAATGGAGGCCGTCTCTCCAATCCTAAGATGTCGAGCCAACTGGGAGGATGAGATTGATGTATTCTGGGCTTCAATGCGCGCTGTCTTCCACATGCCTGAGCGATCGTTGAAGTGTGGTAGTCACATCCATATATCACGGGGCCGAAGCAAGACCTTTTCGCTTGCACAATTCAAAACGATCGCTTATGGCATTGTGCTCTATCAATCTCTAGTCTTGGAGCTTCTCATGCGGGAACGCTCCAACAACCGATACTGTAAACCGAATACTCTCAACTCGACTCAGCTCGCTCGGTGCGGTTCCGACTCCGTGGCCATCGGACGACTTATCAAAGGGGCCAGCGATGCCACATCGCTCAAGAACATCATGCAGGACGATAGGTACGTTCTGTGGAACTTTGAGAATATCGTCCCCGGAAGGTCGGGCACAATTGAGTTCAGAGGGGGGAGGTGCCTGAGAGGGGAAGTTCGAACCAAGCGGTGGATCGCTTTTACACTCGCACTCATCGATGCGATTCTCTCGATGGTATGTTGCAGGAGACAAGAAGTGATATCGAGTATCAGACTGACAGGATAAAAGAATAATCTCAGCAGCCCAGGCACGATGACCATCCCAAGATGGAGTGCAGACGCCCTCTACACCAAGATCAAGCAATCGGCTCGTGGCTTGTCCATGAGGGAATTCCTCCCTGACGACTACCAAGTCTTGAATGAATCTCAAAGGTGAGATATCTTTACTTCACGAATCTGAATAGAGCTGATGCGACAAAGAGAGTGATTTGTGAGAATCTATACTTCCCAAGATATCCGTCCTGGTTGTGCAGTATGCATGTACCTGTCTATATGACCACTTTTCAACGCGAGAACATTCTATTCGAGACATAAAGAGCTAGGAGCAACATGATATATGCTATTAAGTTAGACTATTAGGGCTTATAGTATTTGATTTATGGTTCCGTTCTAAATCACTCGCTCTTATGGAATGTAATTAAAGCATTTTCGTCGCGTAGACAGGACATTCTACTCACATAAATACTGGAACTCCACAAGATGTTCCATATGATATGTCCCTCTGCCTCAGTTTAGTGGCCAAATTTGCCATGGACACTCTGAGTTTTATTTACTAAGGAGCAAGATGACATAGGTACTCACCACCGTAGCCATGGGCCCGCCCAGTCCGTCCGGTGCCTTATTTCTTAGCTCTAGTTCCTTTCATCCAGATATGGCTGCCTAGTCGATTGATTGAAAGTGCAAATACTCGAATTTACCCGAGGTTATGCGCAGTTGAAAGTACAATTTTGTCGCCACGTCACCACCGGGGTTGCCTGAATTCCTCATCCAGCCAAGGAAATTGGTCAATAAGTGGGTGTATGTCGCAGCATTCTATCTCACATTGTGGATTGCCTAGATATAACGGTGAGGCTCTTAAAGATCCCATTGGGCCATCCCACGTTGAAAAATATCGTGTTCGGGCCATCATATGGATGTCATCGCCGGTATTTTCAAATTCGGCGGAGTCGGTGTGCATAAGTCCCTTCGTGGGGGAGCCTCGTGAGCTCCTGAGGCTAACGAATAGGCACAATTCTGACTATCAGTCATATGGATCATTGTTATCGAGACTAAAGCTGACTGAGATTAAATCCTGAAAAGAAAATGCCCATGAAATCCATTGGACACTGGCTACCGGTCCAACCCTCAGTGTAATTATCTTGACCGAGAGAAGCTCGAGTATTCACGCGGATATGGCCTTGCACTCCTGCTAGGCAGACTCCTTCCAAATCCGAAGCCTGGTGCATACTGCTGTACCGTAGCCCACGTGCCCCGATTCCGTTGGTGGCTTGGAGGCCTCTGGTCTCCCCGGGTTTCGGGGGCTGAGTGTTCCCCGCGACTTTCAACGATATCTCGGGCATCTTCAGACCGTCTATGGCGCGCTCGGCGATGGGACTTTCGCGCAGTGGGCCTGTTCTGAATTGACGGTCTGATTGCAATTTCGATAAAGTCGGGAGGGACACCAAGCGTCAAGGCATCCCTAATCCCAGAGTTCATTCGATTGATATATTCTTCCCTTGGGGTCCCCCAACGAACAAAACTCTCGCTGAGGTACACAAGTACGTTGGGCCTTAGACACGGCTCCTGCTCGGAAGCATTTCGCCTTGAATCTCGTCTGGAACTTCGCCGGGCTGTGTTGATGACTTGCTCGGGCCCTTCGTTTTCGACGAGCTGTCGTGTGGGGAGCTGCAGCTCTGGAGAAGCCGCGTGTAGGATGACGCTTTTGTATTCCTTCGAGTAGGCACCGCTGTGAATGCCCTCATTTCTGTCCAGACGGGCCTCGTCGTTGACGCTGATCTGATAGACCAGGCCGTGGACTGTATATCCGCTGCACGGAATAACGTTGGCGAAGCCTCTCACGTTGATTTGCCAGCGATGGTCGGGTAAAATGGCCCGCCCGATGTAATAACTGTTGGGACATCGACTGGCCATCTGGTGCAGCCAGAGATTGCTTCCATAGGCGAAATAGAGCTGGCCTGGTGGAGTTGACATTTGCTGACGTACCTAGTCTATGTGGAGAGGTCGGGTACCAAATGATCAGTGAAGCGCGAGCACTCAAAGACAATTGTTAGTGAAGGGCTGAAGTTCTGACGTGGCGGTCTCGTTAGCCAACAGCGCTACAGGGCTAGGACTTGGGGGCCGCTACTGCAACGGAATGATATACTGCAGTCCCAGCTTCCAAGGCGGTCCGTGGATGGCTCGTCAGTTGCTCGGTTTGTGTAGAGTGGCAGTGAGGCTTTGCGTTTAGCAATTGGTCTCTCCATGTCTGCACCTCGAAAGTAGGAGGGCCTTATATGGTCATTACAAGGGATTGCCTTATTTTCAAGACTAACATGGAGACGTCATACGGCCTTGTTTTCAGTCATGGGGCAATGCAGCCAGGGAACTGAGACTGCATCGAATCAACGAGGCAGGGCTTTTGTCGTGGGCTTTGATCATTTACATTTCACCGATGCGCCATTTTCAACCCGATAAGGTCGACGCAATCCTATTTGCTGCTGCTAGTCAGGTTCAACACCCCCCTGTTCCAAGCATTACGCCTCTGTTCAACTATGAAGGGTGCTAGCCCTAATGTTTATTGGGGCGCAGTTGTACTTTACACCCGAGATCCTTGCTGATCAGTGATTCCAGAGAAAGGCAACAAGGACTGGCTAGGTTGAAATGCTGACAGAAATTAAGGCAGAATCTGAACATCGCCCAAGTTGGTTAGGTACGGTACGAGACCGCCCAGAACCGTTCCAGCTTCACCTCGTGCTATCCCAGTACACGCCGTGAGGATGCTCAAGTTTTATCCCGCAGAAGTAGCTTTCAACCGCCCCCCCCGCCTGCTGTCCGCAGCGCGGCATCGGCTGCCGTTTCCCGAGTATAAACATGTACAAGTATTCTCCTTTCAAACCACTCGATTGCTTCGATACAGAGATTACTTGTGCCTTCCTTGAGATACCATCACCACACGCATAATGACAGAGCGGGGGTCTTACTTCTTCGGGGTCGAAATCGAACTCATTGCAAAACCTCGTGAGGTCCAATCCCCATTGTTACGATGGGTTTACTACGCGAGGCTCGCCGCATCTCTGCGGCTGCATGGGCTAAAAGCGATCGCAGACAGGCTGGATGAGAGGTACCGCAAACACCCCGAATACTTCACCAGATGGTGGATCACCAAGGATGGATCGTTGGGAAATCCCCCATTTCCCCAGAGTAAGTAAACAGCAATGTGTTGATCCCATTTATTATACAGCGTTTGACGGTAATTGACATTTATTTCCAGTCCCACTAGAGGCCGTTTCTCCTGTTCTTTGCACAGATTACCACTGGGAATACGCAATAGACACTTTTTGGGATGCCTTGGGCCGAGTATTTCACGCACCTGAATCCTCACGTCTATGCGGATGCCATATACACATCTCACCATCGCCCAAGAAGAAGTTCAGCCTCTCTAAGCTACGGCGAATTGCCTTTGGTGTCGTATTTTATGAGCCCCTCATTCAGATACTACTGCCTCGCTACCGCCGGAACAATAAGTATTGCTTAGCCAATACGCAGCGCTCTGCGGCCCTCAAGTATGCGACTAAGACATTCCCCGGAGATCTGGCCTTGAGGGTAATTTGGGCTACGATCAAGGATATTGATAAGCAAGACGACCTGAGATACCTCATGCAAGGGGGGCCGGATCCAAGTCAGGAGAGATATGTTTTATGGAACTTTGACAACATCCTTGCTGGCGGTTCTGGCACGGTTGAGTTTCGCGGTGGACCGTACCTAAGATGCTCGGCGAGGACCAAGAGGTGGATTTCGTTTGTCGTGGCATTTGTTCACTTGTGTCTTGATCAGGTGCGTGTGTACTTGACCCCTCCATCACAACCTCGTCACCAGATTGACCGTAGTTACAGGACTTTCAGAACTGGAATAATTACCAGCGACCGAGCATGGACAGTTTCTGGCAGCAGCTGCTCAAAGCCGCCAAATGTGTTAGTGTCAGGTCAAATCTACGATCGGACTGGAGGAATATGGCTGGTCATGACGACGACTTGTAATTTAAAGCTGCCAAATAGGTAGGTAGGTAAGGTACTTTGATAGCGGGTTCAAAACAATCCACTCAGATATACCTCCGTAGGAAGCAATACATTACCTCTCTTCATCCATCTAAAAGTCTCTGATCGGGAATGGACTCGCTGTTGCTAACGAAACCGCACAAGTATCCGCCAGTGCCGCCTTCCCCTCGTCGCTGGCCGCGCTCACGCAATCGACACCGATATCAGAAACCCCGTCACAAAGAATGACAGCAGTGCCGCAGGGGCTTTCCACATTGAAGTTGTCGAACTTGATGTTCTCGCACACAGCTTCTGGGCTCGTGCTACAGGTCAACTTGGCAACGGCACGGCCGTACTTGCCGGAACTGTATCCGGTAAAGTTCTGGAATAGGATGTTCGTGATGTTGACTTGGGAAGGGTAAGTTGCACACTCCTCGGAGTCAATGTTGAAGTAGCAGGAATCCAGAAAAGCCGTGTACTCGTTGTTTCCATTCCAGAAATTGCGGAATGTGACGTTGTCGATGAAGCCATAGCCAACATCCTCGCCCGCCCAGGTCTTCAGCCGAGCGCCATGCTGTCCATTAAGCATCCAGACGTTTTCAATGACTACATCCTGGATGAAGGACTTTTCTCCAGAGTATTGGCCAATGGAGCCCATTGATTGTCCATGCGTGCCTGGGGTGAGTATAAGCATTTCAAGTCTGACCGTCGTTGATAATGAATAGATTGCGCTTACCGTTGCAATACATGGTGTCGACGTGCACGTCAGTTGCGTTGCTTTTCGGAGAGAAACAGTCATCGCCAATATTGACCCAGGTTCTTTCCACTGTGACGTGCTCAACGTTTAGTGAATCAAAAAAGTCGGTGTTCTTCGGTTCGACTGTAGAGTTCGTCGACTCAGCTGTGCAGATGACGTCTTTGAAAGAAATATCCTGGGCTGTCTGTGAATCAGTTTCTCGAGCTTAGCGGTGTGGTAGAAAAGGACCTACAAGTGACAACAAAATTGGTCCAGCAAGGCGAGTCCCTAAAGTGAATGCCTGTAATCTCCAGGCGAGTTGCGTTCTGCGCATAGAATAGGATTGGGCGCAGGTAGTTGTTGTCGGGATCCAGAATCTCGAGACCCGAGAATTCATTCCACCATCGCTGCCCGTTTCCATTCAAGACGCCTTTGCCATATATCTTGATATCCTTTCCTCCCCACTTCCAGAACATGATGGAATTCTATCCATACGCGTCAGCAATCCCATCGTCGGAACGTTCGGCGGATTTTATTCACCTGGAAAGGATGGGTGAAGGCATTTTCTTGCCAGTAGGAAGTGTCGTTGGTAAACTTGATCTCCCCTTCCAGATTCACATGAACATTGTCGAGCCATGTCAAGTCAAGGGGCTTCCCGATGATGTAGGTATGTCCTTCCGGGAGGTACAGTGTGCCGCCATAATTAGCCTTCTTTAGACCCTTGACGAATTCATCCGAAATATCATCCGTGTCGTTCTTGGAAGAGCGAATCGTGACCCTCTTACGGCTTCCCGAGTTGGGTGGGTTGTACGGGTGCTTCTTTCGAAACTCGGTAACACTTCGTGGTACACCGACGGGGAGCTCGAGAGCACTAACCAGCGCTCCCGAGAAGAGTGTAAAGAAGCAGAGAAGAGCCGATGACTTCATGACGATTAGAAAGTGTCGAATCGATAACCAGAGGTATATCAAATCTCTAAATAGCCATGAGGGGGCCGAGAATACCGTGTGGAATCACCCTACCTTTATAGGTTTTTCATTGGCGAGTTCCTCGCAGAGCCACACACACTCATTCACCTTCTCCCATTCTCACATATGAAAGGGGCAACAAATTATCCAGCCTGGAACTCATATGTAGTGACTTGGAGACAGCCCTGAATTGGAACAAATCCAATCTTTACAATGTATCGTCATAACGTCCGTCGTAGGGGCAGGGGTGGGTGAGATGACGGAGAAAAGAAAGTGTTGTGCCTGTATGAGGCAGCGGAGGAATCAACGAGATTGGCCGGCACTAACTGATTTCCATTTACCCAGCATCGGAGACGAATATATTTTCCACCATCCGCAATGCAGTTAACTTCCCTTCAACCCACCTATCAAAATCGTCCGTGCCTGTAGCCTGCATACGCTTGATTGCTTTCCGGTGGCACAGGATACATGTATGAGAACAGAAAAGTTGATGTTGGTCAGCCCACGGTGGGAATCAACTGGGGTTTCTGCACCCACAGGGTTTTGATCGGTGTTCTTGCGACCGTGATTGATGGAACAAGAAACTCCGTCCATGTCGCGTTGCATTGCCAACAGACCCTGCAACGAGCGGCCCCAGGAAATCCCCTCAAACACCCCGCAGTAGTTGGGGCGATCCCTTTAGCCCAGCTACGGGGCTGGGTTAATGTAGGTACGTATGTACATGGAGCTGCTGCAGTTTGCTCAACTCACATTTTCGGGCTTATTATTCAGTCATTAATCCATCATGCGGGTTTTCGCTTCAGAAACCCCCGAATGAAGACAGAGGAGACCGTGGTGAGCCGGGTGAACTTGGTTGGTCACTCTTCTTCAAACACACATTCTTACAACTACTACAGCTGAAATCTGAAGCAATCTCATCAGGGAAATGGATAATTTGATAGTCATAATATCTAGGAGAAAACTGAAAGGATATATTACGATAGACATGTCTTCGTTACTCGATCTCTAAA
This sequence comes from Thelonectria rubi, assembly GCA_013420875.1. Classification (NCBI taxonomy): domain Eukaryota; kingdom Fungi; phylum Ascomycota; class Sordariomycetes; order Hypocreales; family Nectriaceae; genus Thelonectria; species Thelonectria rubi. Next base: position 482,906 of record WMHX01000002.1, on the reverse strand, counting down.
CCGCCGTCGGCATAGATAGCTCCACGTAATCGGGAGTGTAGATCCAGAACTCGCTACCGGATCCAGTTATCTCAATCAACACTCCAATGGGAGTGCCTTGCTCATCCAGTCCCTCAGTGTTAACTTGCCTGCGTTGGCCACACGAAGCACGAACGAGTGTGTGAAGGCGGTTGACCTGACCACAGGTCATGCCGAGGTAAATACTGACATCGCTGCCACAGAGCCAGTGGGTGTGATCCACCCGGAAACTGTCGTAGCTTGGTAGCATTTCTAATACTGGCTCACAATTCGTGGGTGAACTTGTGTTGTGTAGCGTGGGAAGTTGATATAGTGGTGAGAATTGCTCATTAGATTGAGCTCATGGCTTGAAGGGGAAGATTATAATAGGGGCTATTAGGTTAGTAGATAAAGGGACACGGGGCATGAAATCCTGTTCTCAGTTGCATTGTGTTTCTGTCCCAGTCTGCGCCTGTACAGTACCTCAGTGGTAGCTAACACATAGCTCCGGCCATAATATATTCATGTAACCTTTTGTGATCCATGTTTAAGATTGTGCCAATCTTTGACCCTTACCGTCTATGCGCATGGAACATCGGACTACCTAAACATGAGAACATCTCGAGGTTTCATCCTGATCTAGAAAACATACTATGTACTTCGCATTCCCCATTAGACTCTGAGAGAGGGTCTGGGGAGTCGAAACCTGGATTGGAGCCCGTGTTGAATCTGACGCGATAAAGACTTAATTTGGCAGTTTACACTTGCGGGTTCTTTCAACTCCAGTCATAATGGGCCAAAATACCACGTATATTTCGTTTTCGTATTTGCTTTTCCCAGTAATGGAATATCAGTTGTGTCTCTCCAAACAAATAGCAAGCATGTATGTGACGATCTCGGAGCTGTATAGCTAATGCACGTTGACATTTGAAGGGATTTAGCTGTCTCTGATCCTCCTTGGGCAGTGGCAGTGTCGCCTTTGAAGTTGTACCGGAGGAGGGGGAGTTGAAACTCATCTGAGTCTCGGGCAGGAGGATAATCTTATTAGTATCTTACATGCGTGTGCAGGCAGGTTCTTTATTTAAAAAAGTAATTTATCTCTAATATAATCGCTTATCTGTAGATATATATAGAATTCTGTTGTCCCTTAGGTGGAGTTGGAGTTATCTGCACAAGACCAAGCGGCAGTGCTTTCGTCTTCCTTGAGCGAGTTATGGATGCCCACGATAGAGCCATAAGTTCCAGCAACCATCAAGAAAGTCCCAGCAACAACAATGAAGATGCTCCACACAACCATCAGCTTCCATTTCCAATTGCGTTCCGCCGACTTCCAGTTGTCATAGAGCCACATGCAACCATATGGCTGCAACGAGAGAAGGGAACCGAAGAAAGCACCGATCAAAGAAACGAGTCCACCAAACACTGGGATTCCACTAGCGACAAGGTATGCTACAAGAGCAACAGCGAATGTAGACCCAAGCCAGGTGATCCAGTGGATAGCAGTGTTTGCTGTAAGATGGTTACTTCCTCGTAGGATCCTGACGAAGATGTGCTTGGCGGGTAACTTTCAAACAGTTAGTAACTTTCTGCTGTCGACGACTGAAAAAGGTTCTTACATGAGCCAGAAGGATGCCCGAGACTGCCAAGCCGGGCAACGCAACACCATATGACACCTTCTTAATTAAGGGACCAGCTGAACCGAGGGCCGGAGAGGCAACGTAAGATCCGCAGAAATAATAGACAATAGTGGCCACGATGATGTAAACGGATGTGACGGTGATCTGACAGATCGCTAGTGACCGGGTGTAATGATGAGGATCGCGCATCTCGGCCGCAATGTTAAAAAAGCCCGGAGTGCCGGCATAGGTGAAGACTAGGGTCGAGATAGCCGAGATAGCATCGGTAAAGGACGGACTGTTAGTAATCTTATAGTCAGATTTCCAATGGCCTTCCAGTGGTGCGGCTGAGGGACGGTCTTGAAGGCCGACTGCAATCGTAACAATAAAGACTATTTCCAATATCAGAGATCAGTTACGACGAAGATTAATATGACTTACCTGCAATAATAATACATATCGCACCAAGCCACGCCAACCAACTGAGACGACCCAACGTTCTAATGCTGGAGAAAAGGAATACGATAATGGCAGCCACAGCAACAAAACCAGCTGTGCAGATGGCGTGCTCGGAAACGGCATTGAGCGCGATGGAGATACTCAGCATAGCTGAGCCGGCGACGAATGTGAAGTCTATTGCGCATGAGCAGATGTTCCCAGGGCTCTAATAAAATGGAGAGATGGTGAATACTCACAAAGAGTGTAGGCAGCTCCGAGGATTTCGTATCCCACACGGCCGAATAGCATTTGACCTACGTCGTCAATGCCATAAACCTCAGGGTGGCGCAGCTTGAATACGACAACCATATAATCCGACCAAGTGGTAATGCCTGCAATAAGCAAGAGAAGAATTATGCCTGGTACAATTCCGAAAGTGTCGAAGACGGCCGGCATAGAAAGTACTCCGAGACCAATCTGCGTCTTGATCATTAAAGCTGTTGTACCGAGCCATCCGACCTTTCGAACCCCAGTGTCAGTAAATTAGGTATATTGTTGAGGATGAAAGGTGTTATACGTTGCGATAATTTGGACCGTCTGTTGTAATGGTGCCAAAGACGGCGTCGTGCTGAATTGCCTTCTCATCGAGCACTTGGCCATCTCGAGACGGGACAGGGCCGATACCTTTCTGGCTGTCGTCCGACTTCGAGTTTTTATCCATGCTGAATAAGGCTTGAAATGATTTGATCAATGGTTGAGGGAGCAGATTCCAGCAATGAAATGTCCGTCTATCTATATAGTAATTCATCGACCAGGGCTGTCAGGGGTTGAGCAAGGACGGCTATAAGATAGGGTTAGCTTATCAGGATTAGTCGGTTGTCACGGACGTTGTGAAGGAAGAAGAAGGCCATGCCGCGGAACCCGGACCTTCTCAAATTCTGACTTGCATTCTATTGACAGTAATAATGATGGACGCGCGAAATTCACTTTGTTCGAATATGCCTTCATAGTGGAAAAGTGCACTGCAGTTAGAAACTACTCTTATCCGCAGTTCGCCCACATTTAGCTGTAACTATCGAACTCTCTCCAACCTCCTGCAGGATCTTCATGGGAAGCGGCTTGCCCAGCTTTCTTCTCTCCGTCATCACGATGCAAGGCTCCACGCCGCCACCCATTATCTGGGAGAAACGCGGGGAAACGGGGGCCGTAATTGAGTGAAACGACGGGGGAACTAATGGATGGGAATTGAACGTGTCAGTGGGGCGGTTGCAGCGCGGAAAACTTCTAATCCTGAGGGCGAAGGCGAGTGTCAAGGAGACCTTCCAGACCGGGCTAGTCCCGACGATTGCACCACTGAACCAGTTTCCTTGCTTCAAGAGAGCATTGTGCTGTCTCGTCGGCGTAGACTCACTCATGCATGGGCCATGGCCAAGGCAGAGGACAGGGAGTGGTTGCGAAAGGCTTCATCGGCTACTCCGTCGCACCCAAATCTCTTTCGGTGCAATCATTAATGCCTATTACCAACAACAAACAAGTACGCAAAATTCCAAGAGCTTTTAAACCTCCATATAATAGAAATAGCGTAATAAATAGGGAGAAGGACAATTAAAGGATCTTACGTTCCTCCATATGTTAGTTACCTATCTACATGCAAGTATTCCAATAAAGACTGAATGCTTCGTACGTCTCCATCGTCCCACGCGATAATCAGCCTCGCGTACGAGGTACCAATTGCTCTGCCTGACTAGCATCACAGGCGAGTCGTGTACAGGCCATCAACGTGGGAAGCCTCCGCGAGGCAACGTGACTGTCAGCAGCTCGAGTGGTAAGTCCCCACTGCCCATTCAATGCGTGGCGAGCTTACGACGGCTCCTTACTCCATTCCGTCTCGGGAAACAGCTGCCCTTCAGTGTAAGCGAATTATCGCGATTGTTCCAAGCGTGAAGTAGGAATGTGACCCCGAGCTCTTCGCCCTTGATGTAATTATCAGTGATCATATCCTCTGAAACGTGTGATTAATACGAAACACCTATGCCGTCACTCCAAGCCATCTCTTTGGTATAGTGCTACCCTGCAGAAAGTAAAGTCGCGCCGTGATCGCGGGTCACGTCTGAACATCCTGCGGAAAGCAACGGTGTACTAAACACCCCAGAGGAAGTAATGCCGTCTTGACCACCCACGCCCCTTGGATCATGACGGCATACTGAACACCGGAGGAAAGTACTGGCGTGTTGAACACCTGGGGAAAGCGATAGCGTACCGAACCCACCCCCACCAGGGACAGTTGTGAGCCACAAATAGACCCGATTCGGATCCAAGAGAGGCGAATTTCATTTGAGTATCATTTGAAATGTTTTTGGGCCAGCTATAAGTCATCCCCTACGTAAGTTACCTGTTTGATAATTATTCTTGTTCCTAGACTTTTCAACTCGCCACAATGACTGATGGCGACTTTAGGCTCCCCTGCCATTGGAGCACATCTCCGCGCAGTCAGCTTCTTGAAGTTCCATGAACCCCTACTTGGCCCACACGGAAGTATCGGCCTGCTTCCGCCACATCCCGAAAATTTTGATGTGCAAGCCGAGTGCCGTGTGGCGTTATGAGCTGTGCAGCTCAAGTTAAGACTGGACCAGGAGAATCCTAGAGCACCGCCAGTTAAGTACTGCAGGGTTCAGCCTTCCGGTAATCATCGTATGCTTTCTCGGATGTTGGCCCCTCATTTCAGTTCAGGCGTTACCTGTTTGTGACATACCGGAAAACGGTCCATCGGGAGACGTGCTGTATTTCGATTAGTGGCAGAGAACCCGAGGATTCAGGTTCTTGGTGGCTTCGTCGTTGCGTTCGGGACTTCTCTTCGGGGTCTGGGGTAAGTTACCCCGTCCTGTGTGGTTTGTCGTCGGGCGTTTACGCTTTGACCGCTCATCTGAGCCTGGACGTCTCCTTGTAGTGACTGCACCGTTGGGCTAACGTTCCTGGGCTAGCAAGTATGCGCCAATTCAAACTATTATGCGCTGATCGAACGCCATCGACAAGTCTGGCTAGATTTACCCCGGTGGCCAATGTCCACTGGAACCGTGGGGGAGAGGCTGACGCCTCTCAACGGATCACACGGAGTACGATCTGCACAGCTTCCCTGGTCATCCCAGTCACGGCTTCCTCCAACCTTTCAAGCATTTTGCGCATATTCAGATAGTCTCGGAGGTAGAAGAGTGGCTGGAGATAGAACACCCGTCGGGAGTATGATACAATCAGTAGTCTAGCACGCTGAGTCTCTTAGAGTCTTCCAACACGCAACGAGTAGGAGGTGGGAGGAAAACTATGAGTTGTAGGCGGCCACCCCGAAGTCTGGCTAACAGTTCAAAAACAAATGCCGATGAATCGGCTGATCGCCAGCTCCAGACCTGGCCCTGGAAGGTAGGCCACCAGCCGGCCACAACGCCCACCCTTAGTCAGTTAAGCTATGCGGTTGACGGGTTAAAGTTTGTGGCCTTTCCATAGCGTACATGGTAGTTATAGACCCCTGAACGCGCTTACATTCAGGGAATGCTTCAGACGAAACAATGGGGGGGGTGATAGCAGTCATATATCAATTTATCACATCCCACAGCTGGGCTTCCCTGGCTGACCAAGTGACCATACCTCCAATGCATCAATCCTTTCTTTTTTCGTGGACCATCTTTACCGAGGCTTCAAGTTCTGTAAATCCGTCAATATGCAGTCCAGGCAGCCGGATCTTTTCTGTGCCGAGTTTATTACCTTTCCAGCCGCGACTTTGATTCTCATTCTTCGACTAATAAGCCGGAGAGTTACCAGAGTCGGTTTCTGGTGGGATGATTACTTTGCAATATGTTGTTATGTTCGTCATACAGCGATGGTACCAAGATGTCCCCTTTTCTAACTTTGAGTGTAGACGACGGCAGTTGCATGGGCAATCATGATACCTTTATGTAGGCTTCTACCTACTCTGAACAGGAGGTACGCGAAGAGATACTAACTACTTCGTAGGGGCGCACCATGGATTTGCCATACACGCCAAAGACGTGAAAGGAATGACCTTTGAGGAAGCAAATTCGACAACCAAGAAATTTCTCTTCTTCATCGAACACCTATACGCCTTTACACTCTTCTTTGCCAAAATTTCAATCCTATGTTTCTATTGGCGTATGTTTCGTGTGACCAACATTAAGGTTGCCATCCAGGTCTTGATGGGTTGCTCTGTAATTTGGATCTTGGCCCGGGTATGGTGTACCTCACTATTTGCTAATCAGCATAAGGACATTGGCTAACTCGAGGGTCATAGACATTTCTCACGACCTTTCACTGTTTGCCCGTGCAGGCATTTTGGGACTTCTCTATTAAGAACAAAACATGCCCAATTGAAAGCTCAAAGTTCTTTTTCGGCACGGTGTTGGCACACGTTTTCCTTGATTTCGCAATCTTGATATTACCTGTTGTGCAAATCCAGAAGCTTCAGCTGCCTGGGATGCAAAAGGTTGGCATTATACTCATGTTTACGTTTGGGATTCTGTAAGTCACTGCACTCCCATCCCGCTGACGACGAGGTCGATCTAACCGGGGTTACCAGAGTGTGTGTGGCTGGCTTGGTCATCGTCGGAGTTGCTACAACATTCGACAACACGTCACCTGACATGACCTGGAACCTGGCCCCTATTATTATTTGGGCGACAGTAGAGGTGAACCTCGTTACGATTTCCTGTGCGTAGTCCTACACATTTCGTTCGAAGAGTCGTACTGACAGTTCCTAAGCCTGTCTCCCAACGATCCGACCCGCCCTGCTATACCTTTTCACGTCTGCGAAGCCGGCTTCCACTATCAACTCCGGTTCACATAGCTACGGGAACACCTTTGGCCGTAGCCACAATAAATCGATTCAACTGAATACTCTACCAAAGGACGCATCAAGTTCGACACACGAGCTTGCCGGGCCACAGGAGGGGAGCAGCGGCTCTATTTCATCCGATTTCGAATGCCACGCCCTTGATAGACATCATGGTAATGTTGCTATAGTCACCGGGCCGAGTGGATCTGGTCCATCTGGCAATTATCTCAGCAATGGCGCGCTCGGGGGAGGGATTATGGTTAAGAACGAGACAAGTGTACGCGTCTCAACAGCAAAGCCGCGATGATTGGTAGAGGCTGGATTTAGTATATCACTGTTCGAGTACAATTCAATATATTGATCGTGTTATAGTTGGTAGTCTGAGTTTAAATAATGCCGTAGGCCTCCATCAGTTTCTGTAGGTCTCTGTCGCTGGACTTTGGCTCGGTTGAGTGGATCCGACCCCAGTCCGCGCCCATTGCTGAAAGCAGTCACAGTCTCTTCACTATGCCTGTTCCAGCTGGAGAAGAAGAATTGACTAAAAAGAACCTCTAACGCCGCGGCCTGGAGAGCGCTGTAGCCGAACAACCCCCCAAACGAATAGCGCTCGAAGGATTAAAGAGCGAGCCTTCTGCCAGTAATCAGTGGTCTCGGTTTGACGAGAGAGCCGAAATGGAATACTTGACACGCAAAGATCCGCAATTGTATCTCGAGAGGCGCTCCACAGATGAAATCGAAAACCGAAGCATCTGAGAATGTCGATCCCTCAAGAGAATATCTAAGACTGCCAGTTGGAATGTGGGATGAGGTGAACTCTGTGGAAAAACCTTCTCCCAAGGAGGAAGCGAAGTTGCTTATATGCAAGAACAATTCGGGAGTCAGCAATAGGGCGCGACAACACCATGTCACCATTGAATAACTCCGTCAAGAAATAACGGCGTTGACAATAAAAAAAAACCCAAACTGTCAGATAAGAGAATGGCCGCATCTAGGTTACGATATTCACTGTCTAGTGTAGGATCATTTCGAACGTACGAAGCCAGATACAATGGGCAAGTGGGCAAACGCACAGGAAGGTTCTCTCAGGGAGATTAAGCCAGTTTCCTCGGCACTGCAAAGACGAAAATATACAGAACTTGGACTTATCCAAGGAGTCATTTGGAGGACTCTGGATAAGCTCGTTGTCAGAACTTTCGAAAATGGAGGGCACTTGCTCTGGACAAGAGACTACCGCCACCAGCTATCAAGTCGAAGCACGCCACTCTTCCAATTCGCGAACTATTCCCTGTCTGATCCTTGTTTGTCATAGACCGGGATCTCTCAACGAGGTGGTCAAACACAAGTCAATGTTTCATCAGCAGAACGGCCACCAAAGAAAACCGCAAAAACAATGCATTACACGTAGCAAGAGCACTGTACAAAATTCTCATGGAACTCTATTTTCTCTAGGGGGAGCGCGGTTTTCTTCGTCTCTAAATTGCAGAGCGTCGTAATCAACCGACGACCGCTAAATTTTAATGTGTGGAGAGTTTCCCCGCAAGCTTACAGTTCCAGAAGTTCCAAATAAAGTTGACTGTGAAGAAGACGATTTATTGCTTCTCACATACGGATATAGTAGGGAGTGAGCGCAATACGGGGCCAAAAGCTCAACCAGCTCGACCAACTAATGGACTTGAATGAAGACAAGACAGGGCCAGGACCAGGATTCGTAATCAATTAGATCAAGGTCAAGCTAGCGGTATTTGTGTGCAAGATGGCGTTCAAGTATCACGAACAATATCGCTGCTACCTGTACTCTCATCAGCCCGTTTCAGGCGTACGGTAAAGTGCCTCAGGGTTTTAGACTCCTCCAGAATGCGAAAACCTCGACTGATGCTCGCCCGACGACGGTACAGATTTATGAGCGACTCGCCCACCGTGGCCAGGTGGTCGTTTGTGTACACCCGCCTCGGAATCGCGATCCGCAAGAAGTCCACTTCTGCGTAGCGCTCCTTTCCTGTTGTCGGGTCTCGGCCGTTCAACAGCGTACCAAGCTCAACACCCCTGACCCCTCCCTCGACATACAGTTCCACACCTAATTTCTGTGCCGGGTACTCTTCCTTTGGAACAAGAGGGAAGAAAGTAGACGCATCGATGAGGATAGCGTGCCCGCCAATGGGCTGTTGGACCGGGATGCCGGCGTCGATGAGAATCTGCCCGAGTCGCTGGACCTGTCCAATGCGGCAACGCAGATAGTCGGCATCCGTAACCTCCTCCAGCCCAACAGCCAAAGCCTCCAGATCCCGCCCGGCCAATCCGCCATAAGTTTTGAAGCCCTCATACAGAATCACAAATTTCGACGCGTCCTCAAACCACTTCTGGTGGCGGGTTGCGAGGATGCCGCCAATGTTCACAAGGCCGTCCTTTTTCGCGCTCATCATCATAGCATCGGCGTGCGCGTGCATCTCTAGAACAATGTCCTTGATATGTTTTGCCTTGTATCCCTCCTCTCGTTGTTGTATAAACCAGGCATTTTCGGCGAAGCGAGCAGAGTCAAAAACCACCGGAATCCGGTACTTGCCAGCCAGTTGTTTGACGCGGTGAATGTTGTCGAGAGACACGGGCTGTCCACCACTCTTGTTGCAGGTGAGGGTCATGATAATGAAGGGGATCTGATCATGCCTGGCGTCGAGAAGCTTTTGAAGCTTTCCGAGGTCCACGTTCCCCTTGAAGGGATGGCAGGAGTCGATGCAGGATGCCTCGTCAATGGGACAGTCAACGGCGTGGGCACGTCGAAACTCAATGTGAGCTCGCGTCGTATCGAAATGGGAGTTGGCGGGGACAATATGGCCCTCTTTGACTAGCGTCGCAAACAAAACGTTTTCTGCAGCTCGACCTTGGTGAACTGGCAGCACGTGGTCAAATCCGAACAGCGTCTTCACCTGTTCTTCGAGGCGGTCGAAGGACTTCGACCCGGCGTAGGTTTCATCTCCCTTCATCAACGCCGCCCATTGACAATCGCTCATTGCGCTAGTGCCGCTGTCGGTGAGAAGGTCAATGTAGACCTGACCGCTGCGAAGCGCGAAGAGGTTGTAGTCCACCCCTCGAATCCAAGCGTCGCGCTCTTCTCGAGAACTGGGGTGGATCCGCTCGATCATTTTTACTCGCCATGCCTCTGGAAGGAAACCGGTGACAGGCATGTTGGTAGAATAAATCTTGGTGGTACGGATAGAAGTCACACGAAGACAGGTAGCCCCTGTGAGAGCATGGAAAGTCCGCGAGCCCCAAGCTGTTTTATTCTCTACTCCGCAACCTCTGTATTCTCACATGAAAAGCCGATGACGATGCTACAATAATGGCAAAGGAAACAATGACCGGACGTTGGCCTAAGCTGTTCTCGAACCAAGGCAGATGACTTGGCGCCGTTGGCCAAAGCCAACCTCCGAGTCAATCAAATGACCTGGGAGACAAAGAAACGCTCAGCTACGCGACCGGCAACCCCGTGCATCAAAATGTTTGCTTGGTCGCCGCAACCATTGTGAGAATTTAGCACAAATACTTCATATTGAAGAGTATACCAATGAACACCTAAGCGCGAAACACTGTGAATACGCCACGATAAACACAAACAGTATCAATAAGCGGAGTATCAAACAACGCGAGCATCTTCCGAGCGCCCGTTTTTCCACAAACGCGGCGCAATTCTTGAGAAATGAGAAATACGACATCTTGGCAACAAATAAGACAGTCTTTGTTCAGGGATAAGTCCATTCCTCCCGCTTATGCTGCCTTGATTTGCTCCTGTTTGTCGTTGTAGTCTCGGACATCCCTGGATAGGTAGCCAAGTTGGCCATGCGTCACCTGCTGGTACCCTAGAGACGACTCCCATCCATTCGTCTCAAACCGATTGCGTATACCTAAGTATCCAAATGCTTCAAACTCTTGATATTTAATTGCCTTATTATGTTTAATGTCCTTATGAATATGCATTCTTCTTCTTGTCCTAGTTTTAACCGTTACGGTACCTAAAGAGTGTAGCACGACTGATTAGCAAAGGTCGAGGAGCTATGGGTTATTCCTCCATGTTTAAAGCAATAACACTCCATCACGTTGTTAAGAACTAGATTTTCGTTACTAGTGGCGTCCACCCCCTAAACTTGAATGGAGGGGGCTTAACCCGGAGCAGCATGCTACGATGTAGCTATTAATTGCAACTTTTCTATCCGTAACACTTCCAAGCTGGATAATCTGTCTTCACTACCTAATAGAGCGTACTCGAGTGAATAAAGCTAATCACGCATACTACAGGTAGTGGTTAATGCGTAAGCTTACACCTTGGACCTCGCGCTCTTTGGGGGGGGACCGGTAGATCGTAGTGCCCAGTCGAGGGGAAGTGAGAAAAAACTGCTCGTTTGGCAAATCATTAACACTCTTCTATGGTTCCTTGATGCCAGAGAGTGACAACTCGAGATAACATTAAACCTCCACCGAACTCTGGCATGATCCGACCCGATAGCATACGCCACACCTCAATGCTAGTTTTGAGGTTCCGGGTTGCGACAATCTCTTCGAGCAGATCTCGGGTAGATCTTTACATGAGCAAAGGTGGTCGGGTGGCGTACAGAGCTGTAGCTACTGTAATCCGCAAGGATGCATAAGTTCCCGAAATTCGTCATGCGTTGCCCACGCAATTACACTGCTTCACCAGCCTCTTGTGACCACTCGCAACGGATGCAAATCCTTTCCACACTCATTTGACCCAATTCAATATCGTGCTTGAAACCTGAGGACCGAGCAATTCCGATTCACGCATGGTTTATTGGCCACGTATGGCCACGTACCGTGGCATGCAGTATGAAAAGCCCACACATTGACATTCAAATTTCCGAATATCTGCTTGTTCCCCACAGAATGGTTATCGTGATCCAGAGGAAAAAGCATTGTGCAGACTGAAGAATCAGCCAGCAGTCAGCACCTTGCCAGCTCCACAGCCACAGCCCCATGTTGCCACCCTCCTCACATATGCAAGACATGTCGTGTCCATTGATTTTCCCCGAGCGGGGGGGCTGCCAATGGGTCCATGTCGGAATCTACATGCCGGGCAGTAAATGCCGTACAGTCTGCGATATTGGCTCGCGTTTACGGATCGGAGGCTTAGCATCTAAGGACTTGTCTATATAAGAGTCCATTTCCCCGACCATCGTCTGGAATTTTTCATCATCAACCAACAAACACTTCAACTCACTCACCAATCACTTAACCATCTACTTCGATCTTTCGATCCCCCCCAACCATCAAGATGTCTTCTCCCGCCGATGCCGCCAACCGCCAGTTTGTGGTCCCCCTGCCCACCTCCACCAGCCTCAACCAGCCCGCTGGTAAGTAAACACCCTCTCTTCTTACCAGTCCCCACGATCATTAACAACTTCACAGGCCAGCTCCTGAAGGGTGCTACCGACGAGCACGGCAACAAGAAGGACGCCGCTCTCCTGGTCGGCGTCAAGCTCGACCTTGAGGCCGAGGTCCACCTTACTGCCCGAGTCAAGGGTGACATTGTTGTCGGTCTTTACTAGACACATGGAGGATTCTTCGATTTGAGGAGTGAATGGTGAAGAGGTTGGAGACTGGAGGTGATTGTTGGAGATATACTTCATGCTTTGAAGATGCCGGTACTTGGCTATTTTCGAAGGAGCTTTCAGCTCGCAATTTAAACCTGACATTCAAATCTCTCTTCTCGTAAAGAATTTGTGACTGATGAGTATTTGGTAATGATCTGGAAAGGTTCCATTTATCGCCCGGTCGAGGACCGAGAACTCGGGGTTTAACGACTGAAGATAGGACTGAGGATGGCTTGCTCCCGAGCCGTCATAATGACACTCGTGCAACTTCGGTTAGATAATTACAACCGGTGTGCTCGACGGGTGAAGGCGGGTCCTTCTACTCACCTTTAACTTTCTAACAGCCAGGAGCGGAGATAGTTTTTATGGAGGTTGTAGTCTGCCACATGGACACTTGGAGCTTTCCCTAGTCACTATCTCGGAACTGGGACTTGATGAAAGACATCTAGTGATTAGGGAGACTGTATGCAGGAAAGACAGTTACTATGAACTGGGCAAGTTGGCAACGGCGAAGAGGACGAATTCGTCTGTGCTCGGAGCATGAATATGCCGCTCCTACAGTTGCTGTCTTTTGCAAGATGGAAGATTCAAGTCGGAGCCAGGCGTGGACGAGAGGGTATCGGATGCAACTTAGATCGCTGCTGACAAGACGGATGAGCCTAAAGAGCGGGAATACATCAGCGTTGAAAAGGGCGGCCTATTCGCACCAGACTACCTTATTCGAGGGGAGGGCGATATGAGAAATGCCACAACAAAAGTACGATGGAGGATTTGGTCGCACCCGCCGTGCGCAAGCAGATGCATGCCAGAATATTCTACTGGAATCTTGTCCCTTGAAGCTCAGTGTCAAGGGGCCTTCAGCCGCGATGCAATTGCGAAGACAGAAACTTGATTTACTTTAATGTGGAATGAGCTGGACTGATGAACGAGTTCCCATGCCTGGGGTGAATCAATATAATAAGAAAAATCGCAATTTACATTAATCCGTAACTCGTTTTACTCCTCCTCTCCGCAAATCTAGTAAAGCCACATGTTGTCAGCTAATCACTGAATGGCTAGGCAATTAGATGTTTAGGCCGTTACTATCGCGAGGCATTAGCCTTCATAGTAACTGGCTTCCAAAATCGCTATAAGCTGCTGGCGGTGTAAGGCGGTCTAAATGTGGGTGGTGATGCAAGAGCTTGATGCCATGATCGGAGCTCAGGCTGACACCATGCCAGAGACGAACTCAAGATTCGTCGGCCGACCTTAGCACCCAAAGCACGATTCCTATCGAAGGTCCCTGGAGCTCACGCATCCCGACGGGTATGTCTCAGTTGGCGTGTTTGGGCGAATCTACGAGTGTAACCTTTACAAAGGACCTGGACGTTGCGAATGCCGTGATGTGCCCTGGCTCTCATGGGCGTCAGGTCCGTGAAAGGATGAAACCACCTCCCCATTGGGCTGTTCTTGAGAAGTTGCGCAATATGGTTTCACCAATAGTCCACTGTCCTTGTGTAATGGGCTTGAGTAACTATATGATGGACAGGGCTTTCAATCGCGGAGTTGATTCCCATGATCAGGAGTTTAGCTGGCACATCCAGACATCTGCCCCCTTAAATACACCATGGATACCTTTCAAAGCTGCCCACTTACCGATGTGGATAATGAGTTCACCGCATTCTGCCAGGTATGTACTAATTTCGTCTACTGGCACGAACAACTGTTCCCGAATACCTACTGCCCTGGACTGTAAACCTGCTCTATCACGGAGACGCACACACGCACAGTTGGATGGACCGTCAATATCGCCCCCAAACTTTTGGAAGCTACCAATATAGGCATCTTCGGCGGGTTCAATGGAAACGCTGGAGATGCCATGCCTATATTCAATGAAACTGGAGGAAAATAAGTGCGGTTACTTTACCTTTGTTGCTGTTGCAAAGGAGGTCTGGTACGCAATCCAACCCAGCCTGCATTTCCGCCGCCATGGCTTTGCTCTAAAGCGAGACAAGTAGCGGCACGCTTGCCACTCGAGGCTACGGGGCTACAATAATTTACAGAACTACTACCAACCCAATTTCCGTCTCAACTCGGATGGCCGCGTTGATGGCGAGACTAGCTTTGTTCGTACCAACTTCGGCACTCGGATGCCTCTCCCCCCAGAGTCGCACGACCCTGTCTACTAGAAATCCGGCATGACTCTGTATGGTGGTCTATAGGAAGCCTGGGCCGCAGCCTGGGCGAACACTGACTTAACCGCGTCGAGCCCAAATACGCCAGTAGCCGAGGACTGCGATCATGCCTTGGGGTACTGCTCAGACCATCACAACTCCTCGTTACAACATCTAAGGACGCGAAGGGTAAAAAGGATTGGCTTGGCATATTTGTTTCTATACAATGTGAGATGTTAACTAAATTATGGTGCGATAGGATGTCCTATCCTGTGCGATTGCCCTGGCGTACGACAGTACCTGGGACGATGAGGCCTGTGGCATTACGTTAGGGGATGCTGTCATTGCGGCGCATACTATTAGCGATAAGTGCACAGATGAGGCCCTTGGCGAGGTTAGCGGAGGGAGATCTTTCGGGGTTGATACGTCTCAATGTTGCCTTCAGACCGCTCCCACGGGTTGTTGCAACAATAATCAGAATAAAGATCCTCGCACGACTCGAGGGGAAGATTGGCCCCGGGACGAGAGAGACCGCGGGGTGAGACGGGATGTAAGGGAATTTAATGTTTGCGATCGCGGCATTGTGGCGGCCCGAATTCACACCCCAGAAAGTCTATTGTCTTTGTGGGCGAGCCTAATTCCTCGCGACCGTGATGTCCCCAATTGTGTGAAACGTAGTTGTAGAGCGGATATGACGACTTTCGGTGATGGAAGTTGCCTCTGTTCCGACAAAAGCCGCACTTCAATACATCCAGGGCGAGGTATCTAAGGCAGGGTGTTGTAAGGTCGTGCAGTCTGTGCACTGGGGAACCGATGGCCCTGTGTTCGCTCAAAGTGTTCTTGCGCAGTGAAGTGAACCAACCGGATAATGAGACTCTTTGCATTGACTGTAACCAGCTCAGTACACAGACACCATGTCATTGACATTTGGACAGAATTTGTTTTGAGATTCACCGTCTGCAAGGGTGGGTTTCCTGAGATACATTCCCGTATCGTGACGTCGGTCAATACTTATATATAACACCGGATATATCTCTTTTATCTAACGGTGGATTCTGTCGTTGTTGATCCTTGTTTCGAGTTCGCTATTTGCCCAAGCTCCATGTTCTGTAATCCGATGGTGCTTTCCTGGCTGTCGAACGGACGATACCCCCTCGAAGCAGGTTGCCCAAATGTTTGCGACGCATTTCCTGGGTAGTTGGGTGTTGTCGTCTTATCCGTGCCCATGTACTTGGCGAACAGGGCAGGAATGAAGGGTGCGGTCGCGCAGATGATGACGAGGTTTACTTCGATGCTAGCAGCAAAGAAAGGTTAGCGGTACTGCACAATAGATGACAGAAGAAGAAGACTGACTAATGCGCGATCAGCAATGGAACGAGAACGTAAGTCGCATCTGAAGATGAGTTTCTGTTAAGCATGCTCGTCTTGACGATGGCGGCAACCATGGCCCTAGGGTTCAGTCAGAATATTTGACAGAGACACGGGTATCTATAAACGAGGGCTGACGCACAATATGCCAAGTCCCATGAGCACCGAGATTCCGATCTTGCGAGAAAGCTTCATTTGCAGGCTGAAGATGACCTTGATGGGGAAAATGGCGAGAACGAGATCGCTAAATGCCGAAATCGCTGCAGAAAACCAGGTTTGTTAGCTTTGGACAGAACTATTATGTAGACGGGGTAAAGGGTGCGGTGCCATGACTTACCTCCGGCGATGGCGGAGAGGATGTTTTCGACCGCAGCAGGCATGCAGTCGGCCGGCTCGAGGGGGTGCCAGAAGTGGTCGTACGGCTTGCACCGGACGAACAGGAACAAGAAAGCGAGGAATGACATGATGAAGAGGGCCACCATCATGGCGTATAGAGAGCATCGCACGCCGTTGCTCGGAAGCATTAACCTCACTAAGAGGACGACAACGGCGAGCTTGGGAAAGCAGTACGAGTAAACGCCCATTGGCTGCAGGACTGTGATGTAGTACGATGTCATGTTGAGTTGGTGTTCAGAAAGATATATTGCATGTTGACCCAGGCCGTACTTGACCCCCATGGTGCAACACCCGAGGCTGACAATGTTCAACAACCACCCAAGGGCGACGACTCCATCATCCCACCCCAAAGACGAGGAAACGAGGTACCGGCTGCAGAGTCTTAGTACAACAAAGATCATGGAAATCGCGGCACCGGTCCAGGCGATGATCAGGAGGGCGCGGCCCTGACTGTTGTCCAGAGAGGTCGAGGAGTCGGTCGAGTTCGACATGGTCGGCAGTTGGGTTGCCGAAGGAGAAATCCCCAGAGACTCCAGTTCAGTTCCGCGTAGAAGTCTGCGGCGTCTTTTGAGACTCGAGTGGTGCCGGGTCGAGCGACTGACCGGGTGGAAACGACAAACTCATGCTTATGTAGAGGACAAACAACCTCTTCCCTTTTCAAGGGCAGCCGCCACTGCATGCTCGATCCTTTTAAGTGTAAAAAAGCAAGTTTTCCATGTAACGCCCCATGGAAGGATTCGTGCCTTCAGGTACCGAAAAGTGATCACTGAAGAGGATTGTGCTTCACCTTTGTCGCATAGATTATTACGTTGGTAGTCATCTAATTTACTTCCACATACCTTCCTCACCACTAATATTCAGTAGTCCCAATGGTATCACCAAGTTCCTAATGTTATCTAGGGTCCAGCAACGTAGGCACGGATACGTAAAAGCTGCCTTAGTACACCCAAGGGGCACTGCGAACGATGGGCAAAGGGCAAGCAACAAGGGTGCAACCAACACTGTGGAACTGACGAGTGGGTTGTAGCGTGACCAACACTGGACAACCAACAGAGTGCAACATCGCGGACTGTGTACTCCGTCTCTCGTTGGCGGTGCGTGAACAACGCTACAGTTCCTCGTAACTGATCAAATAAGCTGTCGCAAAGTGTGTGATGCACAATTGAGCCCATAAACAAACGAAACACGCACGATCCTACTTCCAACTAAAGCCCGGAGACGCGTGTCTCTAATGTCAAGGTAGGGATAGTGTGGGAATCGGGGCCTTTCTCCTGAACCACCCCGCAAAGCCACTTCGGGTATGCAAGACCTGAAACCCGGGATTGTGGTTGACGAGGTTTTCCCCAACATTTCCAGCGAGCTCGAGTCATTTACGCTGCGAGCGAATCCTTCTGTTGGTTCTGACCCCTGGACGCAGGCAACTCACCTACCCTAGTGTATTATTCAGGCGAGGCTGGGTTCGTAAGGAATGTCTTCCCGGTCATGGCGAGCTGGCTAGCTGATTGAATGCAGAAAAGTCGCTTCCTAATAATCATCCGACATCCCAACTGGTGAAATTGTGAGAGTCCCGATATACCCGGTTGTCCGGCCTTCGGTTAATCCCAGCCCTCGACACTCACGAATATCCGTACGGAGTTACTCCTTACATGCCCTCAAAGATATCGTAGCTTGTTGGTGAGAACCGAACCCGAGGTCTGCTGCCCACTTGACCGCCCAGGGTCCCAGTTTCGGACTAGGAATCTTTTAAACATCCCTTGAACGGCCGCACATTCTGGGGAGGAGAGAACCAACGCTGGATTTGTTTGCTTGCGGCTTTTTCCCGCCTTTCATGTTGGGCTGTACTGGTCAAGGCGGGAAACATTGATTGCCCCCCTGCTCCCCGCACATGTATATAGCTGAAGGTTGTCCCTGCAGTCATACATGAAAGGTTCCGTTGGTCGAACTCTGGACTACAGTAGTTGAGAAAGGATTCATATCGCTTTGTTGTTCGCATACTCTCCAAGGCCAAAACCATGTCGGAACAAGAAGCAACGCAGAAACAGGAAGTGGCCGGGGCGCTGGAGCAAATCGTCGCCAACGGCCTCCAGTTCATGCAAGGAGAAGATGGTGCCAGGGAGAAGCTGGTAGCGAGCGCGCGCGCCCTCATCTTTGCCGCCGAGGACCCAATGGACACGCTGCTCTGGCACATCTGGCTCGAGGTTCGTCGTCCCGAAACGGTATTGAGAAAAGCCCTGCTGACCGTGTCCTTTAAAGCCAACACGTCTTGCGGCGGCTCGCGTCGCCGTCGACCTCAAAATCTTCCAGAGGATCGTCCAGGCGGAAAGGCCGATGAAACTCGAGGAGCTCGCTGCTGCTGCGAACGCTTCTCCCGAGCTCGTCAGACGCATCGCCAGGGCTTGTGTGAGCATGCGCATGATAGATGAGAGCGGTGCGGATGAGTACGTTGCGAACAAGCTGACCTACAAGCTGGTTCACTCGGGAGGCATCGAGGGCATCATCTTCTGCTTCGAAAGCGGCCAGCCATCGTTCACAGGCATTCCTCAATTCCTCCGCGAGAAAGAGTTTGCGAACCCGCAGAGTTTGTCTGATCCAACCAAGCCCTCCCAAGGACCCTTCCAGTTCGGCCAAGGCACGACACAGACCATTTTCGAGTGGTTCACCTCGACGCGGCCAGACGTCGCCGAGAGCTTCAATTCCTACATCCACCTCATCCGCCAGCACCGTCCGAAATGGACCGACATGTACCCTGCCAAGGAGCAACTTGCAGACGGCCTGAACCCCGAGGGCGACGCCTCGGCTCTCATCGACGTCGGCGGCAACCTGGGCCAGGCACTCGCAGAGTTCGACAATGACGTCCCCGAATACACGGGCCGGCTGATTCTCCAGGACCTGGACTTTGTCATCAAGGAGGCCGAGGCGCAGCCTGCCGAAGCCCGCAACGAGCGCATCGAGCTGCAGGTTCACAACTTCTTCGAGGAGCAGCCCGTCAAGGGCGCCCGCGCCTACTTCCTGCGCATGGTGCTGCACGACTGGTCCGACGACGATTCCCGCAAGATCCTGGGCCATCTCAAAGATGCCATGACACCGGGCTACTCCAAGGTTTTGATCTGTGACTGCGTATGTGTATCTTACATGCATCAAAAGAGATCAATGGCTGACATGGTCCTTCTAGGTTGTGGCCGATGAGAAGGCGGCTTGGCAGCACGTCGGCCTCGACTTATTTATGATGGCTCTTGCTTCCTCCCACGAACGCACTAAGACGCAGTGGCACAAGCTGATTAAAAGCTGTGGATTGGAAATCAGTAAAATCTACAGTAAAGGAGAAGGCAATGAGAGTCTGATAGAGGTTATTCTTCCTGAGAGCGCATAGAAGCTGTTACACACTACCCACCCCCCCCNNTTCCCCCCCCCCCCCCCCCCCCCCCCCCCTTAGCGCGTCTTACTTGCTGCAACATAATAAGGGATATCAGCTCGGAGGCCCGTCTCAATATAACCTCCACAGTTTCCAATGCACGCCAGCGGACATGGCTTGGCTCCCTCGTGCGGAAGGGCCGCCGTCAGAGCTATTGTGAGGAGCATGTGTGAGGCATCGATTAAACGAGCACGCCCGAAGGTGGGCCTAGTAAAATGCGAGACAAGTTGGGTTCCTCTCGTATCTTGAAATGTTTCGGTGGGTGATACGTTTCCCACGGTGCGACCCAACCATCCACCAGCCCGCCCGAGAAGGTCCCTCTCACATAGTTGGTCCATGGTGGCATCGGAGCAAGTTGTAACACTAAAAAATGCAGATAACTTTGGGACTAAACGAGTGAACTACCTTCACATACCCCGTAGGTCGAGTTGCTTGCGCCTACGGTCTTCCTTGGCTCAAATGTCCTCCATTAACAGTTTATATTTTTCGGGAATAGAATCATCCGAGTCGTTAGCAGCCTCCTCCTTATCCTCAGAAAATTGGTCAACAACAACAGGCATCCGGGATTTCTTGAAGGGAATGTTGTACCTGCATTGCAAGCCAAAGTCCAGCAGGCCGGGTCCCTTCCAAGACGGTGGGACACGGAGGAGCATACGGTCCATCTCACGCTGACCATAAGACCGGACCAAAGGTTCGCAGATGAAATCGACAAGCCCGCGCTTTCGAGGCAT
Organism: Thelonectria rubi; assembly: GCA_013420875.1. NCBI lineage: Eukaryota > Fungi > Ascomycota > Sordariomycetes > Hypocreales > Nectriaceae > Thelonectria > Thelonectria rubi. The sequence goes on along the minus strand of WMHX01000002.1, from coordinate 462,358 downwards.
GCGTGTGCCTGCGAAAGATCGTGTCATCAAATCACGGCTGAAGGGAAAGCCCGAGAGCAGTCCTGTTTCTGGGTCGTGCATCTCCACCGTGATCCTGTAAAAAGACGACACAAGAATAAGGTCGATGGTGATGGCCGACTTAACCACCTTGGAAAGGTAGGGCTCAATATCCCGACAATACTCGTCATCGGATGGCTCGGAGTGCTCATGCGGCGGCTGGTTCTTGATGTTGTCGTTTTGGATCTGGACAAGAGTCGCCGTTTCCTTTCTGATGATAGTCGCGAGACGATCGGCATTGGCGTGGCTACCGTAGCGCATATAATAGTGCATACCACCCTTTCGCCACTACTCCCCTTTAGCCACATTATTAAATTCTTTCGCGCGTTATAGACTATAAATAAAATCAATTATAATACTATTAATTTTTATTGCATTAATCTAATTTTAATATATTTTTATTTTTAATAGCTAAAGATTATAAATATTAAATTTTTTTTGCACTTAAGGACTCTAAAAAGTCCTTAATTATAAAGAGTACTTACTTATATATAATCCCTTATAGTATATTTTAATATTGCAAAAAAGGCAGTACTCTAACTTATAAGGCTTAAGAATATACCTAAAAATTATTATTAATTTAAGAGGAGGATTTAATTAATTAGATTATTAATAAAGAAGCTATTAGTTAGGCCCTAATAAAAAAGACTATATAAGAATTTGCATAATTTATAATTAATATAGGAGGCTATAAGGAGGAAATTAGTATTAATTAGGTTAATTGCTTTATTAATTAGCATTTAGATATTTTAATAAAGTTCTTATAGCTTATTAAAGCCTTTAGAAACTAGAAAATAATAGAGGAGAGGCTTAGGGACTTTTATAATTGCCTTAATTACTAGATTAAATTAAAGAGCGTTAGGAAGACTTAAATTTATAATATTAATAAATATAGGGTCTTAAAAAAGGAAACTTAATATAATAAGATAATTAGAAATAGCCTTACTTACTTTACAATTATTAATAAGGGGGATTCCTAGACCTAGGTCTTAATAATTAAGGCTATCTCTATTATAGAGGTTAGCCTAACCCCTATAATTATTTTTATAGGCTAAAACCTCTAAAGATAGTAATTTCTAGAGCATTTTTTTAGCTAGAAGTATAACTGCACTAAAAGCAGCTAGTCTAACTGCCTGATCTTTAAGAAATAGTTCCTTAAGGTATATTTACTAGAAATAAAGCCCCTTATAAGTCTATAGTATATCCTTATCCTTAATAGCTATAAGTCTTATATTATAATTAATTTAATATTCTTAGCTTAATTTAATAAAATATAGCTTATATACTTATTAGTATATTTAAGCTATCTTATATAGCCTCTAGATATTAGGATTTTTTTGCCTCTTAAGGAATATTTTTATTAATAAATTGCTAAATTTATATTATTTAAAATAAGGTCTCCTATTTAAAAATAATATTTTATTAAGGTATATAAAATAGCTTATTTAAAAGCCTTAATCTAGATAAATATTTAATATACCTTTAAAGGTACTAGAATCTACTTAATGCTAGTAGAAATAGTACTTCTAAAGGTAATCACTATATGCAAACCTCCTCTAGTAAAATTAGCGCCTATAATATTAAAGAAAAGGAAGATTCTAAATAATCAATTTAATAGGGAAAATAACACAACCACACAACACTACAACCCGTAAGACGGCGTATAGGGTAGGTAGCGGAGGGAGGGAGCGAGACTGGAGGAAAAGAGGGTTTTCTGCAAGAAAATGCTAAAATAGATATAGCTAGGGCTTATAGCTAATAGGGATAAAATAGAATTAAATAATTAACTAATAAGAGATAATAATAATACTTTAAATAAAATAAATAATCTTTAATTCTTTAGGGGGAAAATGTATATTAAAGAAGTCCTCCTCTTAATAAGGAAATCCTTCCCCCTTTATACTAAAGCTAGCTAATTATAATTAGGCGCATAAACTAGCTAAAAATCTATTAATTAATAAAAATTCTTTAGGCCTTATAATTATTTATTTCTATTAATTATTATTTTCTATTACTATAAACCTCCTTATAAAGAATAATTTTTATCCTTAAGATCTAAATTCTTTATAATATATTAAAACTAATCTCCCTAATTTTATTATTCTTTTATATTTATTTCTTTAAAAAGAGCCCTTAATTTATTTAATTACCTCCCTAAAAGTAAGGTTCCTTTTACTAAAGGAAGCCTAATTATTCCCTTAATTAGATTAATAAGCCCAGTTTATTATTAGCTAAGCCTAATTTATTTTTAGCTAAGTCCAGTTTATTTTTAGTTAAGTCTAATTTAGCTTAATAGGATTAAAGCATTCTAATTAAGCACTCTTAATAGCTAGGTATTTAAAGTATAAGCCTAAAGATATCTAATATAGGGCTTAGAGCTACTAAGCTCTTATAAGATAATAAAATAGGCATATATCTAGGCATTAAGCATTATATTTAAAATAGTATAACTAAAGGAAGTAGATTAAATAGTATAATAGAGGGGGTATAAGGCTAATAATATTAAGAACTATTTAATCCTTTAGAATTTATAAGCTTTTATAGAATTATAAGAGAAGGGGGCATTAATATAAATAAAAGCTTTTAAGCTAGAGAAAGTAATATCTAGTCCTATCTAGGCTAAGAGGGCAATAGTGCAAATAACCTAAAAGTTATTTAGGCATTATATTCTAGAGCTTTACTATATAAGGACCTAATAATAGCTCTATTACTCTTAAAAAGCTAGAATATAATAGAAATAAAATAGTTCTTTAGGGTCTCTATAATCTATATTTATTAGGATATTAAGATTAACCTATTAAAAATATATATAATAAAAGTCCTAATTTAATTTAAAAATAATATAAATTAATTAAATACTTTATTTAGATTAAGGGCTAAAAAAGGCTAAATAATAGTATCTTATATATTAAATACCTTAAGATTATTTAATAGCTTAATAAGATTAAAGAGCCTGCCCTTCCCTATTATATTAAAGCACTTTAGTCTATTAATTATTAATTTATTAATAATAATTAGCTTCTATATAAGCAATTAATTAAATACTTAAGTAGCCTTTTTCTTTAGTAATTTCTAAAGGGCTATAAGTAATACTAAAGGTTATAATATTATCTACTTTTTTAGGGACTATAATAATATCTTAAGAAGGAATAAGGTATATAGCTTTATAAGTAGAGCTAATATTATAGTAGATATATTAATATTTAGGCCTTAAGGCTTTAGGGCTAGAATTATATAATAAGGGAATATAGGGTTAATTAGGCGCTCCCTATATAAAAGGTACTATATAAAGCCTATTCTCCTATCTTTATATTCTTCTTAAGTAATTAGAGGCATAATATAGTTTATAATCTATATAGAAAGGGGCAAAATAGGTAAGGCTTAATCTTAATAGGAATTAATCTTATTTATAAAGTAAATAATATAATAATTCTTTTAAATAGAAATTATAGAAAATCTATATTAATTAATTAATTAATAATTACCTTAATAAATTAGGTTTATAGCCTTATTATAAGGAGGAATATTAATAAATTAGTACTAAAAGGGGCTTAAGTCTTTTATTAAATTATATAATTATAAATACTTTAAGACTCTAAATTATTAAATACTTAATTCCTTAAAGGTAGCCTATAAGAATAATTAATAAATATATTTAAACCCTTATTTTATATTATTAAGTAATATCTAGTTAAAATTATCTATTAAAGCTAATATTTAATCTCTTAAGGGGAGGTAATTATCCTATATTGCAATATATTATCTTAAATCTCTTGCTATTATAAATTATATAGGCATATATCCTTTAATATAAATATTTATAAGGCTATATTAAATAGCTAAAGCCTTTAAAGAATACCTAATAAATAATTAGATATTAAAAAATATATAAATTATTATAATATACCTATAACTCTACCTATCTAGCTAGGCATAAAAAGGGGGGCAAAAGACCTTAAAATAATAAAGGAGGGCTATATTGCTTAAGATTTATTAAAAAGCTAAAGTAAAGAGCTTATAGTAGAGATTAGCTTTTTATTTCTATATATTAAAATAAATAATATATTTAAAGCCTTAATTAAAAATATAAAATACTTAATAAATATTCTTAAAGTTTACTAGCCCTATTATAAACTATTTATTATAAATAGTAATCTTTATATATATAAAAGAAGTATAATTTAAGTTTTCTCTATAATATAATACTTATTTAATACCTTTATTTAGAAATATAATTAATAAATTTAAAATTATCTAATTAAATAGATAGTATTTAATAATCTTTATATTTAAGTAAATAATAAAAGGACTAAAAATAATAATAATTAGGTCCTTTATATTATATTTAATTATAATAAGAACTGCCTATAAAGTAAATAGTTCTATTTAATCTTTATTAATAAAGGTATAAACTGCACTTTAAATATCTATATAATATTAGGCCTAATTTATAATAATAATTTATCTATCTTTATAATATTCCTGCAATAAAATATCTATAAAGGTTATTATAATAGCTTCTTAGAAGATATTAAGGTCTAATTAGAAAGTCCATAATAGCTATTAAGTATAAAGGTAAATAAGTGCAAATTGCATATAGATAATAATTATTAATAATATAATTACTAAAGACTTATTATATAAATAGAATTAGCCCTTATTTTTATTTTAATAAATAGTAAATTATTTAGATTTATTAATTAAATAATAAAATTAGCTTAAAAAGTATTAAATATTATTATTTAGATTAAAAGTTTTAATTAAAATTATTACCTTTAAGGGCTAAAATTAGAAATTATTAATTCTATAAATTATATAAATTCTAGGCATTTCCTTTACTATTTAGGAGGGTAATAAGATTAAAAGGTTATTTAATTAGATAATTTATATGCTTATTAATATATTAAGCAGCTTAAATAAGGAATAAGGATTATAATAAAAATATAAAAAGAGGGTTAATAATATAAAGAAAATAAAATAAAAGAGAAAGAAAATAGGAAAGGATTTATTTACTTAAATATTTAAAAATGCAAAAAGGAATAAATAAATATTCTAAATATTTAGAAAATAATTTAGACCTAAAGCCTTAATATATAATATATTTAATTATTTACTTGCCTATTTATTTAGGCATTAGTATTAAGTAATTACTTTTTAATCCTTTATCCTTAAGGTTAGCTTAGGTCTTAAGTTTCTTCCTTTTTTTAATCTCTTTAACTCTTTATCTTCCTTTTACTTAACTATCTAATTAAGTATAGCTCCCCTTCTCTTTATTATTTAGGCAATTAAGAGCATTAAGGGGGCTTAAACTAATCTCCTTAATATTTCTAATTAATTAATTAATTAATTTTAGAATATTAAATTCTATAAATAGACCTAAATATTCTAGCTTTATTGCAATATAATTTAATTATTAATTATTAGGATTAAATTATATTAATTTTAAAATATAAATTCTTTTTTTTTTATTACCCCTTTATTCTTATTAATTAAATAATTCCTTAATTTAATAATAAATTTATTATTTAAATTTATTTATAAATAGCCCTTAATTAATTTAGGTAGTTTTTATATATTAAGCTAGCTTTATAGAAGATAAAAGAGAAATTAATAAAAATATTACTTTATAATTAAATTAAATTTATTAATTAAAAAAATTATATTCTAAAATCTACTATTAAAATTATTAAATTAAAAGCTATAAAGCTCTAGCCTATATATATTTTAATAGATCTTATTTATAAATATAATTATTTAGTCTAAAAGATCTTATATTAGCCTAAATACTTAAAGGCCCTAATTATAGCCTTTATAAAATATTAGAACCTAATTATATATTTATACTATATTTAGACTTATTTATTTAATATTTTTACTAATTAAGAATATATTCTTACTTTATTTTATATTTATTAATTAATCCTAAGCTTTATAAAGGGGCAATATATTAATTATATTCAGCACTTTTATAATAAATATAAATAGATTTTATTATATAAATATTAATTAATTGCTCCTAATATTAAAAAACTATCTAATTATCTCTAAAGCTCTATTAAGCCTAAAAATTCTAAGACTTATAATATAGGAGTTCTTAATTAGGCTAGCTACCCTTAAATCTTAAAAATAAAAGAATTAAATAATTTTATATATAAGGATCTTAAGGTAAAAGTAAAAGTAGAAAACTATTAATTATAAAATAAAGAATTTAGCTTTTTCTTATTATAATAATAGCTAGGCTTTAATAGGCTATTAGTTTAATAAGTTTTATTAATAATTAATTTTAAAAGGGGGGCAAAAGGAGTAAATAATATAATTAATAGGGAATTAAGTTCTTTAGTAATTTAATCTTAAGTAGTAGTAATTTAATAGGGAAAATAACACAACCACACGACACCACGACCCGTAAGACGGCATGTAGGGTAGGTAGTGGAGGGAGGGAGCGAGACTGGAGGAAAAGAGGGTTTTCTGCAGGAAAACGCCAAAATAGATACAGCCAGGGCTTATAGCTAATAAGGATAAAATAAAACTAAATAATTAATTAATAAGAAATAATAATAATACTTTAAATAAGATAAATAAATTTCAATTCTTTAGGGGGAAAATGCATATTAAGGAAATCCTCCTCTTAATAGGGAAATCCTTCCCCCTTTATATTAAAGCTAGCTAATTGCAATTAGGTATATAAACGAGCTAAAAATCTATTAGTTAATAAAAATCCTTTAAGCCTTATAATTATTTATTTCTATTAATTATTATTTTTTATTATTATAAACCTTCTTATAAAAAATAATTTTTATCCTTAAGACTTAAATTCTTTATAATATATTAAAATTAATCTTTTTAATTTTATTATTTCTTTATATTTATTTCTTTAAATAAAGCCTTTAATCTATTTAATTACTTTCCTAAAAATAAGGTTCTCTTTACTAAAAGAAGCCTAATTATTCCCTTAATTAAATTAATAAGCCTAATTTATTATTAATTAAGTCTAATTTATCTTTAATTAAATCTAATTTAGCTTAATAAAATTAGAGCATTTTAATTAAGCACTTTTAATAATTAGGTATCTAAAGTGCAGGCCTAAAGATATCTAATATAAGGCTTAGGGCTATTAAGCTCTTATAAAATAATAAAATAAATATATACTTAAGCATTAAATATTATATTTAAAATAATATAATTAAAGGAAGTAAATTAGATAGTATAATAAAGGGGGTATAAAGCTAATAATATTAAGAACTATTTAATCTTTTAGAATTTATAGGCTTTTATAGGGTTATAAGAGGAGGGGGTATTAGTGCAGGCAGAAGCTTCTAAGCTAGAGGAGGTAATATCTAGTCCTATCTAGGCTAAGAGGGCAATAGTGCAAATAATCTAGAAGTTATTTAGGCATTATATTCTAAAGCTTTATTATATAAAGACCTAATAATAATTCTATTACTCCTAAAAAGCTAAAATATAATAAGAATAAAATAGTTCTTTAGGGTCTCTATAATTCCTATTTATTAGAATATTAAGATTAATTTATTAAAAATATATATAGTAAAAATCCTAATCTAGCTTAAAAATAATATAAATTAATTAGGCACCTTATTTAGATTAAGGGCTAAAAAAGGCTAAATAATAATATTCTATATATTAAATACTTTAGGATTATTTAATAATTTAATAAGATTAAAGAGCTTACCCTTCCCTATTATATTAAGGCACTTTAATCTATTAATTACTAATTTATTAATAATAATTAGCTTCTATATAGGCAATTAATTAAATATTTAGGTAGCCTTCTTCTTTAGTAATTTCTAAGGGGCTATAAATAATACTAAAGGTTATAATATTATTTGCTTCTTTAGGGATTATAATAGTATTTTAGGAGGGGGTAAGGTATATAGCTTTATAAATAGAGCTAGTATTATAATAAATATATTAATAGCTAGGCCCTAGGGCCCTAAAGCTAGAGTTATATAGTAAGGGAATATAGGGTTAATTAGGCACTCCCTATATAAAAGGTACTATATAAAGCCTATTTTCCTATCTTTATATTCTTCTTAAGCAATTAAAAGTATAATATAGTTTATAATCTATATAAAAGGGGGTAAGGTAAGCAGGGCTTAATCTTAATAGGAGTTAATCTTACTTATAGAGTAGATAATATAGTGGCTTTTTTAAATAGGGGTTATAAAGAATTTATATTAATTAATTAATTAATAATTACTTTAATAAATTAGGTTTATAGCCTTATTATAAGGAGGAATATTAATAAATTAGTATTAAAAGGGGCTTAAGTCTTTTATTAGGTTATATAATTATAAATACTTTAAGACCCTAAATTGCTAAATACCTAGTTCCTTAAAAGCAGCCTATAGAAATAATTAATAAATGCATTTAAACCCTTACTTTATATTATTAAGTAATATCTAATTAAGGTTATTTATTAGAGCTAATATTTAATCTCTTAGGGGGAGGCAGTTATTCTATATTATAATATATTATTCTAGATCTCTCGCTATTATAGATTATATAAGTATATATCCTTTAATATAAATATTTATAAGGCTATATTAAATAGCTAGGGCCTTTAAAGAATACTTAATAAATAATTAGATATTAAAGAATATATAGATTATTATAATATATTTATAATTCTACTTATTTAATTAGGCATAAAGGGGGGGGTAAAGGATCTTAAAATAGTAGGGGAGGGCTATATTATTTAGGACCTATTAGAAAGCTAGAGTAAAGAGCTTATAGTAGAGATTAGCTCCCTATTTCTATATATTAAAGTAAATAATATATTTAGAGCCTTAATTAAAGATATAGGATGCCTAATAAGTATTCTTAAAGTTTATTAGCCCTATTATAAACTGCTTATTATAAATAGTAATCTTTATATATATAAAGAAAATATAATTTAAATTTTCTTTATAATATAATATTTATTTAATACTTTTATTTAGGAATGCAATTAATAGATTTAAGGTTATCTAATTAAATAAATAATATTTAATAATCTTTATATTTAAGTAAATAATAAGGGGACTAAGGGTAATAATAATTAGGTCCTTTATATTATATTTAATTATAATAAGAACTGCTTATAAGGTAGATAGTTCTATTTAATCTTTATTAATAAGAGTGTAGATTGCACTTTAAATATTTATATAATATTAGGCCTAATTTATAGTAATAATTTATCTATTTTTATAGTATTTTTATAATAGAATATTTATAAAGCTTATTATAATAGCTTCTTAGGAGATATTAAGGTCTAATTAGGAAGTCTATAGTAGCTATTAAGTATAGGGGTGGATAAATATAGGTTATATATAGATAGTAATTGCTAATAATATAGCTATTAAGAACTTATTATATAAGTAAAATTAGCTTTTACCTCTATTTTAATAAATAATAAATTATTTAGGTTTATTAATTAAATAATAAGATTAGCTTAAAAAGTATTAAATATTATTATTTAGGCTAGGGGTTTTAATTAAGGTTATTACCTTTAGGGCTAGAATTAGAGATTACTAATTCCGCAAGCTATATAAGTTCTAGGCATCTCTTTTACTATTTAGGAGGGTAATAAGGTTAAAAGGTTATCTAATTAGATAGTTTATATACTTATTAATATATTAGGCAGTTTAAATAAAGAATAAGGGTTATAATAAGGATATAAGAAGAGGGTTAATAATATAAGGAAAATAAGATAAAAGAGAAAGAAAATAAGAGAGGATTTATTTACTTAAGTATTTAAAAGTGCAAAAAGGAATAAATAAGTATTTTAGGTATTTAGGGAATAATTTAGGCCTAAGGCCTTAATATATAATATATTTAATTATTTATTTATTTATTTATTTAGGTATTAGTGCTAAATAATTATTTCTTAATCCTTTATTTTTAAAGTTAATTTAAGTCTTAAGCTTCTTCCTTCTTCTAACCTCCCTAACTCCTTATCTTCTTTCTACTTAACTATTTAATTAGGTATAGCTCCCCCTCTCTTTACTATTTAGGCAATTAAGAGCATTAAGGGGGCTTAAGCTAATCTCCTTAATATTTCTAATTAATTAATTAGCTAGCTTTAAAATATTAAATTCTATAAATAGATCTAAATATTCTAATTTTATTATAATATAATTTAATTATTAATTATTAAAATTAAATTATATTAATTCTAAAATATAAATTCTTTTTTTATTTTTTATTTTTTTATTCTTATTAATTAGATAATTCCTTAATTTAATAATAAATTTACTATTTAGATTTATTTATAAATAGCCCTTAATTAATTTAGGCAATCTTTATATATTAAGCTAGCTTTATAAAAAATAAAGAAAAAGTTAATAAAAATATTACTTTATAATTAGATTAAATTTATTAATTAGAAGGATTATATTCTAAAATTTACTATTAAAATTATTAAATTAAAGGCTATAAAGCTCTAGCCTATATATATTTTAATAGATCTTATTTATAAATATAATTATTTAGTCTAAGAGATCTTATATTAGCTTAAGTATTTAAAGGCTTTAATTATAGCTTTTATAGAGTATTAGAACCTAATTATATATTTATATTATATTTAGATTTATTTATTTAATATTTTTATTAATTATAAATATATTCTTATTTTATTTTATATTTATTAATTAATCTTAAATTTTATAAAGAGATAATATATTAATTATATTTAATACTTTTATAATAAATATAAATAGATTTTATTATATAAATATTAATTAATTACTCTTAATATTAAAGAACTATTTAATTATTTTTAGGGCTTTATTAGGCCTAAAAATCCTAAGATTTATACTATAAGAGTTCTTAATTAAGCTAGCTACTTTTAGATTTTAGAGATAGAGGAATTAAATAATTTTATATATAGGGATCTTAAGGTAAAAGTAAAGGTAGAAAATTATTAATTATAAAATAAAGAGCTTAGCTTTTTCTTATTATAATAATAGCTAGGCTTTAATAAGCTATTAATTTAATAGGTTTTATTAATAATTAGCTTTAAAGGGGGGGCAAAGGGGGCAAGTAATATAATTAATAGGGAATTAGGTTCTTTAGTAATCTAATCTTAAGTAGTAATAGACCTTAATTTAATGCTCTTTAGGTAGGGTACTAAAGTAATAAAGGGTATAAATAATATATTATTTTCTCTATTTTTTTCCTCCCCTTAATAATAAGGAATAATACTTAAAACCCTTATTATTAACTATCTCCTTATTATATCTTTCTAGGTTATAATTATATATTTAATTAGTTCCTAATTATATTTATATACTTTATAGCTTTTATTTTACTTATTTAAAAAATAACTATTTTAAATTAAATTAAAAGTATTATTATAAAAGGCACTATTAAGTAATCTTTATTTATATTATTTTTATTATTTAGCTTATATTAGGTATTAATAATATATTTATTCTTAATATTCTTTTCCTAATTAAATAATTCTTATTATTAGGGCTTTTTATTATAAAAAAAGCACTTTATAAATTAAAGGTTATCTTTATTAATATTAATAGCCTACTATTTATTTTTATCTTTATAGAACCTCTTAAAGTAGTCCTTATAAATAGAAATTAAAAGCTTAAGGCTACCTTAAAGCTAAAGGCAATATATTTTATTATTTAATTTATAAATTATAATATATAGGCTAATCTATTAGGGCTTAAGCTTAACCTCTTAAGATAAATCTCTAATTTAGTAGGAATTATAATAAAGCATAAGGTTACTTATTTAGATAACTTGTTTATATAAGAGCCTTAAATAGTTCTAATTAATATAAATAATTAGCTTCTAGTAGTATTTTATAGCCTTTTGCTTTATATCCTCTATATTCTTATCTAACTGTATAATAATCTTTAGCCTTACCTTAATTATTTAATTATATATTTTTATTTTATTTTAATTAATAATTTACTATATTAGGATATTTACTTTAAGTAGGAGAATAAGCTCCTATTTATAGACTAAATAAAATAGTAAGTAATTATAGAATACTTAAGATATAATATAATTAATTAGGAAAATATAATTTAGGTTATTAAGCTATATACTTAAGTGTATAGGGTTCTATTTTGCAATAAACTTAGTAATTAATTAATGCCTAATTTTAATAATCCTATTTGCCTTTAGGTTATATATTAATATTAAAATAACTTTTACCCTTAAGGCCTATAAGGTAAGCTTAATATTTTATATTAATTCTAAGCTATTATTTATTATTATTATTAAAATTATTCTTTATTTAGAGATAATACTTTATATAAAGACCTTAATAGCGCTTATATTTAATATAGGGATAGCTATAGCCTTTACTTATCCTATTAGATTATAATAGGCTTCTAGTAGGTACTTATAGCCTTAGGCTTATAGAAGGTATTAAGTATTTATATAGACTTTAAATATTAATTATCTAGATTATATTAATATAATATACTCCTTAACCTTAATTATTAAGTATTTTTAATAGATTTTATAGATTTAAATATAAATAGCTATTTTAGTCTATATACTTGCCTATTAATATCTCCTCTAAAGGATAGTAATAATTAAATTATAGCCCTTATAGCTTAAATTAATATAATAAAATATAATTAATTAATTTTTAATTATTAGGTTAGATATTATTAAATATAAGGGTCTATAGAATCTATTCTACTTATAGCCTTAATACTAAAGGAATCCTCCCTAAATAAAGTATTAAGTAGCTTCTCTTTTAATCTAGGTATATTTAATAGCTATTAAGCTAATAAAATATTATATAATATAAAAAAACTCTCTTAATTATAGCTATTTGCCTTTATATTTAATAGCTAGGTATTATATTTATTTAATATAATTAATTTCTAGGTTTTTAAATTAGAGCTTATTATTAATTAGCCTTAAATCTCTAAATATAATTAAATATAAATATAAATTAATAAAATCTTTAATATTATTCTTTACTTTTTTATCCTTTTAATTAAATAATCCTATTTATTTTTATAATAATCTATTAATAATTAAGTTCTTAATGCCCTTAATATATTAAATTATAAAATTAAAGAGGAAAATATAGCTTAATTATTAAATAATTAAGGCTCTAAGAATATTATTAATATAACTATTAAGCTAATAAATAAAGATTTATAAATTAATCTTAAGGGTAAATAATATATTATAAATTATCCCTTATAACCTTCTAATTGTATAAAAAATAGTTTAGCATTTTCTCTTTATAGTATTATATTTATATTCTATATTATTCTATAATCCTAATTTAAATTAAATTAAATATCTCTTCTTTTTAATTACCTATATAAAAATATATCCTTATTTATATAAATTAATATTAATTATTAGGATTACCTCCCTAGCTCCTAAGCTATAATCTAATATAATTAATATAAATATAGAGATCACTTTATGCTTTAATATCTTTAGTGCTTTTACTTAATTTAATCTCTAGGTAAATTTAATATCCTTCTTAAGGAGTATTATAAGGGATCTTATAATTAATATAAAGCCTATAATCTAATAGTAATAATACCTAATAATACCTAAAAATAAATAAACTTTTATAATAAAATTATAATCTTCCTACTTTATAATCTTAATAATTTTAAATTTCTTTAGGGCTTAACTATTAGTATTATATAAATAGCCTATTACTATAGCTAATTTTTAATAGAATTAAGATTTTAAGACTAATATTATATATCTAGATAATTCTATATTAAGGAGGGTCTTATTAAGGTTAATTAAATACTTTAGGATATATTATCTAATATTAAGTTAAGCTAGCTTATCTTTATATATAATCTTAAGTCCCTTAATAATAATATTATTTAGGAAAGTATAATAAATATTTAGAAGGAGATTAAATAGGATTTAAATAATAATCCTTAAGAATTAAATAATAAAATTAATAGCTCTTTATAATAAGGTATATATTTATAAAAATCTAATAGGCATTTAGAAAATTATTAAATCCCTATTTTTCTTATTTAATAATATTTAATTATATTTAGAAAAGAAATTAAAAAATAAAAGTATTTTATATATTACTATATTTACTAAGAATTTATTTATACTTAAGGGCATAAAGCTATTATATATTATATATTTATTAATATAAATAATTAAATTAATTAAATAAATTTTATTATTCTTTTTAATAATTAATATAAATAAGTTTTAATAGGCCTTATAGCCCTCCTTAAGTATTCCTCTTTTTATATAAACCTTTAGGAGCTTTATTATTTTCTATTTAAAGCTAAATAGAATAGGGATAATCCCTAATTATTAAGCTAAATAGGAAATAACTTTTAGGACTTATAATAGCATAATAATAAGATTAAGCTACCTATATTTATTAAAATCCTAAGCTAAAGTAGCTTTTTAATTTTAAAGGATCTAAAAGTAAATATCTTATTTTTTAAGATTAAGGTCTTTCTTTATTTAATTAAATAGTTTTTTATATTAATTAAATATAAATTATATTTCTTTTTTTATTATTAAGAATTTTAAAGTAATAATATTATTATATAGTATATTTTATTCTAGCTTTCCCTCTATATTCTTCTATTTCTTCTCCCTTTAATAAGAGTCTCCTTCTAGTATAGAACTATCTAAGGGTTAATTATTAATAAGATAGATCTTAATGCCTTTCTGTTGAATTGGAGGGATAAACCCCCAATAGACAGAGAGTGTTACTTAGAGTAGCGCGCGCTATGTTTTTGGCCGAACGGTCAATTTGACACTTTCTGCTTAAAGAGAGTATTCATACTTATATAGGGGGCAATATAAAAGTAGCAGTCCTTTTCTTTCTTCTTCTTTTTCTTCCTCCTTCTCCTCCTTAATTTAATATCCTATTTTATTTTCTTAAATTTAATATAGGCTATTATTATACTCTCTATTTATTCCTTTTATAATTCTTTAATAATTAATTAGATAATAGATTCTAAATCCCCTTAAGATAAATATTAAATTAATCCTAGATTATTATCTCCTTTTAAGGGGAAGTTGCTTAATAGGTCTTTTAAAAGGAGGCTTATAATCTATATCTAGCTATTATCCTTATGCTTTTCTAAGCGCAAGATTTCCTATTTAATTAACCTTAAACCTAAAGTTATAAAGTAAATATTACTTAAATTTATTTTAATTATTATTTAATTAGGAATAATAAAGTAATTAAATAAAAGCTTAATAGCTTAAATAAAAGGCATATTTAAAATAAATAGAATTATAATTATCTCTAAAGGGGCAATAAATATTTAAATTAAAGTATAAATATTATTAAAATATAGAATAATATTATAAAATCTAATTATTTTAATCTTTCCTTTAGAATAGAATATAATAAAAATTTAATAAGGGGTAATTACTAAATAATATTTTTCTATTAGATTATTTATAATTAAATTGCCCTTTAATCTAAAATTAATAAGGGCCTTAATTATTCTTTTATTATAATGCTAAAAGCGGATTATTACTTTTAGGGTATTTTATATATATATTAGGACTTAGGACTTATTAATAAGTAAAATAAAGTATATAATAATCTTTAATTAATTAAATAATTCCTAAAAAAATATAAATTATAAATAAATAATAAAATTAATAATATTTTATTATTTATTCCTATTAATATAAAGATACTATTTAAATAATAAATTATTAGATATTAATAAAATATTAATATTATTTAAATCCTTAGGAAATATTATATAATTAATATTATACTTTTTTATTATTAAATTATAATAAGATATAATATTAAAAATCTCCTTAATAATTATAAAGTAAATAGCTAAAATATATTATTACTTTCTAAATTTTATTTTAATAATTAGCTTTTCCTATTTAATATATTTAATATTATTAATATTTATTATAATAATATTAAATCTTTTATTATAAATTTAGTAATTTTAAGTATTAATAGGAAAGTATTATATATTAATATTAAGATCTTCTTATTATAAATCTTATTTAAGACCTTTTAGCTAGTTTTATTATAAGCTAAGTTATTAATATAGAGGTTCTTAAGTTATAATGCCCTCTTAACCTCTTTTTAATTAGCTATTTTATATTAATTTGCAATATAGGGGATAGAAAAGGTACTATCTTTTATAGTAATTATCCCTATTATTATTTTAATTAGGAAGGACTAAACTTAAAATTTATTATCTTCTAAATTAGATATATTATAGATAAAAATAGGGTTTATTTTTAATAAGAGTCCTATAGGTTTAATAGAATTTAACTTTAATAGAGATCCTATAAGTTTAATAGCTATACTAAATATATTAATTATATAATTACCTATAAGATCTAGAATATATTAGGCAAATTAATTAAAATATTCTTATTTAAATAGGGTTAGACCCTATTTATACTCTAGCTAGATAGAGCTTTTAATATTATTAATTTAAGCTTAATATTTTAGGTTAGGTAAAAAATCTAGCTAATAAATTAAAAATCTCTTAATATATAATTAAAGGGCTAAAGAGGTATAATATATAATTAAATATAAAGGAATTAAGGATTTATATTTAATGCCTATAAAATAAATACTTATAAAAGAATTATATTTAATATATCCCTTCTAGTAATTATTATTATATAGCTTGCATTAATTAGGGAAGTAATTAATACTCTAGTAATATTAATATAGCCTTTTTATATTAGATTAATATAGGTTTTAGGTTTAAATAGTATAAGCCTCTATAATAGGCTTATTATCTAAATAATTAAATAAATCTAAAATTAAATATAAGTTCTTTATATCCTTAAGGCCTTAAATATAGAATTTCTACTTCTCTTTTTAAATTATTATTTATTCCTTTTTATTTTTATAATTAATAATTAAGGTAAATTAGATTTTAAGGTTATTTATTTTAACTATTAATAAATTAATAATTTCCTTTATAGGGTTAATAGGTTTTATAGGCTAGGGCAATATTAGGCCTTAAAATAGGAATTATAATATAAGGGGAGGTCTTAAGATTATATTATAATATCTTAACTATTAGTACTAATTCTAAAGAGGGGCTAAATAGTCTTTAGGGTTACTAATATATGGTTTTATTGCAGATTCTTAGCATTAGATAGCTAGCTTAATCTTAATATAATTTAAAACTAGCTTAAAAAGCTCCTTATATAGCTTCTAGCCTAATTAATTAAGGGTTATATAGTATTAATAATAAAATATAATAATAATAGAGTTTAAGATCACCCTATAAAAAGCTTATCTAGCCTTATAGCTATTATCTATTTCTTTAGTAATCTAGGAAATAAAATAATAATATTATAATATTTATATTTAAAATACTTTAAAATTATTATTTAATAAACTATATTAATTTATCTTATTTAGCTTAAATATAGCTAATTCTAATTAATTAAGATTACTATTCTTAAAAATAGCCTTTAGGCACTTTTTAATTTTATTTTAAATATAATTTTTAAATATATACTTTATATATTCTTTAATATATAGTTTAAAATAATATAATTAAAAATATTTAGGCTATTTAATTTTATTATATTTTTAATTTTTAATAGTAAATTTAAATTAAATAAAATAATCTATAATATTTTAGCTATTAAATTAAATTAAGGGAATATTAAAGCACTAAATAGTTTTAGCACTAAAAGCATTCTTAATTATTACTATAAGTCTATTAATAATAACCTTATTAAATATAATTTAAATAGGGGATATTATTATATTAAGGCCTATTTAGGAGCTTTCTAAAGATTTAAAGGCTATACTTAAATAATTATAAGCTAGGCTTAAGGTAATAATATATTATAATATAGGAGCAGGATATATAGGTGCCTTTAGGGTTATAAGGCAAGAGGAGGGTTTAATAAATACTCTTCTAATTTATTTAAATACTAATTATTAGGGCCTAAATATTAATTAATAGTCTTAATTGCAATTAATTAGATAATTATTAAATTATTTTTCTATAAGGGGTTAGGCTAAATATTATAAGGGTATTAACCCTAAGAGTAATTTCCTAAGGATACTTTTAGGCTAAAGGCCTAAATCCTTAGGATTAGGCAATATAATAGCCATAATGCTCTTAAGTAATATATTTAAATCCTTAATCTCTATTACTATAAGGGATAATATATTCTTAAGCTATATATTTAAATCCTTAATTCTAATTAAATTAAAAAACTGCCTTAATTATTTATAGGCAAGTAAGGATCCTAAGGTTAGATTTAATAATTAATTAAATAGAACTATTAATATAATTTAGATTATAAATTAAAGTAATATAATAAATAGTTTAAGTATTAATAAGAGATTACTATTATATTAATTCTTCCTCTTATATATATTAATCTTCTTATTATTATAACTAGCTGCTTTTTTTAAGTATGCAAACTATATAGATATTATCTATAGGCCTATTTTAATTGCTTCCTTAGAGATACTATAGCTTATTACTATATCTCCTATTTCCTAACTAACTATTACTAGTTAGGGGTTTAGGGCTAAAGTATTTGCCTGCTTAGGGGTAAGGTTTAGAGCTAATAACTTAACTACTTTAGCTAATATTAATACTCCTAAATAATCTATAAAAATAATAATTAATTAATTAATTATTAAGGGGGTTTTTAATGCAATAAATATTAATTTAGATTTTTAATCTTTTAATAATAATTACTATTTATTATAATTTATAAATAGAATTAAATCTTTTATTATTAATAATATTATTATAAATAAATTTAAAATAATATTAAATTAAATAATCTTTAATAAATTAAAATTAAATTTTATTTATTTTTATTAATTATCTAATTAATTAGACCTAATAATTAATATTATATTAATTAGAGATTATTAAATAAGGGTGGGAGTTTTTTAGGGTCTTTTAAGGTTATCTATAGGATAACCTTTATAGCTATCTATTACTCCTGCTTTTTGCTCTCTCTTTATATTTAGGTTTTCTAGTAATAGCTTAGAAGTATTATTACCTTTCTAATTAATTAATTTTAATTATAAAGGCAATTTATTTCCTTAATATAATCTTTAAATTTAATAGGGAAAATAATATAATTATATAATATTATAATCTATAAGATAGTATATAGGGTAGATAATAGAGGGAGGGAGCAAGATTAGAGGAAAAGAGGGTTTTCTATAGGAAAATACTAAAATAAATATAATTAGGGCTTATAGCTAATAGGGATAAAATAGAACTAAATAATTAATTAATAAGAGATAATAATAATATTTTAAATAAAATAAATAAACTTTAATTCTTTAGGGGGAAAATATATATTAAGGAAGTCCTCCTCCTAATAAGGAAATCCTTCCCCCTTTATGCTGAAGCTGGCTAACTGCAGCTAGGCGCATAGACCAGCTAAAAATCCATTAGCCAATAAAAATCCTCTAGGCCCCATAATCGTTCATTTCCGCTAATCGTCATTTTCCACTGCCACAGTAAACCTTAGTTTAATATTCTTTAGGTAAGATACTAAAATAATAAAGGGTATAAATAATATATTATTTTCTCTATTCTCTTCTTCCCCTTAATAGTAAGGAATAATACTTAAAACCCTTACTATTAATTATTTCCCTATTATATTTTTCTAAATTATAATTATATATTTAATTAATTCCTAATTATATTTATATACTTTATAGCTTCCACTCTATTTATTTAAAAAATAATTACTTTAAATTAAATTAAAGGCACTATTATAAAAGGCATTACTAAATAATCTTTATTTATATTATTTTTATTATTTAGCTTATATTAAGTATTAATAATATATTTATTCTTAATATTTTCTTCTTAATTAAATAATTCTTATTATTAAGGCTTTTTATTATATAAAAGACACTCTATAAATTAAGAGTTATCCTTATTAGTATTAATAGCCTACTACCTATCTTTATCCTTATAAAACCTCTTAAGGTAGTCCCTATAAATAGAAATTAAAAGCTTAAGGCTACCTTAAAGCTAAAGGCAATATATTCTATTACTTAATTTATAAATTATAATATATAGGCTAATCTATTAGGGCTTAAGTTTAACCTCTTAAAATAAATCTCTAGCTTAATAAGAATTATAATAAAGTATAAAATCACTTATTTAAATAGCTTATTTATATAAAAGCCTTAAATAGTTCTAATTAATATAAATAGCTAGCTTTTAGTAGTATTTTATAGCCTTCTGCCTTATATCCTCTATATCCTTATCTAATTACATAATAATCTTTAGCTTTATTTTAATTATTTAATTATATATCTTTATTTTATCCTAATTAATAATTTATTATATTAGAATATCTATTTTAAGTAAGAGAATAAGCTTCTATTTATAGATTAAATAAAATAGTAAATAACTATAGGATATTTAAGATATAATGCAATTAACTAGGAGAATATAGCTTAGATTATTAAGCTATATGCCTAAGCGTATAGGGTTCTATTTTATAATAAACTTAATAATTAATTAATATTTAGCTTTAATAATCCTATTTATTTTTAGGTTATATATTAATATTAAAATAACTTTTACCCTTAAGGCCTATAAAATAAATTTAAAATTTTATATTAATTTTAAGCTATTATTTACTATTATTATTAAAATTACTCTTTATTTAAAAATAATACTTTATATAAAGACCTTAATAGTGCTTATATTTAATATAAAAATAGCTATAGCCTTTACCTACCCTATTAAATTGCAATAAGCTTTTAATAAATACTTATAGCCTTAGGCTTATAAAAGGTATTAAATATTTATATAGACCTTAAATATTAATTATCTAGATTATATTAATATAATATATTCCTTAATTTTAATTATTAAGTATTCTTAATAGACTTTATAGACTTAAATATAAATAGCTATTTTAATTTATATACTTACCTACTAATATCTCCTTTAAAGGATAGTAATAATAAAATTATAGCCCTTAAAGCCTAAATTAATATAATAGAATATAATTAATTAATTCTTAATTATTAAGTTAGATATTACTAAATATAAGGGTTTATAGAATCTATTCTATTTATAGCCTTAATACTAAAGGAATCCTTCCTAAATAAAATATTAAATAGCTTCTTTTCTAATCTAGGCATATTTAATAATTATTAAGCTAGTAAGATATTATATAATATAAAGAAACTCTTCTAATTGCAGCTATTTATCTTTATACTTAATAGCTAGATATTATATCTATTTAATATAATTAATCTCTAAATCTTTAAATTAAAGCTTATTATTAATTAGCCTTAAATCTCTAAATATAATTAAATATAAATATAAATTAATAAAATCCTTAATATTATTCTCTACCTTTTTATCCTTCTAATTAAATAGTCTTACTTATTTTTATAATAATCTATTAGCAATTAAATTCTTAATGCCCTTAATATATTAAACTATAAAATTAAAAAGAAGAATATAATTTAATTACTAAATAATTAAAGCTTTAGGAATATTATTAATATAGCTATTAAGCTAATAAATAAGGACTTATAAGTTAGTCTTAAGGGTAAATAGTATATTATAAATTATCCTTTATAACCTTTTAATTATATAAAGGATAATTTAATATTCCCTCTTTATAGTATTATATCTATATTCTATATTATTTTATAATTCTAATTTAAATTAAATTAAATATCTCTTTTTATTAATTACTTATATAAAAATGCATCCTTATTTATATAGATTAGTATTAATTATTAAAATTACCTCCCTAGCTTCTAGGCTATAATCTAATATAATTAATATAAATATAAAGGTTATTTTATATTTTAGTATTTTTAGTATTTTTATTTAATTTAATTCTTAAGTAAATTTAATATTCCTCTTAAGGAGTATTATAAGGGGTCTTATAATTAATATAAAGCCTATAATCTAATAGTAATAATACCTAATAATACCTAAAAATAAATAGATTTTTATAATAGAATTATAATTTTCTTACTTTATAATCTTAATAATCTTAAACTCTTTTAAGGCTTAACTATTAATATTATATAAATAGTTTATTATTATAGCTAATCTTTAATAGAATTAAGATTTTAGGACTAATATTATATATTTAAATAGTTCTATATTAAAAAGGGTCTTATTAAGGTTAATTAAATACTCTAGAATATACTATTTAATACTAAGCTAGGCTAGTTTATCTTTATATATAGTCTTAAGTCCCTTAATAATAATATTATTTAGGAAAATATAATAAATATTTAGAAAGAGGTTAAATAGGATTTAGGTAATAATCCTTAAGAATTAAATAATAAAATTAATAGCTCCTTATAATAAGATATATATTTATAAGAATCTAATAAGCATTTAGAAAATTATTAAGTCCCTACTTTTCTTATTTAATAATATTTAATTATATTTAAAAAAGAAATTAAAAAATAAAAGTATTTTATATATTATTATATTTATTAAGAATTTATTTATATTTAAGGGTATAAAGCTATTATATATTATATATTTATTAATATAAATAATTAAATTAATTAAATAGATCTTATTATCTTTTTTAATAATTAATATAAATAAGTTTTAATAGGCTTTATAGCTCTCCTTAAATATCCCTCTTTTTATATAAACCTTTAAAAGCTCTATTACTTTCTATTTAAAGCTAAATAAGATAGGGATAGTCCTTAATTATTAAGCTAAATAAGAGATAACTTTTAGGACTTATAATAATATAATAATAGGGTTAAGCTGCCTATATTTATTAAAATCTTAAATTAGAATAATTTCCTAATTTTAGAGGATCTAAAGGTAAATATCTTATTCTTTAGGGTTAAAATCCTTTTTTATTTAATTAAATAATTCTTTATATTAATTAGATATAAATTATATTCTTTCCTTTATTATTAAGAATTTTAAAATAATAATATTATTATATAATATATTTTATTCTAGCTTTCCCTCTATATTCTTCTACTTCTTCTCCTTCTAATAAGGGTCTCCTTCTAATATAAAACTATCTAAAAGTTAATTATTAATAGGGTAGATCTTAATACTTTTTTGCTTAAAGAGAGTATTTATATTTATATAGGGGGCAGTATAAAGGTAGTAATTTTCCTTTTTCTTCTTTTTTTTCTTTCTCTTTCTCCTCTTTAATTTAATATCCTATCTTATTTTCTTAAATTTAATATAGGCTATTATTATATTCTCTATTTATTCTTTTTATAACTCCTTAATAATTAATTAAATAATAGATTTTAAATCCCCTTAAGATAAATATTAAACTAATTCTAGATTATTATCTCCTTTTAAGGGGAAGTTGCTTAATAGGTCCCTTAAAAGGAGGCTTATAATTTATATTTAGATATTATCTTTATACTTTTTTAAGTATAAGATTTTCTATTTAATTAACCTTAAACCTAAAATTATAAAATAAATATTATTTAAATTTATCTTAATTATTATCTAATTAGGGATAATAAAGTAATTAAATAAAAGCTTAATAATTTAAATAAAAGGTATATTTAGAATAAATAAAATTATAATTATTTCTAAAGGGGCAATAAATATTTAAATTTAAATATAAATATTATTAAAATATAAAATAATATTATAAAATCTAATTATCTTAACCTTTCCTTTAGAATAGAATATAATAGAAATTTAATAAGGGGTAATTACTAAATAATATTTTTTTATTAAATTATTTATAATTAAATTGCCTTTTAACCTAAAATTAATAAGGGCTTTAATTATTCCTTTATTATAATGCTAAAAGTAGATTATTACTTTTAGGGTATTTTATATATATATTAGAACTTAAGACTTATTAATAAATAAAATAAGGTATATAATAATCTTTAATTAATTAAATAATTCTTAAAGGAGTATAAATTATAAATAAATAGTAAAATTAATAATATTTTATTATTTATTTCTATTAATATAAAGGTATTATCTAAATAGTAAATTATTAGGTATTAATAAGGTATTAATACTATTTAGGTTTTTAGGAAATATTATATAATTAATATTATATTCTTTTATTATTAAATTATAATAAAATATAATATTAAGAATCTTTTTAATAATTATAAAATAAATAATTAAAATGCATTATTACTTTTTAGATTTTACCTTAATAATTAGCTTTTCTTATTTA
The DNA here is from genome assembly GCA_013420875.1 of Thelonectria rubi. Lineage (NCBI taxonomy): Eukaryota > Fungi > Ascomycota > Sordariomycetes > Hypocreales > Nectriaceae > Thelonectria > Thelonectria rubi. Next base: position 438,166 of record WMHX01000002.1, on the reverse strand, counting down.
ATATATTTAATATTATTAATACTTATTATAATAATATTAAAATCCTTTATTATAAATTTAGCAATTTTAAATACTAATAGGAAAGTATTATATATTAATATTAAGATCTTCTTATTATAAATCTTATTTAAGACCCTCTAGCTAGCTTTATTATAAATTAAATTATTAATATAGAGGTTCTTAAGTTATAATGCCCTTTTAACCTCCTTTTAATTAGCTATTTTATATTAATTTATAATATAGGGGATAAAAGGGGCATTACTTTTTATAGTAATTATCCTTATTATTATTTTAATTAGAAAGGATTAAATTTAAAGTTTATTATCTTTTAAATTAGATATATTATAAATAAAAAAACAGTTTATTTTTAATAGTAGTTCTATAAATTTAATAGAATTTAGCTTTAATAAAGGTCCTATAAGTTTAATAGCTATACTAGATATATTAATTAAATAGTTGCCTATAAGATCTAGGATATATTAAGTAAATTAATTAAAATATTTTTATTTAAATAGGGTTAGACTTTATTTATATTTTAGCTAAATAGAGCTTTTAATATTATTAATTTAAGCTTAATATTTTAAGTTAAATAAGAGATTTAACTAATAAATTAAAAATCTCTTAATATATAATTAAAGGGCTAAGAAAGTATAATATATAATTAAGCATAAAGGAATTAAGAATTTACATTTAATACCTATAAAGTAAGCACTTATAAAAGAATTATATTTAATATATCCCTTTTAGTAATTATTATTATATAGCTTATATTAATTAGGGAAGTAATTAATATTTTAATAATATAAATATAATCTCTTTATATTAAATTAATATAGGTTTTAGGTTTAAATAGTATAAACCTTTATAATAAGCTTATTATTTAAATAATTAAATAGATCTAAAATTAAATATAAATTCTTTATATCCTTAAGGCCTTAAATATAGAATTTCTACTTTTCCTCTTAAGCTATTATTTATTCCCTTTTATTCTTATAATTAATAATTAAGGTAAATTAGATTTTAAGGTTATTTATTTTAACTATTAATAAGTTAATAGCTTCCTTTATAAGGTTAATAGGTTTTATAGGCTAAAATAGTATTAAGCCCTAAAGTAGGAATCATAATATAAGGGAAGGTCCTAAGATTATATTATAGTATTTTAGCTATTAATACTAATTCTAAAGAGGGGCTAAATAGTCTTTAGGGTTACTAATATATAGTTCTATTATAAATCCTTAGCATTAAATAGCTAGTTTAATCTTAATATAATTTAAAACTAGCTTAAAAATCTCTTTATATAGCTTCTAGCGTAATTAATTAGGGATTATATAATACTAATAATAAAATATAATAATAATAGAGTTTAGGATTACCTTATAGAAAGCTTATTTAGCCTTATAACTATTATTTATTTCTTTAGTAATTTAGGAAATAAGATAATAGTATTATAATATCTATACTTAAAATGCTTTAAGGTTATTATTTAATAGGCTATATTAATTTATCTTATTTAGTTTAAATATAATTAATTCTAATTAATTAAGATTGCTATTCTTAAAAGTAGCCTATAAATGCTTTTTAATTTTATTTTAAATATAGTTTTTCAGTATATATTTTATGCATTTTTTAATATATAGCTTAAAGTAATATAATTAAAAATACTTAAGCTATTTAATCTTATTATACTTTTAGTCTTTAATAATAAGTTTAAATTAGGTAAAATAATCTATAATATTTTAACTATTAAATTAAGCTAAAAGGATATTAAGGCATTAAATAGCTTTAGCATTAAAGGCATTCTTAATTGCTACTATAAGTCTATTAATAGCAACTTTATTAAGTATAACTTAAGTGGGAGGTATTATTACACTAAGGCCTATTTAGGAGCTTTCTAAAGATTTAAAGGCTATATTTAAATAGCTATAAATTAGGCTTAAGGTAATAGTAAATTATAATATAGGAGCAGGATATATAAATACCTTTAGGGTTATAGGGCAAAAGGAGGGTCTAATAAATACTCTTTTAATTTATTTAAATGCTAATTATTAGGGCCTAAATATTAATTAATAGCCTTAATTATAATTAATTAAATAATTATTAAGTTATTTTTCTATAAAGAGTTAGGCTAAATATTATAAAAGTATTAACCTTAAGGGTAGTTTCCTAAGGATATTTCCAGGCTAAAGGCTTAAGTCCTTAAAATTAAATAATATAATAGCTATAATGCTCTTAAGTAGTATATTTAAGTCTTTAATCTTTATTATTATAAGGGATAGTATATTCTTAAGCTATATATTTAAATCTTTAATCCTAATTAAATTAAGGAACTACTCTAATTATTTATAAATAAATAAAGATCTTAAGATTAAATTTAATAATTAATTAAATAGAATTATTAATATAATTTAAATTATAAATTAAAATAATATAATAAATAGTTTAAATATTAATAAGGGATTACTATTATATTAATTCTTCCTCTTATATATATTAGTCTTTTTATTATTATAGCTAATTACTTTTTTTAAATATATAAATTATATAAATATTATTTATAGGCCTATTTTAATTACTTCCTTAAAGATATTATAATTTATTATTATATCTCCTATTTCCTAGCTAATTATTACTAATTAGGGGTTTAAGGCTAAAATATTTACCTACTTAAGGGTAAGATTTAGAGCTAATAATTTAGCTATTTTAGCTAATATTAATACTTCTAAATAGTCCATAAGAATAATAACTAATTAATTAATTATTAAGGGGTTTTTTAGTGCAATAAGTATTAATTTAGACCTTTAATCCTTTAATAATAATTATTATTTATTATAATTTATAAATAGAATTAAATCCTTTATTACTAATAATATTATTATAAATAAACCTAAAATAATACTAAATTAAATAATCTTTAATAAATTAAAATTAAATTTTATTTATTTTTATTAATTATTTAATTAATTAAATTTAATAATTAATATTATATTAATTAGAGATTATTAGGCAAAAGTAGGAGTTTTTTAGGGTCTTTAAGGTTACTTATAGAATAACCTTTATAGCTATCTTTATTATTCTTATTTCTTACTCTCTCTTTATATTTAGGTTTTTTAATAATAGCTTAAAAATATTATTACCTTTCTAATTAATTAATTTTAATTATAAAAATAATTTATTTCCTTAATATAATCTCTAAATTTAATAGGGAAAATAATATAATTATATAATATTATAACCTATAAAATAGTATATAGGGTAGGTAATAAAGGGAGGGAGTAAGACTGGAGGAAAAGAGGGTTTTCTGCAGGAAAACGCTAAAATAGATATAATTAGGGCTTATAGCTAATAGGGATAAAATAGAATTAAATAATTAATTAATAAGAGATAATAATAATACTTTAAATAAAATAAATAATCTTTAATTCTTTAGGGGGAAAATGCATATTAAGGGAGTTCTCCTCCTAATAGGGAAATCCTTCCCCCTTTATGCTGAAGCTAGCTAACTGCAGCCAAGCGCACAGACCAGCCAAAAATCCATTAGCTAATAAAAATCATCTAGGCCCCACAATCGTTCATTTCCGCTAATCGTCATTTTCCACTGCTACATCAAATATAATATATACCTAGAAACTTAAAGGAGGTTAAATATTAGATTAATCTTATACGAAAGGATATAAAATATACCAATAGGGGCCTCCGGATTGTAGCTGTAAAAGCCGGGAGGGAGATAGACCGCAAGAATAGCCTTATAATAGCCCTTATATATAAAACTAACTATCTCTTAAAGAAGCTAAAATTAAAGGAATATACTAATCATAAAGCTATAAAATTTAACCCTAATAAGAGGTTTGCATATATCCCTAAAATTATATATGCACACTATAAGGCTACCTAAACTGCCTAATATTATAAAGAGTATTATGCCCTTAATATTAAAAATAACTTAATAGAAATAAGGGAGCTTAATTATAAGAATATACTATTTAATTTCTAGGTTTAAATTTTTTAATTGCTATTAAATTAGTTAAGAAATAATAATTTTCCTATATGGTGTTAAAAAATGGGCGGTATTTGTAACGTGGCTAAAGGGGAGTGGTGGTGTCAAATTGACCGTACGGCCAAAAACGTAGCGCGCGCTACTCTAAGTAACACTCTCTGTCTATTGGGGGTTTATCCCTCCAATTCAACAGGTGGCAAAAGGGTGGTGGGCACTATTATAGCATGCGAGCCATGTGGAATCGCGTGCTAAAATATGCAATGTTGAACTGGTTATCGACGTCAGCAATGCGGTCGACGCCCCCTGTGTTGGAAAGGTGCGTGAGTCGTGGGGGCAAGAAACGAATGGCGTCAGTCAACGTACCTCGAAGTGCCCGTTGAGTCGTGCCAAAGGCCGCCCACTCTTCTCCTGCCCATTTGTCCACGCAGTCTGTTGAGAACAGGTTATCGTAGATAATGCGCTAAATCCACGCCTCAAAAAGGCTATGCGCACTCTGGTATTCACCATCCTCAACGAACATGGCCACCTTGGGGCACAAGGCCGTCAGCTTCGTCTGGGTGTCGCTGTCGAGGGACTGCTAAGTGCAGCTGCGCGGAAAGAAACCGTAAACAAGGTGGCCAACCCGATTCCTGAGCCGATCCCAAGTGTCGTCATGGAGGCCGTGAATCGCCAGGGTGTGGCCGTAGTCGAAAACGAAGCTGTTCCAGCGATCGTATTCTTCACGGTTAATCGATGGGGATGTATCGTGTAAGTGGTCGAGCCCACGAAAGAATAGGTCCATGAGCTCCGTGGATGGTTGAGGACTCTTGGGTTGCGTCGGAGGATTTCCCGTTGGTGAAGCAACGGGCTGCGCCGACGAAGCAGCGGCGTCTTTTGAGGCCGCGTGTGGCTCCAAGGAATCATCTTGTGTTGCGGAAGCGGGAAGTTGAACCTTGGAGCTCTCAGCCAGATCGACAGCTGCGGTTTGGCTCGCTTCCTCAGAAGCCGTGGAAGCACGAGGCTGGCCCTTGGAGCTCACTACTCCATCGGCAGGTGCGGATTGGTTGGTTTCCTCGGAGTGTGCCCGTTGTTTGGCTCTTTTCATGGCACGAGTTTGGCGCTTTGGCGACGAAGAGGCTGACCCAGGGTAGCTCTGGTCGGGGGACGCAGGCTCGGGCTTGGTAACTTTGCCCTGAGATCTGGTGGCGCTTCGACTTCGCTTGGGCGACATTGCTGCAGGCAAAGAGAAACGACGAAGTATGACACGAGTCGAGTCTGTAGGCAAAGAGGACGCCGTGGAAGCTGAGAGACGTGGGAAAAACCCCAAGTTAAGCACTTATGTGGACAAAGAAAGGAGACAAAGGAGAAGGAGGGCAAAATGGATTGCCGAAGTGTGATCCACGGTGGGTGGTCGGTGATGAAGCCACACGCAAACAAGGGATCTCTCTCTTTCTTGCACACACGGAACCAGACATTAGCCCTCAGCAGGAAGCCTACTGAAACACCCTTCGGAGCCCCTTTGCTGACTGGTGTGCCAGCACCCGCCGACGCGTCCTCCTACCCCGCTCTCTTTGTGCAACATCACTACCGGAACAGGAAAAAATAGGCAACGCAAGAGTTGTGTTACTATACCGCCCCTTTGTGCTTCCCTTCAGTTGACCTTTCCAAGCATACTGGTTGGCCAGCCCGCGTAGATGAAGGGATACAACTGTTACACAATCGGAACAAACCCACGAGCCCGTGTTGATTGACTGGGTAACCTCTCACCGCAACGTAGCAATTCACAGGATGGAGACTTTGGGAAATTATAAACTTTGCCCCAAGGCTCTTTTGAGGGCAGGAGCTGCCCACAGTGCGTGCTAGGGTAAAGCGGGCGTCTCACGGCACTATACGCTACCCCGTATGAAAACAAGCACCCTCTACCCTCTTCTTCAGCTCTAGGACTACTAACCCAAGGCAACCCCCTGCTTAGTATAAATGTCTCCCACGATCTCCTATTCCATTATCTCCTAACCTAAACCATCGTTCGGTATCCCTCCACGGAGTCCTCTCCTCTATCTCGTTTTTTGCCACAGTCGATTGCCCCGACATATCCTTTCCCTGCGGCTATGGCGTCGCACCACGGCCACTGTGCCCATGGATACAGGAGTGGCCTGATAAGCCTTGACTTTGGGTCCACGTGAGTTTTTCCTCGTCTATCAGATTGAGTGACTCGAAATATCGCTGACTCGAGACATTTAGTTAGTCTGCGGCGGCGGTCTACGTCCCGTCTGAGAGCCGGGGTTTTCGACTTATCCGAAAGTTTGCAACCCAACTACGAGTCATCGACCCAGACGAACCGACGTTCTCTTTCGTTAGGCCAAACATGGACGAAATTATCAACGGTCGAAAAATATCATACTTCAAATCCTTGATTGTTGAGTCTCCCCATAATTGTGGCGGGGATCCTGCCGTTACTCGACTTGCCGCGGCTTCCTGGAAGGGCTTGGATTTCCCAGAAAACCCCAATGTAATTAGTATTTTTCTCAAGGCCCTTTTCGAAGAGGTATACAGTTGTCTTGACCGTATCCACAGAAGGAAGGGCCGACCACACCTGGTTATCTCGCATCCAGGAAACTGGATTGGGGATACACTGAATCGCCTGAAGGCAGCCGTTCGGGAAGGTGGGCTTGATGAGAGATGCTGCCCAGACTGCGGCGTTCAATATTGCTCCGAATAAGAGGCAGCGGTTCATGCCGCCCTAATTTACCACAAAGGCCGGCTTCAGCCGTGCCAGCAAGTGAGCGACACTCTCCTCAACCTCTCACCTACAACACGAGCAAGAGAAACTAGCTCTGGTCTTCGGGTATTGCTAATGCGACATTAGAATGGCGATTCCATCATTGTCGCCGATTGCGGTGGCATGACGCTGGTGAGTGTGGTCTTTCAAACTTCCCTATATTCCAACATATTTACACCGAACAGGACGCGGCGACGTACGCCTTTCACCTCCCCAAGAGCATGGAGAACATGTGTTGGGCAGATTGTTTCCTCTATAACGTATTTTACTGGTGGCCTATCCTTGGATGCGGCCTTCAGCGACACGTTGCTCGAAAGTCTCAAACAGGTCTCCCAGCGATCAGACAGCCAATTGATTGACTCACTCATGGGGGCTGAGGGAAGGAAGGCCATCGAATTGTTCGAAAAGGAAATCAAGCGACGCTTTGGCCTTCCAGGGAGTACCCCTTACGATCATTGGTGGTGTTTTGATATTGCTGGATATAGCGTCCTGATTGATCGGTAAGTATCGCCCTCTTCTTTGTCCCTGGCTCTGAGCTTCGCGCCCCCAATATCTCATCATTATTTTTGTCTTTACTAATGACTTTTGGAATAGTCCCACTATGGTTGGAATTTTTGATCCTGTGATCCGAAGCATTGTCGAGCACATCGTTGAGCTGTACACAGAGGCCAAGAATCCAGGCAAGAAGCCAACAGTCCGTGACAGATATTGTTTCCGAAGCAGCGGTTCTTTAATAAAGCTGACGTATTTTAACAGGCCGTAGTACTAACTGGAGGCGTCTCTCAAAGCCCACGAGTGCAGAGTGGGGTGAGAAAGGGATTGATGAAGGCTGATATGGGACTTGAGCTCATTGTCAGCGATGCGGACAAAGTGTAAGTTGCTGAACCTGTCCCAGGCAACACGTACTGATTTATCTAGGGAATCGTGTGTCTGTAGAGGAGCGGCGTATGCCCAGCTTAAGGCTTCTCTCTAAAGACGGACTGTTAAGCCCCTGTTTTGGAAGTTGGATTCGTGTTCTCTTGCCGGGGGAGCGTGAGAAGTTGTGTTTAGTAACTACGGGAACTCATACACCCGAACACACCTTAGTAGGGGAGTACACTTTTTGCTACTGCGATGTACGGCCTTCCCACGACACTCAAACCCGTGCAAAGCGGAGAACTAAACCGGCTACCTCAAGCGTACACTCTCTGCATGGTCTACCACACCGCCGTGATCCTCCTCGCACGACCTTACATCCAGAGTCCAGGGCTTTCGAACTCTGGAGCACATCCCGACCCTCTAGTGGAAAAGGCGTCGACTATCTTCATTGAGGCTGCACGGAACATCTCGTCCCTCGGTGAACAATACCGCAAGGCCTTTGGCAGGTTCCGAAAAAGCCCAATTACAGTCACCTATGCAACTCTCTCGGCGGCGCCGGCTCTGCTCAATCCTCGGTGTCAAAGTCGATGCAGGCCGCAGTTTAGTCAAGCCGACGACGCGAACATCAAATCCTGCATGCATACATTGAAAGAGCTTTCGACTGCGTGGATGCCCCCTGGGAAATATCACTGCAGTATTTCGAAGATGATGCAAGACCATCCCGCCAATCAACAAAGGGAAGCGACAACCGCTGATCCGTTAGCTGGTCAGGATGGCAATAGTCCGGGCCCCCATTGCGAAGCAAGCCATGGAACCGATCCAATACAATTGACAAACGCAATCTGGCCCGAGACAGCCGACGACATGAACTAGCCTTCGTGGATGGCGACAGGAGGGGATGGCTCAATTTTGGGAGACATCATGGCTACCATGGAGTCACTGCCACTTCAGCCAGGATGCAATATCACACGGGAATCGTTTGATTGGGACTGGATTGCATCTTCTTTACTGCAGGACTTACCGTCTAAATGAGCTCACGTCTGCATTTATTCGCACAGTTCGGAACGTCGGCTCGGCGTATCGCGATGTTGATACTACCCAGCCGTGACCCTGCAAAAACGCCGAAAGTAATGCGGCTCAATGGTGCAAGACTCGCTACGATGACGAGCGCGAACGATAGTCCCATTGTATATGGCGCAATTGACAGGGTCGGGAGATTGATGGCTGGAAGAAGCACTTCTACACCCTTTCTGGGCCCGTAGCCGAGGAGTGGTCATGGGTTTGGAGCGAAAGAAAAGGCGCAAGAGAGATGCTGAATTATTCCAGCTATCAGCTTCCAAGGTTCGTCAACTCTAAAATCAAGTGAATTGCGACATGCATCTCGCGACCGACATTCGAGTCTTCATCTACATCCCACAAGAGAAGGTGTCTGGTTCGCAGACGAAAGTTGAGGAGTATAAAATCTCCAGCCCGCCAGATCAACAGAGGGGTCCGAAGATATCCAGTGCTCAAATAATAACCCAAGTCATGCGCATTGTCCCCGTGTTTCTCCTCCCGCTCATCGGCCCTCTCGTCGGCGCGACCAGGGGCCCATTCCTCGAAGAAACAGGCGACGGGTCCTGGGTCATCGGCAACGATCTATGGAATGTTACCCAAGGTTCCGTTTATGCCACGAAGCTCTTCTGGCAAGGCGTGCCCGGTGCCGACTTGGTTGGGTCTGCCTATGGGCACTACGTAGGATATGGTAAGCTCTCCTCTTTTCCTGTGCTATGGCTGCTGACGATGCTTTAGATGGTGAAAATAACTTCAAGTTTACCAATGCTACGGTTTCATCCAAGGGAACGCATTTCATCGACGTTAGCTTCTCGTCCAGTGCTGGCGATCTTCACTGGGTCATCTTTGACGACCTTTCCGGAGCCTATCAATACTTTGTCAATTCCGCTCTACCCGACATTAGTATTCTCCGGACACTGTGGAGGTTGAATCCCGACTATTTCACTCATGGACGAACCCATCTTAAAGATGAGGCATTGCCTGACTTCTCCCTTTACTCGACCGCTACCAATGTCCAAGATGAGACTTGGCAGCTTGATGATGGATCATACATCACCAAGTACGACTGGTCCAATGCCGTACGAGATCGGGACTTTTATGGCGTCTATGGCTCCAAGGTTGGCTCTTGGTGGATTCATCCATCCACAGAGTACTACAACAGCGACCATCTCAGCCAAACCTTGACAGTGCATCGAGAGAGCAAGACTGGAGACGCCGTGCAGCTCAATGTCGTGCAGGATACTTCGCACTTCCGGGTCGGCCAAAAAGTCTCTCAACCCGTCGGAAAAGTCTGGGGGCCATGGCTGTGGTACCTGGTGAGTTCATGTTTCAGTGCGCTCATGGAAATGACGTGGCTAATGGCGACGTAGAACAATGGCAGTCGAGTAGATGTTGAACAGCAGCGACAGAAAGAGATCAAGCATTTCCCTTACAACTGGTTTGGCGACAAAGCCTACAAATCTAGAGGGGGAGTACAGGGAACACTTCGCCTGTCGGATGGTCGCGCTGCTTCCAATGCGGCAGTCTTCCTCGGCGATGCCGACACCAGCATCCGGCCATCTATCCAGGGCACCAACTACTACTATACCACGTACACCAACGACAAGGGCCGCTTCTCGTTCGACAATGTGCGAACCGGGTCATATGGGCTCTACGGAAAGTCAAATGGCGGGAAGCTGGCGGACGTGTACACCAATTTCACCAAGACCGACATCACCGTCACGAAAGATAAGACCCTGAATCTGGGTCAGCTATCGTGGAATGTCAGCGATACGACGAAACGCGTCTGGCAGGTCGGTGCCTTTGACAAGACGGCCCGAGGCTTCAAGAATGGGGGAGTCCCTTATCAGCACGGAGTCACGGAGGAGAGTCCTGCCAATCTGACCTTCACCGTCGGCGTGTCCAATGACTCGGATTGGTACTACGCATCGTCCGCAATCGGGACCTGGACCATCGAGTTTAACCTTTCTGCGGAAGACATCGCGGCCAACGAGGGTGCCCTGTTGAGCGTGTCACTGGCTGGGTATTCTCAAAGCGCAGCGCTTGACATTGACGTGAACGGCAAAGTCTACGGTTCACTGGACAAGAATAGCTTGACGAGTGATCCTGCCCTGTACCGCTCTGGGAAGATTAGCGGAGAATGGCGATTCTTCCAGTACAAAGTCGAATCGGAGGATTTGAAGGAGGGAGTGAATACTGTTGGGTTTACGACAACGCGGTACACGAAATGGAGGGGCTTCTTGTGGGATAGCATCATCCTAGAGTGGCAGTAGCATTGCTGTTGATCGTGTCTTGTCACGACATAGCAGAGTTACGACAATTCAACGTTAAGAAGAGATTGAAGAGTGAGCATATAGTGTACGTAAGGAGGAACAAAAAGGAGCTTGAACAAACGACGTCTGGTTCCTAGTCGGAATTAAGAGCCCTCTTTAGCCCTTCCTTCCTCTAAGGAACAGACCGTTTCTTGTTTGTCATCGGCTGGAAGGGGGTCATCAACTGAGAGAGTCATCATGCTCGAAAATTCATCAAAAAGTAAACACAGCGGGATCAAACCGCCTTAGATGGACGAACAGGGAATCGAACCCTGGACCACTCCCAGATATTCGAACGAAACATGCTAAGGGAGTATTATACCACTAAACCATTCGCCCCGTTCTAATTGGTTGTAGGGCCGCCCAGTTTCTGCCCATTTGCTCCCGGGTACGTACTTCGCCAAAATCGGATAAACTCCGCTCCGAATCCGGAAAATGATGGGGTGATTGAATCATGCCTCGGCAGTCTAACATTGATGAGTCGGATAATTGGTTTTGTACACACACGGTTCACCTGCCCTCGTCACATTTACTCGTCAATCAATACGCCCGGAAATGAGTGCAAAGGAACCCCTCCTCGGTGAGGTTGCGCCCGCTTCCTCGAAGCCGGAACGCCGACCATTCTCGTTGAGGGAAATGCTAGCCGCGTACCTCGTCGGGATTGTGGTAGGGATATCGATTTTCGCCTTTTGGACTAAACCTGCTACCCCAACCGACACACGCCCTCACTCCTCAGTTAACTGGTACAAAGGAGAATCGATTGCGTGGCGACAATGCGGAGAGATCAACAATCATGAATTGGAGTGTTCTTCCATCACGGTCCCGATGGATCAATTTGGTTCTGCCCGGTCCTTCGACGAGACGTTCAGCGTCCCCCTGATGCGCCTTCGTGGAAAGAACGCGACGCAAAATCTCATTGTGAATCCTGGAGGACCTGGTGGAAGCGGACTCAACTTCATCCATCGCAAGGGAGCTCTGCTCAATACCATCGTGGGAGAGAATTTCCACATATTGTCCTTTGACCCGCGCGGCATCAACTCGTCGCTTCCTCGAGCATCGTGTTACCCAACCACCGAGAGTCGCGAGAAGCTATCCTTGGGCCTGGACAGAGACCTGGTCAGAGACAGTGGGAAACGGTATGCGTGGACTCGAAATTACGTCAAGGCATGCCAGGAAAACATGGGCGAGCACGGCAAATACATCAACACCCCCCAGACGGCGGCCGATATGAATTCGATCCTGGACGCCGTGGGCCAAAAGGACATGGTCTACTGGGGATTCAGTTACGGCACCCTTCTCGGACAAACATACGCCTCACTTTTCCCTGAGCGTTCCCATCGCGTCATCATCGATGGCGTAGTGGACCAGATCCAATGGTACGAGCACTTCATTCTTGAGGACGACTTCATCGATACACAAAATGTCCTCGACGGATTTTTCGACGAGTGTATCAAGTCAGGCGACAAGTGTGCTCTTTCGGGCCTTGTCAAGTCCAAAGAAGAGCTACAAACCAAGGTTGTCACCTTCCTCCAGGGCCTCAGGGAGGAGCCTCTCTCCGTCTACATCAACACCACCACCTATGGAACTCTTGATTACACCACCATGTGGAACGCCGTTTTCGAGCACATGTACAAGCCCGCAACCTGGTTCGACCTGGCCACGCGGCTGCAAGGTCTGATGCTCGGCAACACCACGGACGCGTTCCTGGCGTATGGCATCGAGGACCATTCCGGCGAAACGGACGACGCCATTGATGTCGTGACAAACAACGACGGGAGATCCGGGCCGCACAGCTGGCCGCAGTCGAGAACGGAGCTGCTCGATATTCTGGCCCCTCTTTACAACTCGTCCACGTTTGCATTCTCCGCGAACCAAGCATACTATGCCCGACAGCAGTGGCGCATCCCGCGGACGCACAACTTCAAGCCGACAACCCACGTCGCGACAGCCCACCCGCTGTTGATCCTGTCGACAACGTACGATCCGATTTGCCCGCTCAAGTCAGCCAAGAAGGCAGAGGCAGTACACGCTGGCTCGCGCCTGGTGGAAGTCAAAGGCTACGGTCATTGTTCCGTCGCGGTGGCATCCTCGTGCCTTTCGCAACACGTGCGCGACTTCCTGAGCACCGGAAAACTGCCATCCAAGGGAGCAACTTGCGAAGTGGACGAGCCCTACTTTCAGGAGCCTGAAACCCAGGAGGCTCTATGGGCGAGGGTTTCTGCTGGCGAACCAGAGGATGCAACTCGTGCTGCTCAGTCGTTGCTAGCTTTGGAGGGGATTAGCAAGAGGGGTTTGTAAGGGGCTCTTACTTATAAATTGTATTGAAGTTTGTTTAATAATATTGCTTCTGGTCTCACACTTCACGCTTGCGACTAGGGATAAAACTCGTACATCAGAACTACAAATGAATCTACAGCAGTGGCTGCCGGTTGGACCCAGGAAGCTAGAAGGAGTTTTATGGTGCGCATATTCAACATAATCCATGACTGGATAAGAATCTGGGTAAGAGAGTCCTTCTTTAAACAATGATCTGACTTGCGATGTTGTGAATTGCGACCACAGGTTTCCGGTACATGGTGCTAACCGTGATGCTCACGGATGTACACCAGGTGATTCATGACTGACTGACATTGTCGAGCAACGTAAAGATACTCCCCATCCGACATATCAGAGAGTGTACTGACGTCGTCATTCCACGTGTAAAAGCGCACGACTTTGCCAACTGCGATGGCACCAAACTTGCGATGGTCTCCACGACAGGATGGCGATGCCAGCCATTCCATCAACTGATGCTGTGCGGTTTCCCAGGTAGTGGACTCGCGCTCCAATCCAGGCGCCGCGCACTTGACGACAAGAAACCCGTTCTCCTCTTGGCTAAAGTCTATAACGACGTAGGCACTCGATGGGTCGGGACACCAAGCGCTCGCCATCGTTTCGCGGCCGGTTGAGTAATTACGTCGACCTGGGAAGACATTATGCAATATAGTATTCCAGATCCAATATGTTTCACTCTTTGAGTTTCCCGGAATAAGACGGGCCTTAATTAAGGCTAAGAGATAAGGTATTGACTCTGGGTACTGGCGAGTGAATTGTCAGCCGTCAAGTGTAAGCGTGGGACAGAATGGGATTCCATCGATGATTGTCAGGTTTAGAATATGGGGAGGAGAAGAATGTCAACTTACGGTACCAGCGATACCATCTTGGTCAGGGAGAGGGTCGGATATGATGGACTGTGCAGTGTGGGATGAATCCATTGTCAGGGAGAGGCTCGGACCCTCGATGGGAAGGTGAAGGGTTAACGGTGAGATAGAAGAGGAATGATGGGTCGTAGAAGGGAAGTTTTCGTTAAGTTCCAGACACCAAAGGTGATGACTCTGACGAATCACCACATAATATAGGGCCCTACGTTGGTTGGAGGCGGGAAACTAGGTAACCAACTCGAGGGTAGTGGGGCTGCTGCCTTGTCGCCGCTTCACGTTATCCCTTGCCTTCGATTTTGCTTGCGGGATTTCTCTCTCAATCACGCAGGTATGCCTATGGTACCGATATTCTGTTTCTTGTGCGGTGCCCCGATCGACGAGTCACCGCATTTGCCGGAATGGATGGGCCAGTATCGAGCTGGTGAGTAGTTTGGACACGTGAGCTGCTCCGCTAGCAATTCTACTCACACGATTCCTTCAGCGTATACGGTTCTGGAAGACTGGACGGGGGCCCGCATCTCTGGAGTTGGGAAACGGGAACCGTTCTACGATGTCATCCCCCTCGATGAGATCATCAATACCGACGTATCCGAGTCTACCGTCGGTGATAGCTGGGTTCAGATTTACCTCATGAAGGGAAAATTTGACGACAAGTGGCCTCCAGACCCGCCGATAACCCCTGTGGCCGTCTGGGGATTCCCGCTCCATGACCAATGCTGGCATCTGCTACGAGCTACGAACAGCCAAGTTGAAACCCCAAATGGTGTCCAGGCCCTTTTCGATGTCTGCAGATCGCAGCCAAGAGCTCTTCATGCGCTGGACTGGGGTCACGACTACAATGGCCTCCTTCGCTACACTGTAGATCCGAAGGAACTATTTCCCGGAGAGTTGGCAGAACTGCAAACAAGAGACCTGCCGAGAACTGACTACAGCCATCGAAGCGATCCAATGGAAATTCTCAGCATCCGCCAGCTGTTGTCCCGCCATTCAAACGAGACCATGGATACCTACTCTCACACTGGCCAAGAAGCTAAGCTCATCCTCACACCCATCGGTAACGACCCGTTTCGTCTCTTGCCACCCGAGTTGCTCGTGAACATTCTTATTCGGTCGACTACAACTGACGTGGTCAACCTCCGGCTGGCTTCCAAGTCGGTTGCCAACGTCGGGTTGCCAGATGCGTTCTCGTCGTCAAGATTCTGGCCTGGCCGCGAGTTCGCGCACATGTTCGAGTTGGCAGGTGGCCGAACAAGGTTCGGGCGGTGGAGATCCATCTACCTCCAGGCAAAGACTTTGCAGTCTCTCCCAGCCATAATCAACAGGAAACGGGTCTGGGATTTGTCCTGCCGCCTAAGTGACATTGTTACGATGAGATTGGAGTCGCAGGTCTGTTATGGATCTCCCTGCAAGTCCTTCTTCAACCCTCTTGGCACGGAGGAATTTGACGGTCGAAGATGGCTCACCGCACAATCCGCCGTCCAAAGCGCGACCGACTTGTTCAGCAATGGCTCAAGGTCTCTATACGATGCTGCCATTACGGTTCAGGGGCTTCAAACTGCGGCCTGGGCATCACTGGTGAATCTCCACGGCATGACCTACGTTGCTGGACTTCGAATGGTCCAACTGAACGGAGACACTGTCCAAATTGGGTATCGTCATCCCCAACACGAAGTTGCATTTACTTGGTTCGAGTCGACGGAGCAACCACGTCAAGCCAATGGGTTCCAAGTGGCAGTCGATGGCCGAGGAATCCGCGGCATCTGCATGGCATCTGCTGGAGGAACGCGGTCTCGATGGGTTGGGGACCATGAGGCCATCCCCAAAAAGTCCATCACTTGGACAGATGTTCAAGCAATTAGGGCGGGATTCGACGTATGTATATCCAACCATGGCTTCTCCGGTAGCTAACCACAAAAATCAGGCCCTCAAAATGGTGTCCCTGTCGATTCACGCCCCCGGCCTAGCCGAGACGACAAAGGCCACGCCGCGGAATGGTGAGCTGGGAGAGTCAGCTTTCTGGTTCCCCGAGATACCCGATTCTTCTTTGCAACTCATGGGCGTGACAGATGAGCGCCTTGTACCCTGTGTGAGAGACATGCCGTTCCATGCGTGTTTGTTTGGTGGGAGAGACGGACAGCTGCTCCCGCATCTTACAGGCATTACGATTTGGATCCTTGATCAAACCGACGATGATATCTATGGCTATCACACCAGCATACGGTCCATGGAGTTTCACTATGATGACCACAATCCATCAATGATTACTGGTCGAGTTCCAGATTCAACCGTGCCGGATCGTCAACGCTTCGACGTGTCTCTTGATTCCCCCAACGGGGAGAGGATAACCGGCATTGATACTTGGCATGACGATCCCGAGTGTGTTTTTGCCATCACCGTAAGTACTTATTTCCCTGCATGTCTCTACTATTACTCTTCTTAACGACATCAAGTCCCATACCAGCTTTGGCAGAACGATTCAGGTCCCGCCAGAGTTCTCTCCTGATGTTGAGATTGATAAGGTCTGGGGTGAGAAGCTGCAGCCAGAAGGGACTATTGTCGGATTCTTCATCATTCTAGTAAGTCAGCTTTCATGTTGTTGTACATTTATGACATGCGGCTAAGACTTGGCACTTAGGTGCATGATGTAAATTTTCAAACCATGGGTGTGGTATACGATGTGTAGACATGTAGAAATAGAATACGAAGATATACCCGTGTGTGATTAACCATCTGAGAGGCCTGATGGGTACCTAGTGTATGTGATATCACACCGTGGTATGACTACAAGGGAGAAAGCAGTGTTGTGTATGTAGGAAAGCTCTTCGCATTATTCCCAACTAAACGCAGACCGCAACAGGCTGAGGAACGAATAGTAGCTAGACATCAAGCAAATTGCGACTCTGCGATCAAATTCCTTCAACTAGTCATAGTCTTCCGGCTTTCGACCCCATACGACCTTGATCCGGAAGTACGGATGGTTTCTGCGATCGCGAATCTCCCGTCTGAACTGCGCAATGTAGACGTGGAACTGTTCCGTCGTCCATCCTAGGACCGTGGCCACGAAATTCAGCAGTCCCTCCGTGTCTTGCGTGGCGAAGACCTGGCCGAACTGGCCAATCTCTTTCAGCTTCGGGTCTCTTGCCCACGGGCTTATAGGACACTAGAGGGTGATATCAGTTATAATGTTGTCATCATGGTGGATCCTCGCTGGGACTCACCTTGTAATTCCATTCCTCAATATCGACGAACCCAGCCTCTTCCATGGCCTTCCTTTGAGTTCCATCCGCAAGAACAGTGAACGATCTTCCCGTTGTCTTGGTTCCTTCGATGAAGATCTTATCCCACTGGGCCATGGCCGAACCTGGCTTCACGGTGCCATCGTCGCTCTCAATCGTTGGAGATGCTTCAAAGCTCTCCAGATAGGCGCCTGGTTTGAGGGTCTTATAGGCCTGCTTGAAGAGCTCCGTCCAGTCTGGAATGGTTCCCACCAGGTAGCGGATGTGCACAAAGTCGACTGATGCAGGTGCGAATGTCCATTCTTGGGTGGCATCGTCGATTTCGCTGTGGGAAGTAAGTAATCGTATATCTATGGAGACTTGCCATAGTGTGCGATTTCGTGGGCTCACAATTTCAAGTTTGGTGGTATCCAAGAAGGCTGAATGGGCGAAATATCAGTTCCAACAACCTCGCACCCGGGAAACTCGTCTGCGAAATCACTGCAGCCACATTAGTCATCGTCGTTGGATGAACTCGCCCAACAATTCGACGTACATAGCCCAGACGCCTATTTCTCAATTAGCCTCGACTTGAAACCTCGGGACGGGAGATGTCCACATACCAGTTCCACATCCGATGTCAATGGCTTTCTAAAGTTGGCTCGTTAGCGTTTCTGGTGCTAGACGCAATGAGTTCAAAGATTGTTACCTTAATGTCGGGTTCGATGGGCGCAAGGTATAGTCTCCCATCCAGGGCGAGCGTGTACATGTGATGGCTACGGCTGTTAGTGACAAAGGAGGGAATGCCCGTCTAAAGATGAACCTACATGATGTCCATCGCCTCA
Source organism: Thelonectria rubi (assembly GCA_013420875.1). Classification (NCBI taxonomy): domain Eukaryota; kingdom Fungi; phylum Ascomycota; class Sordariomycetes; order Hypocreales; family Nectriaceae; genus Thelonectria; species Thelonectria rubi. The sequence continues at coordinate 419,931 of WMHX01000002.1, read as the reverse complement.
CTTTGGCGCTCGTCATTAGCTCCCCTAGCAGTCATTAATTGTCAGCATGGATATTGGAGATCTTGCCTTGAGACAGGGAGCCTACCAATAAAAAGCATTGCCCCTCTCACTATGGTAAGTCCTGCCATGGATCGTTCTGTACTGGAGAATGCTCGATGATATGGATGCAGTCGAGCTTTCATTATCGTCGCCCAGGGTCGAATCGGCGTCGTCTCCCGCGTCTGGTGCATCTTCGGGCTCAATGATTTGCTCTTGGCCCTGCTCTCCGAGCGAGCGAGGAGACGAGGCAGCCCTCGCAGGGCTTTTGGGGGTCTTGGGACTCGGACTCTTCTCAGCCATGGCGTACGAGGTGAGGACGGAATGCGGTCGGTGAAAACGACGGCGTGACGGGCTCTGCGACGATTATCTGGGTCGGCGAAGGATCTTATGCGTGGTGCAATCATGACACGGGTGAGGGGGATTACGAAACTCTTGGCTGTGTTGCATAACCGAGACGCTGCTGGCTAGTTTTCATTGGGCCCAGGGAGACGTTGTCCTCCCTGAACATGGGTGGCTGGCCCGGCCCGTATCCCGTTCTCGTCGTCGTTACATTGCGCTACCATGAGGGATGAAGAGAGTCAAGGGACGCGCTATTCTTTATCGCTGTAGAGTCTTGTCCGAGAATCATCCAGAAGCTGTAAATCCTGACCAGGAAATGGACGTTATCCACCTGGACGGGGTTCTATGTCCGAATATTCATTCCCTAGATATTCGAGGAGAGGTCTCGAAACAATGAGTCCATGCGTCGTTTCAGCACCCATGCGACTCTGCGTGCTAATTAGATTCCAGTGAAAATATGATTGCAGACAGCAAGCAGACATCTCCATGTTTCTCCTCGATGCAGCAAGGGTTTGAGGTGGAGGAACGGCTTTCCCGCACTGACTGACGGAATGGATCACCGGATTGTTCTTGGTGGCATGTTGTGGGCAAATTAGCGGTCTGAACTTCGTGGAACTGCACCCTTGTTGAGGCAAAGATCAGCTTCCGAGTCATGAACCTTGCCGGGCCCTGGCCCTTAAGCCGATTGACGTTACATGCTAGCCAACACATGAGCTTTTTTTCGACGGAGCAGTTCCCTGATGAATGAAGTTGTCTCGTTTGTGGGTTTGTTCAAGGTCTCCATGTTCAAATCAGTGGTCGAGCGACCCTTATGAGGACAGCCTCTTCTGGATGTCCTACGAATCGCTTGGCAAATGGAAAGCCTGAAACCTATTTGTCTCCTACTAGTTTGCATGTCCAATAATGATATAGTTGAGTTGACTGGTGGGCACTATAGTAGATTCACTAATACAAACTGCCATGCCCTCGATTGTAGCCTCGATGTTGCCTGGCTTCGGGTTTCATTGACGCGAACCTTCATGGTCGGGGATATTACGCAAAGTCCCTCATCCCTCTCCAAATCTCGACAACGCGTCCGTGCTAACCCTCCATATATAATCGATATATTATCTAGTGTCTGTTCGCTAAACCTTACACCGGGAATTTGTAGACGAAGGTTGTCGCACAGTCCTGTTATCGACGCTAAAGTGAGGAAGTATAGATGCTGGGACAATTGAGCGTCAAAGTTTAATCGAAATGAGCCAAATAGACAGTAGTTAGTGATGAGCTATGCGTATGAACACCTATTAATGAAGTTCTGCCCTGAGGATAGGTGGGAGGTGTTGATTCTGGGACGAGGCGATGGGTGGGAAACCAATTACGAAGCACTCAACATTTCCTCTTGGTTCAAGATAAGCATTAGGTTCAACCTCCTTATACTAGAGGCTCCAGCAATTGAAAGAAAGTTGTTGCGGATTTCGGACATCTATTCAACTCCAAAGCATCGTTAGATCGTTGGAATTGATTCGATCAATCGTAAGCGACAAAGGGTATGAGGGGCATCTTACGTATGCTCCCGGGTAGGTAGTCAATGTGGACAGCCCTAGGAGCACACGAAAATGCGACTGAATCTTCACAACTAACATTGGAACGGAATCGGAGTGTTTGAAATGTGTTTTTATATTGTATAGGATACCTGGGTTCGAGGCTCGTCCCGCGCAGTGAGAGTAGGGAAGACACTGTAACACCATCACGGTCTAATGGCAACATGCCGTCCCTCCCTTTCCTCGTTGCCGATTACGCCTCTGTTTTATGTCGTTAGCACCGCCATCCAACCTACGGGGAGAGGGATACCCACGGAAGATCAGGACACCATTGTCGTTTCCTATGCGCTCGGAGAGGTTGAGATCGCGCTCGTTGCCATTTCCATCGGAGTCGGAAAGCGAGGCACGCAGGACAGGGACGTTGTCGTCGCCTTCGAGGCTGAAGGAGATATCATTTGCGGAGTGAGAGAAGTCTGTGAAGGCGCGGGTCAGTGACTTGGCATATGGGGTATCCATGGAGCGTTGGGGAATGAGACGTACTCTGGGAGCCCCATTCAAATGTCCCCTCGTTGTTTCCAATGTAATAGTCGAGGTCAAGTTGAGAGTCCTGCCAGTTGCCGTCGGCATCGGCGACTCTGGCGACGAGGATATGGCCGTCCTGGAGGTAAATGTTTTCAGCGCTGAGGTGGAACGACATGGTGCTTGCGATTGCGAAAGTTGTTGTGAAGATAGTGAGGTAATATTTTGGATGCCCGGAATCAAGTCTTGGGGAACAGTTTATATACTCATGTCCTGTTCTTCGGTGACCCCTCGCTGATGAGGATATGCACCTCAACGGCAGCCAAGGCCGTGCCGAGACCTGACTGCATTGCCAACAAGACAATCCCCTCTGCTTGGCGGCTATAGCTGCATCGCCCGAGTGTCACTCATTCCCCGCATCTGGGACCGTTGGGGCGCTTAGAGGTCGGCGTTGGGACCTTGCATGGCATAAGACGAGAGGATTCGTCCTCGATAACGGTTGAAGAGACGCAGGCAGGAAGTCGCGGCCCAGGCCAGGCGCCGAAATGATCTGAGACACGATGCTTGCATCATCGGATTTGCCAGTAGTGACAGCGACTGCCAAGGACTCGAGCGGGGGTGGTGGGAACAACTCAGGCGCAGTGCATGCGTTGTGCATGTTTGCTTACTCCTTGCGGGTTAGGAAGAGAGGCAGCCAATTGTTCAGTAGGCCAATCGCACCGAAGTGTTCTCCGTTAGCACGACAGAGTCCCGAATATCGCGCCAGATCGGGAGAGTCATCCGAAGATGCCAACAACGAGTGGACAACAGTCACCGCGATATGAAGACTGTTGCAGTCGAGTGGACAAATCAAGCCAGCTTATCGTATCGGGGAATAAGAATACTCCCATAATACTCCGTACACAATACTACATGATGGATCATAAACCTCCGACATTAGTGCGTCTCACGCTGTAAGCCGTATGTCCTACCATTCTGGAGGCCGCTTATCCTCCCGCCCGATCTGGTCGTTGCCTGGAGCGACAAATGACCAATCTCATGGGCAGGTCTGACATCACCGTACCACACAAAGACATCATCGGTGGCTTTGTTGAAAGCATCCTCGGTGGCGTTGCAGAACCCTGGCGGATACAAATCCGGCCTCAGGGCCTTGACAAGCCACCAACTCTCGAACTCGACTCGGTTGACCAGATACCTGTTCTGGACTGTCGTGAACAATGCCCTCGCGGTAACTAGGGTTCCGACGAGTAAAGCCAAGCATGGGGCAATCGCAACAAGTGTCACAGAGATGAAGAGCTTGTCGGGACCCGAACCAAAGAATGGCTGCTCGAGCTGGCGATAGGTATGCCTCGGAATTGCGTAGGCCATCAGAGTCCATTGATTCCTGACGTAAGATGCGAAGAGAGTCGGGAAGGACAGATCGCTTCCCGTATTGTTGGCGATGTACGAGACCGAACCGCCTGGCAGCGAGTTCTCCGACACTGACGTGTACTGCCAACTGGCGCCATAGTTGAGCATCGCGGTTGCGAGAGTCGGTCGGTCGTTCACAACCTCCCCCCATATTGTGTTCGTCGTGTGGTTGAGCGGCGGCCATAGTCCATCCTGCCAGCGTCCGCCGGTTTCTGCCCGGAATGTGCATCTCGCCCCAGCCCCGAGGAGGCCTTGCCTCACAGCGCCGTAGCCCTTTAGGTCTACGTACGTGCTCCCTAGCTTGGTGACCGAGTCTCCCGAGACGCCTCGCATGTTGGATCCGTCGTATTCATCCCTAGCGAGCATGACGACGTCGTATTCGCCGAGACTGCTGAAGGGACCGGACTCGTTGACTCGCAGGAATGTGTGCACGATGGATCCCCACTGGGGCATGTTTCCAATGTCGAGAACAGCAGCAATCTTGTGATCAAGGTAGACTGTCGTGTTGGTCTCGTACCCGCTTCCGCTGAAGGCGACAGAGATCTCTCGGTCCTCGCAAGTCACCCACATGGCCATCCAGGGAAGGTCGTTCACGCCGCTGGGCAACCAGCCAGAAGGGAGTGCCGCGAGGGTGACGTTGGCCCCGACCGTCTTGTTTGCATAGTCAAACTTGGTGACGGTATTCTGTCCACCCGTGCTCACCTCGCCGATGTAGTCCCAAGCGTGCACGGAAGTGTTTGTGAGGATGTTGTAATTCGAACCGCCCTGGTCACAGATGAAAAGACCCGTGTCCGCCACCTTGTCCGCGGGACATGCAAAGGCAACGTCGGAGACGAGAGCCGTCACCCATCCGGATGTAGGGCCAGAGTCGTATCTGAAGGACGAAGATGTGACCACCATTGCGGCGAGTGATATAGCCCCGAGGATAAGATGAAACCTGAATGACCAAGGCAAGGCGGAAAAGTTCTCGAATTGTCCCAGCGACATGAATGTCCGACACATGGAGACCAGTCTTCGTGTATTGACAGGTCTTCCGTCAATGAGATCGGGAATGGCTGATGCCCAGGCGGATCTGATAAACGTGATACCCATGATGGTGGTGGCCGCTTTGCTGCCCGCCGAGATGACAATGCTCGTCAGTCGCGTGTCTTGCATCGGAACCAGAACCTTTCCATGGATGGCCAACCAGAGAATGGCACCAAGACATAGTGCTAGGAAGACGAGGCCGAATGGGAGGAGGAAGAGGAGGAAGAGGCTCTGAGTTTGTCGAGAATTGTTCCGGGAGATGGCCGCATAGCGCTCTTCCTCGGAGAGGCCGGCTTGCTGCTCGTTATCCTTGTAGTTGTTTCGAGAGAAAGCAGCGTCCATGGGTGGTTTGCGAGATTTGAGCGTAGCTGTGAACAACGTGGATGAAACCACAACGGATATTAGAAAGTTGAAACGGTGATTGGGGATTTCCTGAGTGATCACTGAACGATCGGCTCGGCGTGAACCGAATCCAACATCTTTTCTAGCTCATTTACCTTCATGTGCCAGTTCAGCCGCAGCAATACCCAAGCTAAACCCTGAGAACTGATCCAAGTTTTGGTGTCTGATGCTATTCACGGTGGACTGACAGTCCCTGGTCATGGGCTGTCCCAAGGACGCCACATTCGCTAGCTCGCAGCCACCACCAGCCCAATGCGACGAGAATAAATTGAGGGCGAATAATGTTGTGGAACTGATCTTGTGACGCTTCGCATCTGGGTTCAGCTGTGAAATTATCAGAAGATTGTAGGTGGCGCCAGCGCCGCATGGGCGAAATACAGCAGCCGACAACGGTGGTTTGAGACGTCATTCTCAATGTCCAGCCCGTTCGATAGGGGTCCTCACCCGCTCAGGTAGTGACTGACAATTTCATCATCGCGTATGATCGTGCTCAAGAATAAGAACACCTTCCATGCCACACTTATAGCCGAGAAACACCCCTCTGTTCCTGGGCGGATGGCCCCTGAGCTTGTGGTATCACTGGTATGAGTCGTATGACTGCAACATGCCACCGTTCAGGAAGAAAAGTTAGCATTTTGTTAGAACTTTCAGCTGGTTTGAGAGGCATGCTTCCATTCCATAAATGCACATTACCGGTACTCTGGGTGACCACACCACAGAGGAGACCAGAGATCAGGCAGGGCGACTGGTTGGAAGTGCATGTGCCGAAGCACCCATGAATCATCGCTCTAGAATATTAAATCAGGTGATTGTTAATATTGAACCTGCCTTTTATTAAAACATTTTGCCTATGCGGTTAGCCAGACACGTCCATTTGTTCATCACTTAATATCGACAACTTCGATTGAGTCGAGCGTCGACTGCGGATCCCCCCACCACACTGGGACTCGAGTGACTGAGTACCTAATATCGTGTTCATAATCCGAATAATCTAGGAGCATATCAGTCATGCCTTCAAGTCGAGCTGAAACTTGGAATGATATGTCCATCTTCACTCTACCCAATTATACTACATGTAACGTTCCGTCGCCCCTTGTACCTGGATTTTCCGGTGTCTCCGACTCTCTAGACGACATGAAATATGAAGCACTAGAGGTCACCCAGGTTATTTTCAAAGAAGAGTGAGCCTGAATTTACAACCTCTTCCCATGGAATGTCAGACACAAAGTCTTCCCATATCCTCCATGATCGATCCATCATCTCTTGTTGGGGATCGGCATTTAGGTTGGGGAGGTCGGCCATCGCAGTGGCGTGGCTGCTTAACGGAAAGCTGCTTGAAGCCCATGTATTTGGAGGGGGTTGGAAGGCAAACACGTCTTCCCTTTGTTCGCCAACAGCCGGTGTGAATGTAGTTGAAGAATGCTCGTTCGAGGTGGATTCGGAGGTTCGAATCGCTTCAGCGCCGTCACCCCCCTCCAATAGAGTTGCCAGCTTTTGCCGAGTTCTGCGCATGAGCTTTCCTAGCGGCCCTTGAAGTATACCACCACTAAACCTAGCGATGATTGCTTCGTGCTGCCGGTAACAAGCCTCGACCATCGGCCAGGCCCGTCTAATAAGCGCAATGTCGGTGCAGACATAACACTCGGCAATGGCGATGGCCACGACGTGCCACGGGATGGTGATGTACCATCTGAACCCTTCGCCTCGAGGGTCAGTATGCATGAGCTGCGTCTTTTCGAGCACCGACAGGGCCATGCGTAATAGTTCTCCGTCGCTTCCCATCCGCCGTGGAGGCGCTCCTCCGCCATGAAGCGGTCGCAGAACGGAAAGCCTGATGCCGGACACCAAACACTGCGTGCCGTGCCATGTGAACCACGCTTGCGTCGAGGCTTCGGGGTCACAGAAGTGTAGAAGCTGTAGGGCGCTTCTCTCAAATTGTTGCGCATGTTGTTGCCGTCGGTCCCAGTCAGACGTACCATTGCCATCTGCATCTGAGTATCCAGAAAAGTTCAGCTGACGGCCGGCAAGTTGTAGATGATACGTGACAAGAGCAAAAGTCATATCAGTGAGTCCCTCTCTGCTTGAGAGTGGGCCGGTCGTCCGGTCAAAGTCGGAGTCGTTGACATGTCTAATTCGACTCAAGGCAGAGGCTACTTCATCTTGGCCGATGAGTGGTTCTGTTGCTTGGATGAAAACAGACTGCATGTCAATGAGACAGATGGTGAGCCAGAGACGTAACCTCATCTGCTGATCGAAAAATGTTTCACTCCGTCCAACCTTTGCACCGGGCTGTAGGTGAAGGCCAAGTCCTCTTGCGACTCTAACGGCCACGGCAGCCAAGGTCCAGACTGCTTGACTTCTGTCTTCGGTTCTTCTTGCATACTGGGATTGTAAGCTGCGTTCTTCAATATGGGAAACTAACTGACGAGATAGAGAACGAAAGCTTGAAGGGCGTTGATGTCTCGCGTGGAGAGAAGACTAGATCTCTCAATCGCTACTTCACATTCCCTACGACAGACACTGACGAGACTTGACTTGCTTGTCTGCAAGCTGGCTTGGCATTGACCCTCAGTCAAGCTGCTAGCAGCTGCAAAGCAAACGGCCGAACTCAGTGCCACGAGTGACGAGTGTCCATCCGGATATCCAAAATAGCCTTGACCTTGTATCATCCAGCTTTCTAATGATGGTCGATGCAAGATCTTGATAATCGGGTCAACTTGGCTGAGATAGACATGACACAACTGACTTTGGACCGATTGATCAACCAGATATGGTGTTTGCTCAAGTCTCTGGACCGTTGAAGGAGAAGATAGCCCGAGTAGGCCGATAGGAGCCATATCACCTTCGCCTGACTGTGTAGGGTCTGGTGCTTGCGCGCTGTCGTGTTCAACATCACCCAACCCTGATTCAACAACATCACGTAGGCCGTGGATCTAGATCACACAAGTCAGGCTGTGGAGAACAAAGCGCTTCATCATTTCATTTACCTCTTCAGCTAGGCTTTCCCAGAACGATTCGGGTCGCTGGGGCGTCGGCGTACTTCCAGATGTCGTGCTCACACCGGCGGGACTTGTTTTTTCAGGCCCGGCGATATTATTTGCATACACCGGCACACATGGTCCATTTCGAAGCTAGACAGAGCGTCAGTTCATTTCCCCTCCTGACCATTCTACCCAGTCTTCACTCACCATCGGCGACTCAGTTTCCACATTGGAGCTTCCGGCGTTGGTGCGCATCTCATCAATCATGGCCTCAAGGTGACGTATCCGTTGCGTTAGGTCTTCAGAGATGTCTTCGTTGCTGCGAGGGGCCTGTCGAAGGCGTTGCGCATGCCGACCTCGAGGCAATCGCAGCCGTTGGATCGGTCTACAGACGATGCCATGAGATGCGCAATTCGAGCAGGGCGTGAGCTTATCGCATTTCACCTTTCGATCTCGGCACTGCTCACAGCTCAGCTGAGGAGTCACTTGATCCTTGGCGTAGTTGGGATCCTCTGTTGAGGTTTTGCGTTTCTGCATTATGCGTGATGGAGGACGCGCTAGATCTAAGATCGATGAGGGACACGAATGCGTCATAAGAATTTCGCAGATTTGGTAGTCACCTGACTCGTATACATCGCATCAACTCTCACGGTAGAGCAGGTCACTGAGCTCCAACAATGAGATTTAATGCTTGACGGTTTCTATCAGTTCATTGAATCAACTTTTATCTATGTATGCAACCTTCTATCATAATCTTTTTGTATGAAACCCAAAAACATGATGAGGACCCTGCATCGTGACCAACAAGACGCCTTCCCAATTCCCATCCCATTAACCTCGCCTCTATAGATTCCACAAGTGTAAACTTCTATTTTGCAAAAGTACTCCAACTTCGAATCTTTGGTCCCATCTTGAAAAATAACACCGGAAATACGAGAATGAGGGCAGAAAATACGGCAAGAGCCGTCGCCGTGTATTCCACACCAAGCGTTTCATACATGGGCTGGGCCCAAAGAGGGAAACTCGCAGCGGCGATACTTCTCACTGCAATGTGAATGGAGACGGCAGAGTTTGCGCAGGTAATGTACACCTCCACCATGTATACAAGGCCACTGATGAACATGAGCTGCAGCGAAAGTCCGACGAAGTAACCCGCGAGAACCTGCGATGCCCAGTGCACATTCGTAGACCAGCCAAACCAGAGTAGGGCTGCGGGAAGAATAGCAGCCCCTAGAATCATGGGCGGGAGATGATCTTCAGGCTCCGATGCGCGCCCTTGCTCCAACCATCGCCGTTTCCGCCAAGTCAGCGTGAAAATGGAAACGATTCCGGGGGCGGAGATTACGCCAAGGGCCACCGCGATGAAGGGCAGTGTTGACGTTGTTGGCGACCAACCACGTTGCTGGAATGCAAACGGAAACAGCTGGTACGTGAGAAACAGCGTGCCGTAGACGAATGTGAGATGGACCGTGAGGATGATCAAGATGGGTTCTTTGCAGATGAGATTTACTGGCCTCTCAAAGTACTCTCTGGCAATGACGTGCAAGCTCACGGCCTCATTCTCGAATGGGGCGTTAATAGTCTGAGCCTCTGTTCTGCCAGTAGCTCGAAGCCGTTTCGCCTTGGCAACCAAGATGTGCGTTGGCGACGTTTCTCTGAGAGCCACTAGAACAATCAAGGCGGTTGCAGAGAAGAGAATCAGAGTGGCCCAAGCCGTCCACCTCCATCCATATCGGGCCACGATATAGCTTCCCGCCGTGGGGGAGATGGTGCTCCCGAGATTGATCATGGTGGCACCAAAGGCTAGCGGCACAGCCCTCGGAAGGGGTTCGTACAACTCTGCCGTCATGCCCGAGCCACACGCAACCATCGAGCTCCCAAAGGCACCGGCCAGAAAACGGCAGATCAAGATTGCCAGGAAGTTGTTTGCCAGGGCCAACGGGATCTGCAACAGGCCGCAGACGGCGAATCCGACTGCGCAAGGGGGTAAATGGCCGAGAATGTCGGACATTGGCGCAAAGAACAGAGGGCCAACGGAGAATCCAGCCACAAACAGGGCCACGCCAAGGTGGACAACGAAATTGGAGACTTCAAACTCGTCTCTTAGTTGCTTCGATGCGGTGCCGAATATGCTCGAGGAGAATGACACGGCGAAGATCATTAGGTTGATTGCGACGAGACAGCCGAGTTTCTTCAGGGTTGGCCAATTGTGAGGGTGTTGAGGGTCATTGGGACCGTTGAAGCCAATGGGGGTCATTTCAGAACCCAGTCCCAAGTTTCCCACGGTGCCCTTTTCTGCATCAATCTCTCGATGAGAACGGCTCGGACTAGGGTCCTGGGGTTGTTCGCTTGACGCATCTTGACGAGACTGACCGGCCATGGTTATGGATGAAGCCGATGACATTTTCGATGGGCTTTTGGGGAAATATGGCTCAGAATAAGAACTTCAGATAAAATCTTGGAAAAAACTGTGAAGTGCCCATATCATCTGGCTTTCCCAGTTCACATCTTAAACATGAGCGAATCTCCTGCGGCCCCGTCTGTAACCGATATCAGTGGGCCTTTTTCACCTTCAACGGAGTCATGAAAGAATCGTCCATCATCGAGGCGTATGTATCCATAATTCTAATCAGATAACTCAGAATTTGTGTCTTGGAACGGGTCTGAAAGCACGATATCGCGGCCCGTTCCTGGTGTAGTGGTGTGACCTGTGAAAAGGCGGCTCTCTTGGAAGCAAGAACAAGACGAGATCCGTTTCTATCCGCGATAACGTGGGTAGAACCGCGAAATGCCGAGCGGCGGCTTCGATTCCGCGAGTGGCTCTGCGGGCGGCTCTGCGTGGTTCACGATAAGTGGGCGATGAAATTTCTAAACTTCAGATGATATCGATCCTTGTGCTTGTTGGGTCTTTGTTTTTCCCTTGGAGTCATTAATCACCGTGGGGGTCAACTTATTGCGAAAGCACAAGTTCTACTGGCCGCGGTGGTGTTCAGGTAACCCTGGCAGCTTGTGTTTAGCACGAAGAGCATGAGTTCAACCAAAGAACCATTACATGCAACCACCGTACCCTAATTACGGAATTACCTTGACCCGACAAGTCTTCTATTTCCACTTGCAGGGTGTGATTGTGATCTTTCTCTCCATGGGCGTTATTTCTTGTCTCATCGGTCGCTTCGAAATCCGTTCTCGGCCACTAGGGTAGGTAGACATTCCGCCACCATGTTTAATTCTAAATGCTCGAGAACTTCAATTGGGCTAGAAATAAGAGAAATCGATAGAGGACAGGGTAATAGATGATGTACTGCTCTAGTCTGACTGAACTTAAAAAAACTTGGGGGATTACATGCTTCTATGGTGAGTAGTTATACGGGGTACGGCGGAACTAGACTATGCGAAGGCGAGGGCCGACAGTGGTCATCAGCGGACAAATATGCAGCCTCGTCGCCATTGGATATGTCATCACTGACTCCTCCTGTGTTATAAGAGACGCTGTTACTTCGTATGCTGATCATATCTTCAGGCTCGACGTGTTCCGGAAGGTTGTCAGGGGCGTCATCCCATGGACCATGCTGCGAACCACCGCCTAGAAAACCGTTCTGCTCCTGGTATCCGTAGCCTTTATTCTCCCGACGATTTGTGCTGTAGTGGCTAGATGCGAGAGCAATATCAAGAAGAATGGAAATGAAGAAGAAGACTCTTTTGAATACCGTTAGCTGGATGCGAATATTGTCCCAAATAATAGACTGGTAGGGTAGATGATATCAACGTACACTGCGATAATTGCTGCCGCCAAGCAAGCAGTTTCCAGTTGACACGCGACACGATATGTGAGTAATGCGATAGACCGCCTCTTGCCCTTGATCTTGGACTTGGCGAGTCCTCGCCCATAAGGTGTATTGACCTGCCCTCTGCAGTTGCCAGCCCCATGCTTGTTGGCGACAGCAACGTAGATGAAAGCAGCCAGGAAACCAGTGTCCAGGATGATTGCGATGAAGGATACCATCGGCATACCCCCCACGCAGCAAATGAGAAGCAGTCCCAGGAGGTCGTATAGCATGGCACTACCGGCTATGCCTTCGACGGCGCGAATGTTGCGACTGACGTGAAAGTCGTGCGCGGAGAGGGTTGCTAGGAAATAGGCATAAATGGCGAGGATAACGGCGGCCGAGCCGAGTTGGATGCCTCTGATGAGCCATTGAAGGCACTTGAGGCCTGCGGCACCTCCCATGGCTGCTAAAGACTGAGGGAAAACCGGCGTATTTATTGGATATGTAATAGACAATTTTATAAATGTTAGTTCGAGTGACACATCACACATCTTTTATTTGCAAAAGTAGTCAGTTTTTGAAGATCTCAGCCTTCTTCAATTACGTGTTCTACCTCACACATTCTGGCATCCATGTCTCGGTCTCGGTCTCGGTTTTCCTGCCTGGCGCCTTTCTTCGTTTCCACAACGATCACGTATATGAAACCAGCCACAGCCTATCCCACGACTCGACTGTTGCGGCTGTATGAAAAGAGCACCATCATTAGACGGAAATATCTCGCGGTGACGGTTATCGTCTTGCAGCCGCGCCCGTGAGTGGTTAACTTGCTGCATATTTTCATCGTCCCCAGGGACAGATGAACTTCTTTATCTTGGCGAACCTTTCGTTCTTGGCCCCAAGGGCCTGCATGAAGAACTTCTTGTCTTTATTAACGAGACTGGGACCATTACTTTCTCGTCGCCGCCATTCAGTAAAGCCATCCCAACCAGCCGCAAGAGAGCATCGTGCCGATTGATATCCGTACTTCAATTACAATTCCCCTGATCCTTAGCTTCGAATCTCTTTAAACGTCATCTCGGGCATTATTCATTTCACCGTGCTTTATAGCAATGGTAGGCATGAAAAATGAGAGTTTGCGCGTGGTTCCGCTGTTCAGTCATTGTCGTCCGTCTCCGGTATTTGGAGCACTTCAGCAGAGAAGGCGATACAAAAGGCCACTCCTGAAATAAGGTTCGGCACCAGCCACACGACGATTCCCGAGACAAGGATGACCCATTCGAGGGCGTAGGCGAGGTCCTCATCGAGTTGGGTGTCGTCTTGAAGCGTCATGAAGGCTATAGCAGACCAAAAGGCCGCTTCAAAACAGTCGAGGATCAGATTGGCTTTGAGGCTTATCCACTTGCACAAATACTCGACTGATTGGCGTAAAACCTGGTACAAGTAGTAGATGGTAACGATGGATGCGGCGGCCGTTTCGAGTCGTTAGCTTGACGTTTCGAACTTATGGAAGGGCGACGCTCCTTACATTTACGATTCCCAGAGCCATGCTCCCAAGGGTAGTCCTCGGGCCATCGGAATCGCGCCAGGCTGGGCACACGAAACTCAGCGTGACGAGCGCCAGTGATTTCCTAGTCTCCATGACGCGCACCGGGAGTTTCAGCCTCGAATGAAATTAGCGCAGATTCCACGTGTAGGTGTTGGTGTTGCGATGTGTTGTTGGAGTCGAATGGATGATTGGAATAACAGTCTTGACGGAACCCTTACACAACCGCATCTTGGGGTCCGTGTTGGCAAACAACAGAACACGGCGGCTTGTTCATCGGAACAGGGCGGCTTGTTCACCAGAACACGCATGGTGGCTGGTCGAGGTGTTCAAGTGTTCCCTCGTAGGGCTGTGCTTGGGCGATCTGCTCGGTCTCGCTTCCAGTCACCTCCGATCCCCCTTTGTCCTCTCGGTTCATTGGGATACAATGACGTCAAGCCCCCGTCACCTGAGAGCCATTAGACTGGCGACTCTTCAGGAGATGGCAGCGAACTGGATTCCTTTTCGCACGGCCGCATGAGACCCAACAAGGACTTCATAAGCAGGATTTTATAATGCAAGCGTCGATCTGCTTTATTTAGATACACACCTAATCGATGTATCCAAAAATGGGGTAGCTTATGTCGCTGGAGCTTTGCACATGGATCGAGTTTTCGCTTTCGCTCTCGGTACCGTTTCCGGTTTCAGCAATTAGCCAGGTATGGGAAGTATAAACTACAAATAGAACGCTCCTGCCTCGAGGTCCCGAGAAGGCCTAGGTGAAACCCATACTTCATCTATCTTGCCCTATCGTCCTTTAGGTGTTCTAATATCCTCTTGATGAAACAACGGAGAGGGGGGCACAATACAAATTGGGACGTTTTCTTATCTGTCTGGTTATAGGAACGCTCATCTCCTTCGTCGGACAAGAGTTTGTGAGAGCAAATTGATAATAGATGTCATTGTAATTTATCCATCCGCCTATTCGTTGCGCTAGTATTTCAAGAGAAGTTCAAGTGATGGTACATGATTGACTCGGCCAAGTCCGATGGCATCACGGGCATGTTGATTTCTTCGACGCTTCCTCACATGCCTGCGCTGTATCATTTCCCTGCCGACTGAAACACGTAGTAAAGTTGTAGGCATTGATCGTAGCCATGAGCTACAAGCCCATAAGAATATACCGGAATCCCATCTCATTATCGCGGCTGGAGTCGGACGCGATGATGTCGGTGATGAGGACGTTGGTGTTGCATCGAACTCGGTCTAGAGATGGGTCCAATGTTAATCTGGAATTGACCGAGTTATTGGGGTGGTAAAAGACGATTCGAACCGCTCGTAAGGCGTTTTCCATGGTCACGAGGAGTTGTCTGGAGAACAAGCGGTCGCCCAGGATTCTGACGGAGCAGCAAGTTTGGGATCGTAACTTGAGGTCGCGGGCGCAGAGGGCGTAAATTGCAGCGAGCTCTTCGCGCTCGGATTTCAAAATCACGCCAGTCCGTGAGAAGGCCATATCTAACCGGTTTTTTTCATTTTAATTGTGCTGTGACCTGAAAAGGTGAGTGCAACCTGAATGAAGGGTGTAGAGAGTAATGATGAATGGGGTGCAGAGAGAGGATGAGGAGACAAGGCGGAGAGGAGAGATGAAGACGGGGCTACAACTTATCTTGTCTACATGCGAGGTCGGTTTTTTGGGGCCACATAACGAAGTTGAATCATGTCGAAGTTTATTCGGCGAGGTCACGAGGCCACGAGATCAACTAACAGGTAGGGAGTCATAAAGAACCGAAGCTTGATTAAAGGTCTATGTTACGGTTATTACCTTCATGAGCTATCCGTCATTGGATCCATCACGACATGACAGAGCAATGAATCCTGTTTATAGAGACAATTATCCATAACGATACCCTTCCTTTCCCTTAAATGTCCTGACTCTCTACTTTCGTCTCTGCCTCTCTCCATTTCTGGCCCTTCAGCATTACCAACCAAAGAAGGGGACTCAACGATGCCCACACCCCTGCTATCAGAACAGATGTCCAGCCAAGTCCCAGTCGATCTATCATGGGGCTTGCAATTGCCGCAGCTCCAGCCCCCACGAGACACCTGGAAAGATTACTTGCTGCCACGGCGGTTGCCGTCGAACCAACGTGCAGGTCCACGATGAGCGTGTTGAGATTGTTCAGAGAGGCCGAGAAGACGACGGCACAGAAGAACAGCGAGACCTCGATGCCGGCAAGCGACAGGTTTTGATCCATGATCCAGCCGTACACCATTACCATGGCGCAGGAGAGATATACGCACGGAAGTGAGATTTCCACCCTCATTCTCTCGATTGGGAGGACGTTGAGATCCTGCTGGCGATTCTTGACGATTTCGATGCCCTTCTTTTTCGCATGGCGTCGGAAATTCCAGTCCATGAGATAGCCGCCGGTATATCTGTAGGAAATACTCCCAATGCCGATTGGCAGATAGCACAATCCAACGGTGACTGACGAATATCCAAACCGAGCGACCAGCTGAGTCGATAGTGTCGTGATAACAAGGTAGTATCCTCCGTACATGAGGGAGCTGAAGCCCAGAATGATGCCGGCTTCCTTCTCTGCGAGGATCTTCAGAGTCGCAAATGGGTTGGGGCGTCGTCGCTTGGGCGTTTCTGGTTCCGACTGGACATTCCCTTGTCGACGCTGCTTCAGATAGCCGATCAACGACATATTCCACCACGGCGGGGAGATGCTCCCGTTGCCAACCACTGTTCTGCACGTCTCCGGGAGGAAGACGAAGACAATCAAGAACAAAACTCCGGAGAGAATAGTCAGGAACCAGAAGATCGATCGCCATCCAAGGTACTGGTCCAGCAGGCCGCCAACAACGGGGCCTAGAGCCGGACCGAGAGTCACGCCCATGCCGGCGTAGCCCAGGTACTTCCCTCGCTCAGCTCGGGTGACCATGTCTGCGGCGGTGGCGCTGCCCAGTGCAATGGTAGCACTGCTCCCGCAGCTCTGGAGACAGCGCAGAACGAGCAAGGCAGCATAGCTATCCTGCAATGCGAGGCCGATGTTGGCGGCGAGGTAGATGACGCAGCAGATCATGTATGCTGGTCGACGTCCGTACGTATCGGAGAAGTTTCCGATGAACGAAGGTGCGATACCTTGGAAGATCTTCAAGGGTCAGTATCTGGTGAACAATGACGGACCTGAACTCACCAGATAGGTTGTGACTGTCAAATTAACCAACGAGATGGACACGTCGAGGTCCTCTGCGATTGACGTGAGGGCAGGAAAGTAGATTGATGTCGAGAATGGCGAAATGATGGCGAGGAAGGAAACGAGAACGATGGTGCCGGCTTTCTCATGGTGTGAGAAGATGGTATACGGAGGAGGGCTGTCGTGTTGATCGCTCCTCTCGACATCTCCCTGCTCGGCAATGTCTGTCGTATTTCCTGCAGGAGGGGTGTTCGTTGCTGGTTCAGAGCCACTTGAAGCCATGACTCCATCCAGTTTCGTTGATTGAGTACATGCATCTGAGCCCTCGCCCGGATGCTGTGCATCTTTCTCTGCCACTGACATGGCCATCGGGAAGCAGGATTCGCGCCTTCTAGTTGCTCGTAGTCCTTGCGAGATATGCTTCAGGTGTCGTGAGATGAGGAAGCTGCACGAACAACTCTATAAAGAGTACAAACCGACATGTATTCGCCAACCGGGCATGATATCAGTGAAGAATCTCATCACACTATTGATCAAGGAGAGCAGGATCTGCCCAGTCAGCCCACGTTTGCCGAGTCGGTGCCGATGGGGGCCACACTTGATGCGCCCTCGCAACTTTTCAAAAGCGTCTCAATTCACGCGTTATTAATCCCATCAATTGGATGAATGACAGGGAAATAAGGACTAAATCCGAGAATTTAAATGTTAAGTCCGGTGTATCGGCAAAGCGGCACTGACTTCGGGATGCAACGAGTGGGCGAGGTGGGCATGGCAGCGCTATAAAAGCTGACCTGTATGTTTAGAAAGCATCATTGCGAATAATCCAGCTCATCACAACAGTTGCAAGCAACATGGCTAGCGAAGCGTGCTGTGAGATTACTCCCGTGTCGGCGCAGTATGAGAACAGGGGCCGATGGGAAACAATTGCCGGCGTGAATACATGTTCGTTGCCTCCACCGTCGACCCCGAGATCAACCAGCTAATAACGAGTGTGCAGACGTCGTTGGCGTCGAGAACGCCGGAAGGGCCATTATCGACATCTATGATGTCTTTGGCGTCGTGTCTCAAACGGTCCAAGGCGCAGACCGCCTTGCAGCGTCGACGGCTTCATTGGTCTTTCTTCCTGATCTCTTCGACGGCCAGCCGCTTGAGAAGTCATTGGTGCCTACAGACACGGAAGAGAAAAAGGAAAAGGTGAAGGCCTTCGTAGCCGGGCCTGCCAATATCACCACAAACCTCCAAAAGGTGATCGAGATGCGGCAAGAAATCGGGCGGAGATGGCCGCCCGTCGAAGACCACATCGGGATTTTCGGGCTGTGCTGGGGGGTAAGTTGCGACGAGGAATACCGACATCCGACTGATATCGTCACAGGGAAAAATCGCCATCCTTGCGTGCGGCAGCGATAACCAAGGCACAGGCCGACGTTTCACTGTAAGTGGCACAGCACATCCGGGGTAAGTCTTCTCAATCCCCGCGCCATCATCGCGAGATGGAGTCTGGCACTGGAAATGAGTTGACACTCTGGCCAGTGGCTTAGATGCTCAAGACGCCGAGGCTACCAATGTCCCTCATATCTTGCTTGCTTCCCCGGGCGAGCCTGCGGATATCGTGGCCCAGTACAAGGAAGTCCTCGCCCGTCCTGGCAAGACTGGGGAGGTGACTACATACTCGACCATGTTTCACGGCTGGATGGGTGCGCGTGCTGATCTCGAGGACCCGGCCAACTTGGAGGAATATGAGCGAGGGTATAGACAGGTTGCGGACTTTTTCAGGAAGCATTTGTAGTCGAGGCCTTTCTCAGGTCACGGAGCATTCTTGAATGGTATATCGATCTGAGCGAGAGGCCCCTGGCATAAGCCATGACATGGAGGGTTCAGATGTAGACTAAAATGGCGACAAGAGCTGCCCTGACCTGCTTTTGGGAATGATTGAGGAATGACATGTTCGTTTCTCATCGAGATTGCTCTGATCGCAGTCGGTCCATTGATGGCGGCACTGGGTCCTGCACGATGACACTTATTTCCCATATTCGGAGCCCGGAACCTGGCCAAGTTTCCTGTCTTGACTATATGAGTATGTAAAAGAAATCTTCCAGTGGAGTGTTTAATCGCAGGGAAAGTCTCAGTCGGCTTTTGCCGTTGCTCTGTCGGGTTATGATTGTGGTCGGGTTTTGAGTCGCTTTAAAACCCGAGCTACACCCAACATAAAGTATTGTCGCCACGGCGAGACGTATATATGTGCGCTACATTACAGGAAAAGTAGAAGAATGCAAGAAAAGTGAGTATCCTTTCGCACCTAAAATAATCCTTCTCTTGTACCCATTTCTGCAAACGATGCATCCCCCCCTGGACCCCAACCAGACCACGGCCAACTCCGAGTCATCAAGAAGCGTCGCGACAAATAACAATCAGAGTGGTGAGCCAAACGGAGACCTCGAAGCTTCCCATCCGACCGAAGAAATGACCGAACCCCCCAAAGACCCCAATCTTGCCACATGGAATGACCCCAATGACCTCGAGAACCCCAAGAACTGGGCTACCAAGGACAAATGGGCTCTCACTGTCGCCGTGTCCCTCTTTACATTTATATCGCCAATATCATCCTCCATGGTCGCTCCGGCACTCCAGCAGCTCGGAAAGGACCTGGACATGACCAAAGATATCGAAGTGGAAATGGCCATGTCCATCTTTATCCTCGGCTACGCCTTGGGTCCTCTCTTCTTCGGCCCCGTCTCCGAGATATTTGGTCGTGCCCGCGTCTTGCAGCTCAGCAACCTCTTCTACTTGGCATGGAATCTCGGCTGCGGATTTGCTCAGAACAGGGCCGAATTCTTCGTGTTCCGATTTCTTGCGGGAATTGGTGGGAGTGCTCCTTTATCTGTTGGGGGCGGAACTCTCAGGTACAACTTACGGGTCATGTTGATAAACCCGCAATACACAATGGCTAATTGGAAATAGTGACGTCTGGTCAGCGGAGGAGCGAGGAAAAGCAGTCGGTGTCTACAGCCTTGCCCCGTTGTTGGGGCCCGTTGTCGGGCCCATCGCTGGAGGCTTCATTGCCGAGCACTCGACCTGGCGATGGGTCTTTTGGTCAACAAGCATCGTGGCCGGCCTTGTCCAAGTCACGGGCTTATTCTGGCTTCGAGAAACATATGCCCCCGTCCTCTTGGGGAGGAAGCGAGAGCGCCTCGCCAAGGAAACGGGGAATCTCAGACTCCGTCTCGACGAGGACTCGAACAAACGACTGCTCAGCTCGCTTGGTCACGCCATCGTGCGGCCGTCTCACATGCTCTTGACACAACCAATTGTGCAGGTCATTGCTCTTTACATGGCATACATCTTTGGGCTGACATATCTCATTACTGTTTCTTATCCGATCGTGTGGACCGAAGTTTACCGCGAGAGTCCAGGCATTGGAGGTCTCAACTTCATCTCCCTCGGCCTTGGGTCCATCCTCGGAGTCCTGGTCGCCATCTGTTTCGTCGATCGAATCTATCGTCGACTCAAGAGGCAAAATGGCGACGTAGGCCTCCCTGAATTCCGCGTCCCAGCAATGTTCGTCGGTTCAATCCTGGTCCCCGTCGGCATCTTCTGGTACGGCTGGAGCGTCGAGGGTCGCGCACATTGGATCATGCCAAATATTGGTGTCGCAATCTTGGCCGCCGGCACAATCGTATGCTTGCAAGGAATGCAAGGGTACATTATCGATACCTATAGCCGCTTCTCCGCGAGCGGACTTGCCGCCACCGTTGTGCTTCGCAGTCTCGCCGGGTTCGGGTTTCCGCTCTTCGCTCCATCCTTGAACAAAGACTTGGGATATGGCTGGGGTGCCAGTGTATTGGGTTTTCTGAGTATTATCATTGGAATCCCTGCTCCGATCGTATTTTGGTATTTTGGAGCACGCCTTCGGGCCGTTTCAAAATATGCCACTAGCTAAGACCGTTCTATCGTCGCTTATAATCGTCGCTTGGAATAATCACTTCTCTCACTCCTCAACCATTCCATAGATCTAACAGGTAGCCATAGAAGAAGGATTGGAACGGTTCGGATGTATTCGGGTTGATCACCCCCGAACCAATCACTGGCTCTTCGACTCGTCCATTCATATCGAGGACAATCTCCTACAGATCATTCCAATCCTCAGGATCTTGTACCTGCAAGCCCTCCTCTTCCCCATCCTCATTCTGCCCTTCGCCCAGAATTCCTTTCGCGATGTCGGTCCAGAATCTGCAGGGGGCCTTCTTGTTCTGCTCGTCAAAACCAAATGGGAGAAAGCCAAGAGCACCCGCTGTCATGACCTTTGACAGCCTCTCACCACCCTTGGCAAGGGACCATTCCGTCGCTGGGCTCAAGGAGTTGGGGTTTCCAGACATGGCGAATGACGCCAGGTACTCTTGATATTCCTTTCGGACCTCACGCTCCAGCTGGCCCGCGTAGAGGCGGGCCATTGGCTCTCTCTGGTCGACGGGAATCTTTTCCAAAAGCTTCATGAGCATGGCGTAAGATTGGTCCTGGCTGTTAGAGAAGAGCGGGACCAAGTCTGCTCCATGGACCGCCAGCCCTTTTACGGGAAAGAGGTAGTTCATCATGTAAGACTTGTCCGGGTAGGCCTCGAAGAGGTCTCGGGTGTTGCATGTGAATGAGGCGTCTCGAATGATGGGAGAAATGCACTGCTTGTACTTTCCTTTCAGGCAGTACTTCTTCTCGATTTGCTCTCTCTGGGCCTTGTGAGAGTCTCCGGGCAGAAACTCGTTCATGAAGTCGTCGAAACTAGCCTTGTCGAACACATTCGGCAGAAACGGGCCTGCTTCATTGCCGGTATGAGAGATGATTGCCGACTTGATCTTCTGGGAGAACTTTCCTGTGTGAATGCATTAGCCATGGCCCTCATTCATTGCTCGGAGCCTGCTTACCCTTGGAGAATGCCACAGTAGGGATCGTCTTCACCCACTTTCCGTCGACAGCTGGGCCGACAGGGAAGAGGCCAGTCTGATGCACAGCTTCGAAAAGCTTCTGGTTCGCATCTGCCAAAACCTCGATTGGGGCGGATCTCAGACAGGTGATGTTGTACGTGGCATCGCAGTCGGCGTACTCGGAAAACTTCTGGTACATTCTGTCCAGTCGACCGTCGGCAGAGTTGTTCCAAGACCACTCAAAGGCTGGGCTCAGGGCAATGAATGTGTTGAAGAGGGGATCACGAGCTCCGTCTTCCCGAATGAGATGGTGAAGAATCGAGCCAGCACCGGCAGACTCACCCCAAGCGCTCACTTGGTCCTTGTCGCCCTGGACCAGGTTGACATACTTCTGCACCCACTCGAACAACAACGCTTGATCATACAGGCCAGCGTTTGGTTGTCCGACACTCTCCATGTAGTTGCCAGCAAGCCAGCCAAGCGCGCCGACGCGATAATTTCCAGCGATGAAGATGGTCGAGTAATCGGAGGCACTCAGGATAGACTGACCGGTATACAATACCCCGCCTTGGTCCTTGCTGCCGATTGCGAACGCTCCGCCATAGAGCCAAACGATCACGGGCAGCTCTGGCGCTCCTAGTGCAAAGGCCTTGACGGGGACGTAGATGTCAAGGAAGAGACAGTCTTCGTGGCCCACCTTGTGCGGGTTCTCAGGCTCTAAGATAGGGCTATCGCCACCAGGACTGTGTTTCAGCTTCGTGACGTCGAGCTGGATGCACCTTGTATCTCTGTCGATGACCTGGATCGAGTCGTTCGTTTCCTTTGGCCATGATGGTGCGCTGAACCGTTCGGGCTGCGCTCCAAACCGGACGTTCTTGAAGAGATAGATCTACCAATCCGTTAGCGAAATGCGGCGTGCCTCGTCTTCGTGGACGTACTTGGTCATCCTGCTCGTAAACTTCAGCTCGCCACTTGCCCCAGGGCAACTCCAACACGGGCAGGATAGGGTCGTAGGCTTTTGCGGCCACGCAAGCCAATTGGGCCAAGAGAGACAGCGCAAGGGTCTTCATGATGAAGAGATGTTGCTCTTTGAGCTTTGGCAGTCGAGGTTGAAAGAAACAAAGCAGCCGGTTGAAGATGATGATGAGTCTGGGGGCTGCTTCGAACAGCTCCCTCTTATACCCAATCTGTAGCAGGTGTATTGTACCTCGGATTAGGTATTGCTTGGTCAAGACATTATTCCGTAAACACCACATCATGGGCATGTGGAGAGCCGAAAGAACAACAGAGCGACTTGGTTGATGTCGCATCGGGCAAGGACAGGCGATTCACAGTTCAATTGAACATGGAGCAACGGGTCGCGGGCGTGCTTCTCATCCTAGTTCGCTCAGATTGACGGCTGGGGCTTGTACCGCTAGACATACGGAGTTGGACCTGATTGATAGGCCAGTTGATTCTCCGTGGCATGGAGAAGGAGGATGATCGGCGGCCAAGAAGAGACATGAAGAAGCAAACTTTGGGGATGCCAACATGTGTGGATTGTGATGCACGACTGTTTGAAGTAAATATGGCAATGATTAACATTTCTACATTGCGGGATCGGGCAGAAGGTGTCTCAAACACGGACAATTCCCTCGGTCGATGCGGGATGGACTGGAACTGGTTGGACCTCTGTTTGAGCTGAGAGCCAGGTCAACTGCGGACGATGGCAGGATGTGTCTTCGAATAGTCATTCTAGGGCTCGGGTCGTCGCGCTGAAGCAAGGTGACGAGAAATCCCGCGTAATGGATGGGAATGCTCCTTGTGATGGTTGGCACATACCGAAGTCGCAAGTGTAATGCCGATTCGGCGCGCCACAACTGCCGCCTCCATCTCCATCCTCATTCCAGATAAACATTCCAATAGGCCATGTCCCATGTAGCTCGTGTCTGCAAACGACTGATGACGTCGATGGCACGCTCAACCCGTTCCACGTGAGCCGACTTCTCGTCTGAAGCACGATCGGGGTCCGACGAGGTATGAGAAATTGAAACACGTTCCGTGCCGAAATTACGCCCCGCGAATGATGCAGGTAGGGAAGAATGAATAGTATGGCCCTCCATACGTTTTCTCCGTAGGTACTAGAAATTCGCATGTGTCTCGGGGCTTGGGTCAAGGTACCTATTCTAGGTCCTCCCGTGATCATGGTCTGAGTCAGCGTGGGGACCTGGGAGACATGTCGGCTTCTCCAATCTCCACCCCTGAGCCTTGGCTCACCTCGTCCCTGTTGGTTAGCACTGGGCATCTTGAAGGGTGCAGTATGGCCTGCTGTTCAGGAGGTACCCTCCAGGTATCAACCCGCACATGCCCCCCGAGTCGCTGAGCCTGCGGCTGATGACGACTTTCACGCAGGCAGTGGAGAAGCTGCATGCAGTCAACTGGCAGTCTAGCTGGATAACGGGCTGTGCAGTGAATATGTCATCTTCTTCCACACCTCGATAAGCCGTTTCTCACAGGATTCGACTACTCACGCGCAGGAAGCTAATCGGCCCCGAGCAGCTGATACATCTGTAATTCGCGGGCAGTGAGGCCATCGCGGGAGCAATCACGGCGTGTCGAGTGGGATCGGGGGCTTTCATGATGATGGAGAATTGGAGATGGACCGCGAGGAAGGGAAGATGGCGGCAATAATGCAGGCGAAGGTCCCGGAAGTGGTAGGTCTTCAAGTTGAGATATCATCATTCGTTATTGTTCTTCCCATCGACCATCTTATCTCTCCTTATACCTACGCAAGGTACACTGGAGTTAGTTATCAACGTCACTGATAGCCGTGCCAGTCAGTGGGGCCTCAAAATATCGGCCACTTCCTGTCGGGGGTTCACACGACTTGAGCCCCCAAGTATTTCCTAATGGCACGATTGATGCATCAAGGTGAGACTTTCTTGCGGCACGTTGTTGGTCCGTAACCCATGGCCCCTCCAACACAGCCTCTGATGGTCAGGAAACAGCCCGGCTCAGCCTCTCTAGGGCCTACACAGCCACAAGATAGGGCACGACCGCCAACCGATAACGGCCTCGGGGCAAAAATAGATAACTGCTTGATCGGCTTCCATCCGGGGGACGTCTCATTCTCGATGTCCCAATTGGCGGGATCCTTTTGGTGCCCGTCATATCTGCCAGTTGCCGCACGGTTGGGGAAGGTTAAACCCGAAAGGCGTCGTGGTTCTCATTCATATTTCCTCATTTGGATAGTGTCGCCGTGGCACCTCTTCTCGCTGCTGAATCGTTCTCCCCGCCTCACATCGCCAGGTGACCTCTACACGTTTCGGCTCCGTGGGGAGCTCGGCATATGCCTCCGATGAGTGTTCTCATCGACATGACCAGATTAGGATTTGAGTGTGAGGTTCAAGAATGTTTATTTGGTCTTCGATCGCCTACGGATTGTGCTTCGAGTGCCAAACAAGTCTTTTATTCTCCAAAACACCCACGCATTACACACAATGTTTGACGTCGTCGTCGTCGGTGCCGGCCTCAGCGGCCTCCAAGCCGCCTACTCCGCTCAGCAAGCCGGCCTCTCAGTGGTCATCGTCGAGGCCAGAGACCGCGTTGGCGGAAAGACGTGGAGCGTTCCTCTCGCCTCTGGTCGCGGTTCTGCCGACCTGGGCGCCGCCTGGATCAACGATATCACGCAGAGACGCATTGCGACGTATGCTCGCCAGTTCAGCTTGGACACGGTGAAGCAGCGACTGGGGGGCACAGCCGTCATGCAAGTGTCCAAAGACGAGAGGATCGAGTTTCCTTTTGGCATCACTCCCGAGGTGAGTACCGCACATTAATAAACGGCCTTGCGTAAACTGACCGTCATAGTTCTCCCCCGAGGAAAAGGCCAACCTCGAAAAAATCCGCGACCACATCCAAGCACGAAGCTTGACCAAAGAGGCGCCCCTCGTCGAGGACGACCAGGTCTCCCTCGACCAATACGTCCGTAACCTCGGCGCGTTGCCCAAGACGGTGCAGATGATCAATCTCTGGGCGAGGGTCATGCACGGCTTGGAGTCGACGCAGGAGTCGGCTGCCTGGTTCATTGACTACTGCCGTCGCAACAGGGGCCTTTTTTCCATTCGCGCCGACGACCACACTGGCGGCAATTACCTGCGCTTCCACAATGGTAAGTTGAAGGTCTAGGTCGACACCGACAGGTTCGCCATGTTAACACCTCCTAGGTGCCCAGTCGGTTGCCAATGGCATCGCCAAGCTCGTTGGCAGCAGTAACATTCACCTGTCGGAGCCCGTCGCGTCCATTGAGAACAACAAGACGCACGCCGTCGTCGTCACCACGACGGGCAAAAGGTTCAGCGGCAAGAGATGCATAGTCTCCCTACCCAGCGCCATGTACAAGACGCTCAACTTCACGCCCGCGCTCCCGGCCCCGGTGCGCGACGTCTCCGACTCGTCGAGGCTGGGCCACTACAACAAGGCCATCGTCTGCTACGACACGCCCTGGTGGAGGGACCTCGGCTTCAACGGCTTCTTCATGAGCTACGAGGGCCCCATCACGCTGGGCCGCGACACGAGCGTCGACGAGAAGCGCATGTACTCGCTCACGTGCTTCGTCAACGGCGACAGCGGCGAGGCCTGGGGCAAGCTGTACTCGCACGAGCGCCGGCGCGTGGTGCTCGAGCAGATCGCCGACGTCTTCAACGTCGGGCCCGACTCGGAGGCGTTCCACCCAATCGAGGTGTTTGAGCAGATCTGGAAGCACGAGCCGTACAGCCAGGGCGCACTGGCTCCCGTTCAGGAGATTGGGCACTACACCAAGTACACGTCCGTCTATGGCAAGCCCGTCGGGAACATTCACTTTGTCGGGACCGAGTTTTCCAACGAGTGGAAGGGATACATGGAGGGTGCGCTTTGCTCTGGTGAGGAGGGGGCCAAGGAGGTGGTCGAGTCTCTGCAGCAGCAGCCTCCTTCGTCAAGGTTGTGAGGGACTACAAGGATTGAGCATGAGTAAAATAGCCTAGTAATTGAAATTTTTTTTCATTCTATCCGATACGTAAACTACATGATAAACACTTGTGGCTCGGGCAGCAACGCCGGCCAGTCATTGTTAGACTGTCGAGACCATATCGTCTTGAGCAGGTCAAGGCCTCTCAAGATGTTCCCAAACCCATTCCGCCGATGCTGCCTCCGAAGGAACTGTTCGAAAATCTCCTGATGGTCCGACGAGCAGCTCTCCAGCGCCGCGATAAAGACGGGCCAAACTAGCACGTGTTCGCCCAGCGTCCCCTCGGTGAAGCCTTGCACCGCGGCGATGAAGCGGTCCATGACGCGCTTCGACGCCGTGCTCGAGCCGCCTCCCAGCACGCGGTCGAGATACATGTCAAAGGCCTGCTGCCTCAGGTCGGCGAGGACCTTGAAAGTTGCCGATTGCGTCGGGTGCAGCTGGTCGTAGTAGTGAAGGCAGTCGAAGCTGTCTTGTGCGTGGTAGATGATGGCGTGCAGCCCGGCATCTTGGCTTAACAGCGGCGCAGCGTAGACACGCATTCTAAAAGACAAGTAAGCGATATTCACTCCACTTAATTATCCAAAGAATGAGACCTACTTGCGAATTTGTCGGAGAAAGAATTGAGCAGTGTCGCCCCCATCGAGGAAGCCACTCTCACCACCCACCGCATTCAGCGCCGATTCTAGCATCTGGAAGATAATAGGAAAGTCGGAGCACCCATTAATCATGACAGCCACCAACAGTGTCGTTATTGCCAGAATCACAGCCTGTTTCGTCTTTTGGTCGCAATCCACCAGGTCTCTTCGTTGCTGCAGCTCTCGAATGGCTTGTCCGTACAGTTGGTGCGGATCTGCGATGCTCTGGTTCGCTTCTCTGCTGGAAAGATGAAACGCCGACGCCGAGAGGACGGCGCTCATGATGAGGTCGTCGGCGCAGGCCATGGGGAGGATTTGGTGACGCCAGCCGTTGTGGTCGTCGTCCATAACCACCATTTCCGGGGCGATGTTGTTTGAGACTGATGTGGTGAAGAGTTAGAGTGGTTTTGTGAGCAGGCGTCGAGGGCTTACAGTATGTGAGGAGGAATTCCTTCCACGGCTCCAGCTGAAGAAGAGATGCTCGGGGCGACAGGGCGGGAACGGAGGTGCAATCGGCTTGCGTGATCTCATTGACATTTTCTCGAATCTCTTCGTCCAATACACTTTCGTTGCTCGATGCGGGCGAGCTCCGAGGACTGGGAATCAATGACGAGCAAGCGGTGCACTCGAAGACGTCCTGATTTGGCGTGGCTGGGATGAGCTGAGTATCGGCGTCTTCTCTGACCTGAGAGTCGAGAGGTTCTTCAGGAACAATCGGTCCTCCATCAGAAGCTGTTGATGCAGCGCTGAACGTCGCAAAACCATCGTGGCTCCTACCTGTCGCTAAACTGTGTTGTGTCCTGCTGGCTCTTCTCCCTCCCCGTTGCAGTCCATTGCGAAATCGGAATTTGGGCTCAAAGCCACTACATTCTAGACCCCTTGATGCGCATTTGCCACACTCGGGTCTCGCACCATCGCAGTCGATGCGGCGCTGCGAGCATTCGTAACAGCCTATTCAGAAGTCAGTACTCTCCAATTCCCTGTTCATCGTAGTATATTGTACCCACCTTTGACCTTTGGAACGTAGGGGCGCTTTCTACGAGGCATAGTGCGTCGCATACGAATCATCCATGTCGACTGACAAGATGCCCCGCCGCTCTTCAATGGAGCAGTCGTATGATGGACGGACAAGGGAGGCAGAAAGAGGAGGTGCTTCTCTTTGACTGCTTGGAGCCCCTCGAGTCCATGCCTTCGATATCGGCTTCCATCTTTACCCCGCTCCGTCGGTCACCAGACTCACTACCGGTGCTATTCCAGAACAGGGAATTTTCATGAGAGCACCGCTCATCGCCGGTCATGTCAACGATCGAGAAACCGGAATCCTTCCTACCAGGGTAAGGGATTTGTTCGCTCAGTATTTGCACAATTTCTTGATTGAAAGTTTCTTATGTATAATAGCGACTTCTCTAGTCGTTTATAGGAAAAGTATCAGTCACTAACAGTGGACCATGTTGGGTTTCCGCGCTGTATTGGCTTCTAATCCCGAGTCTCCAGGGTAGCCAAAATCTCTCCCTCGTGAGGGTGCAGTTTATTTCAACTCGCCGCGCGATTTTACGGGGGCCTTGTTGGAGTTCTTATTAAATCTCATTCAATAGAATAAAATGTGCCATCTGGAATTATACAGTTCATCTCGCCAATATAGGCTATAAGTCCGCAACAGCGACATTCTCGTGTGTCCTGGTGGTAGACCAGACGGCGTGACATGTCGGGGAACTCGGTGCCGAAATCTTAAGTATCGCCGGACCCAGCCGGTTATATCTCACCGGGTTATTGCGACTCGATGAGCGTCCGTCCCAAGTAACCTCGCAAGAGCCGACGCAAGGGTCATGCCAAAGCCCAGGTTTGGATTGACTCCGGCACGTTGAATGCGGGGGAACTCACGCGTTGTTACGGGTGATCGACAGGAGCCGAAATGCGCACCAATCGTCTATCTCGATCCACGCCCGCTGTGATTCAACCTGGTCGACCTCGGTCTCCCCAGAGTCTGGTGTTTTGCGGAGGGGTTCCCTCCGTAGACAGTCAAGGGTCTGAATCCCCTCACAATATCCTCTCTCGGGTGATTCGGAGCCGATGCTTGGCTTGTCGTGTAGTTGGCCTTGGCACACATGTGAGAGTGGGATATTCGTATAAAACGCAGTAAAAGGACCCGATACCATGTCCACCGTACTCCCTGGCGTGCATCATCTCAATAAGGCCCCTAACCTCTCTGCATTCGAAAAGATGGTTTCAGCTCTTTCACTCGTCACGATCGCCTTCTCCGCGATATCGTGCACCAATGCATCGCCAGTGAAGCGGGCCTCGTGGCCCAACGGTCCATTCTACACCAAAGGCGAGAAGATTCTCGACCAGTCGGGCAATTCCATCAAGTACGCCGGGGTGAACTGGCCAGGCCATGGCGAGGCAATGGTCCCCGAAGGCCTCCAGTACCAGTCCATCTCCAAGATTGTCGCCGACATGAAGAGCATTGGCATGAACGCTATTCGGTTGACGTACGCCATTCAGATGATTGACCAGATTTACGAAAACGACGGCAACGACGTTTCTCTGGAAATTGCATTCATTGCAGCGCTTGGCGAAACTAATGGAACTACTGTATTGAACCAAGTGCTTGCAAATAATCCATCGTTTACAGCTGAAACCACGCGACTCGAGGCAAGTCTAAGCTGGACCTTGGTTGGTCAACTGGGGAGAAGCTGACCAATATTCCAGGTGTTTGACGCTATCGCAGCGGAATGCGCAGACAATGAAATCTACATTCACCTGGATAACCACATATCTAGAGGACAATGGTGCTGCTCGGCCACTGACGGCAATGCCTGGTTTGGTGACCAATACTTTTCTGTTGCCAACTGGACTCGAGGACTGGCTTACATGGCGAACCACGTAAGGATACGTCTTACTTTGAGTTGAATCAGTGCTGACCAAGGCAGGGAAAATCTTGGCCGAACATGATGTCCATGTCTCTTCGCAACGAGCTAAGACAGGCAACCGGTAGCGGCTCCGGCTCTGCTGCGGCCTACAATTGGCAAACTTGGTATTACTACAT
Source organism: Thelonectria rubi (assembly GCA_013420875.1). NCBI lineage: Eukaryota > Fungi > Ascomycota > Sordariomycetes > Hypocreales > Nectriaceae > Thelonectria > Thelonectria rubi. The sequence continues at coordinate 389,622 of WMHX01000002.1, read as the reverse complement.
CAAGCAGGCGACCGCAGCAATCAACCAGGCGAACCCAGATCCGCTCATCTTCCTTTCCGGCTTGAACTACGATGCCACCCTCGCCCCCGTGGTCCAAGGCACAGCTCTCACGCCCGGGACAGGAGTCTTCAGCTTTGACGACTTTCCGGGATACGCAGACAAGTTGGTCCTGGAACTACACAACTACGCCACGAGCTCAACCAGCTGCACTTCGCTCAAGTCGGACTTGTACTCCAAGGGGTTCCAGGCCATGAACGCATCGGAGCCGACCACAAAGAACGTCTTCCCGGTGCTGATGACGGAGTGGGGGTTCCTCATGACGGACAGCACCTGGAAGGGCGTCTATAATACTTGTCTGGCATCGTGGCTCCCCGAGGGCAGCGCCGGTTGGATGCTGTGGGTGTTGGTTGGTAGCTACTACATACGATCGGGCACGCAGGACTATGAGGAGACGTGGGGACTGCTGAGCCACGACTGGTCGGAATGGAGGAATCAGGACTTTGTTGAGCAGTCGTTTGAGCCTATGATTGAGGCTACAAAGTCGTAGGACTTGGAACGTAGATGAATTCAGAGAAGATCCAATTGGGATTATGCAACTCCTTCTATCCCTATAGTGCCAAGAGCTATTACGTCTACTCAGGCTTTCGGCCATATACCACTCGCTGCCGGTAGAATGGATGGAACCTCCCAGAGCGAATTTCCCGGCGAAGCTGCGCACAGTAAAGCGTCACCTCCTCCGTAGACCAGCCAAGGACCATATTAGCCATGAACAAGACGTAGCCCTCGTAGTCTTGCTCAAGAGCGGCCTGGGCGAACTGGCCGATTTCCTTGAGTCTCTGATCCTTTGCCCACCCTCCGATCGGCGCCTGTAGGCGGTAAGACACGGTTCGCAACAGGGGGAGATGACTGTGAAGGAGGAACTAGGACATACCTTGAGGTTCCAGGTGTGAATGTCCACGAAGCCAGCCTCCTCCATGTACTTGCGCTGCAGGTCGTCCTCTAGCACGGTAAAGGGGCGACCAATCTTCTTTCCCCCTTCAACAAAGAACTTGCCCCATTCGTTGATAGCACATGTCTCGGTGACGCTGCCATCGTCGCTTTCCATCATCGGCGAAGCTTCATAGCTTTCGACCCAGCCACCCGGCTTGCAAGCAACATAGGCTTCCTTGAAGAGCGAAGACCAATCGCTGATGCTGCCGAATAGATAGCGCATATGAACATAGTCAAACGAATCCGGTTTGAAGGTCCATTCCTGCGTGCAGTCTTCAATCTCGCTGAGAGTGTTAGGATCTGACTCGAAAAGTTGGTTAAGAACTCACAATGTGACGTTTGCTGGAACCCAGGTTGGTTGAATGAGGGACAAGTCTGTGCCCACGACGTCAACGTTGGGATGCTGATCGGCAAAATCACCGCGACTATCAGTACTCGTCCGAGGAGATTTAATTTCGCTCACATTGCCCAAATTCCTAAAAGGATGGATTAGCCTCGGTAGTAGTCAACGTTGTGAATCTTGTTCACTCACCTGTTCCCGTCCCAATGTCTAGCACTTTCTACAGAACATTAGCAGAACGGACTGGAATATTTCCTATGCCCAAGTCAAACCTCGATATCATCCTTCAACGGCGCGAGGAACAGCTTTCCTTCTAGCGATAGGGATAAAAGATGGTGGCTAAGTAAGTGAGTTGTAATTGTCCTTAGTTACCGGAGTCGCGCTCACTTGATATCCACTGACTCGTTGTGGTGTTCATCGTTTGGAGTCCTGGACTGCATGTTGGCGTTGTCGGGGCAAAAAGACGATTTGATGGAGGATTATCTACCAGTACTGGGCATTTCCTCGTTCGGAATGATAGGTTCGCCCATGAATGGTCCTATATCGAAGAATGCTGGATGTTATGGAGGCGGTCGAGCTGACTGCGTCGTCGCCAAGAGTTGAGTCATTATCCTCAGCAGGAGCATCCTATGGGCAGATGAGCGATGGCAGTCGTCAATCAGTTTCCGATGGTAAACCAGACCTCCGCTAACTGGGCCCAATGGTTGGCCGAGTGTAAGTTGACTCCGTCGTTGCCGCTCTGGGAGCGAGGAGAATGCGAAGGTGACTTTTTGGGTTGACCCGGAGGTGTTGTCGGAGAAGCTGGCGCTATTTCACTGTCAACGCCTTCCTCCGGCTGTGGTTGCATGGTGATAACGTACATGACATTTTAAAGGTTCTGCGATGTTCGTGGGAGCACCCTCGCTTCCTTGGCCGTTAGGTCTAGGTCACAGTACTCAGACACAGGAAGAAAGATCCAGCGCACTCACGTGTCATGTGAGTAGAAGAGACTTCGTTCGACTGTCCAGAGACAGCGGTAGAGCGTAAAATTGGGGGCCCGCGGGGACCTACAGGGCCCCAAGCGAAAAAATCGTGGCCCCGAGGGGACCCAAGCTAGCAGCACGGGGCCCTAAAGGCTCTCTAAGATCCCAAAAACCCCAAGCTGGGTACCTATAGGGACCTAAAAACCTTCCCCTAATACTTAAAAAATTAATATTAAATTAATTATAAGCCTAAAATAAAAAACCTTTATAATAAAAAAATTAGCTTTTTATATATATATTTTATTTTATTTTATAGCTATTAATATAAATTTTATAAGGTCTTTTTAGGTTTTTTTAAATCCCTATAGGGTATTATTTTAAGGTCTGGGTATTTTCTTTTTACCTGTAGGGCCCTGAGGGGTTTTAATGACCTCCACTTCTAACCCGTAGGGACCCATGGGTAGCCCAAGGCCCAGGGACCCGTGGGTATTTTATGCTCTAGACAGCGGGGTGAGATGAATTCGTCATCCCTGCAGAGCATATGCAGGGAGATGTGATGACCCAGCTTCGCCTCGGCACCACATGCCACGTAACATTGACCAGCGGCCAATGGCAGGGAATGTGACTTGTCTTAGAACAGTGGACGTCGATCATTTTCCTATTCTTCTCAATCCGGTCTGGGTACGAACATGTCGGCGCTTAAAAGCTTCGAGGGGTCTGGAGACGGGGAATTGTCAATGAGGATATTATTTGTACGTGAGCTAAACTCCTAGATGTTGAGGAACTTGACTTGGAAAAGAGAAAAGCGCGGCTACTTGACTATCAATCTGATTCTTCAGCATCTTCCACTTCATCATCATCAGCGTCATAATTATCCTGAGCTACCTCTGGAGTTGGCGACGGCGTGTTGTCTCCTGGCTCCGCGGGCAGCGTTTCCTCTTCCTCTTGCTTGAAATTTGGTGTTTCTTGCTCCTTTCGTTCAGAAACCGGAGTCTTCTCCTTTGGCGCCGAAGTTGAAGTATTCGCGTTGACCGAGAAGCAAGTGGCCCAATCAAAAGAAATAGCCTTGTCGTCGCCATTGGGATCCGAAAAAGTCCACTTGGGGACATCGGATTTCGACTGTGATTTCGACTCTGATGGCTCAGAGTTGAAAGTCTGGCTCGTGAAGGGGTAGGGACTGAAGACGGAAGTTCTGGGCATGGGAGCTGGCGTTGTAGCCTTGAGTCCCTTGTGGCTGTTGGAGGCTGAGGGCCCGAAACGAAGAGGCAGTTCAAGAGAACCTAGCTTCGTGGAGTCTTGAAGATTGCTTCGGGGAGTCGGTGTTGCGGTGAAATTTTCACTCTGCCTGGTCGTTTGTGGCGAGGAAGGGATCGTTTTCACCAGGCCAGGCTTTGATGCTGCCAGTTCCGCCGAGGAAACATCCGGGAGCTTGACGTCAATGAAGCCGTACTTGATCCTGCCGGATCTGCAGCGGATTCTGTGTCTGAAGATGTCTCGGGGCTGTTGCTTCTGGATCCGAGCAAAAGTCCTGATCGAAAGGTCGGGCGTGAATACATCGTCGAGATCGGTTTGCACTCCAATGGAGCGCATCAAAGGACGCCCAGGTTGACCGGAGTTGGCATCCTTGAGACATGCCTGCAAGACCTCTTTGAACTCGGTCATCATGGCTTGACGTTCTCTTTGCAGGATTTCCTGGAGATTGGTCGTACTGTAGTTCCTCTCTTCGTCGTTGCCTCTGTCGTTGGCTTCGTCCATATCGTGGGCTTTCTGCGCTCTGTTGACGAACAACGAGGGGTTGCTGGAAGTCTTCAACTTCTTTTCGCGGCGTGATTTCATGCGACCGTCTTCCTCACAAAAAAATGACTCACAATCGCTGGTTGGTTCCAATGGTGGTGCCTCCTCGACTTGAAAGGCTTTGGTAGGTGGTTGGAGGGATCCGGGAGACTTGGCTTTCCATCGTCCGAGGTAGCGTAAGATGAGAGGGCGCAAAACTTGCATGGCCGACTTGTGCGCGTTCCGAAGAATGGTCTGGAACTTGATGAGGTCTATGATGGAGAGCATAGTGCCCTCCCAAATGCACCTCATAGTCTTTGCAATCGAATTAGCGGCGGAATTGGACGCTGACGGGTTTCTTACATATCTCATCGGACCTTTCTCATCCAGGTAAAAGATCCAGACCTTGACCATACTAGACGACGTGGTGATGAGTACGACAGGGGGGATATCCACATGCAGGTAGTGCGGTGGTTCCCCGGCGAATGTCGTGAGACTTTCAAGCATCATGACAGCCGCGCTGCCCGCACTTGCAGCCCTTACCAGGGTGAAATCTTCAGGGGGCTGACGTCTTACCTTTGTCCCGAATGTACCCCCAGAGGGTTCATTACTTATAGCTGTCGTCCCAAACACACTCTTGGAGGGCTTGGTTCTTGCAGCTTTCGTCGCCGACAAACTCCCAGAGGGCTCCCGTCCTCCAGCCTCCATCCAGCTGTTCCCGGAGATGCCATGTATCTTCATATCCTCGGACCTCACGCTATGTTCGACAGCGAGCCAGGGAAAGAGAATGCGATCTGAAGGCCGGGCCACGCTTTGTGGCTCCTCTGGGAATGGTTGCGAAGCATCCCATTTCAGACCCTGATGGGCGAGCTGTTTGAGAGTGCTGAGCGATAAGTTCGAGACTGTATCAGCTGCCGGATCGTCTGAAGATGTAGGCATCGGCGACTCGCGCATGCCCTCCTGACAAGCTTCTCCCCAGACGGGGAAGAACGCCGTCCAGTGTGGCTGCGGCTGGGGCAGCCATTCTCTCTCGGCTGCTCGAAATCCATGGCCTGACTTGAACAGTTGCCATTGCAAGTCTTGACCGCTGTTCATTGGACATCAGAACCATGACCCCAGGGCAGGATGATGACTCACTGTTTGAAATGGCCGTGGTTGAGCTTCGGGCATGGGATTTGAGGTCTGGCTTCAGTTAGAGTTGTTGAAGTGATATGCCTGTCGCGACCTACTGATGAGAAAGCCCATCTACACAGTTCGCTTCATTGACTAAGCCAAAGAAGAAGTTTTCAAAGAAGAATGACGCCCACTCGGACTTCCCATCAGGATTCCAAGCGAGCTGTCTCGCCTCGCTTTGCATGTGTTTGAACTTGGTCAGGGCATCTCCTAGGAGGCAAGGGTGCACATCACACAGCTCTTTCTCAGTCGAGACACCAAGCCTTGCGAAAATAGTGCTCTGGAAATCCAGAAGCGCATCTCGGAATGCCCTGGCGTGAGGAGGGAAGGGAGCGAGAACGAATTCGTTCCATGGCTGTTCTTCAAGAGAGATTTTGCTGTTAACGAACGGTCTCATGTCCATCTTGGATGAAAAAAAGATTGAGGAAAAAAATACGAAAGTTTAGTGGCGGGATAGATTATCTGGGGGAAACCGACGCGTTTTGTCACGACATGGTCATCAGACTGGCCTCAGGAGTCAGGGATCTGGAGATTGGAGTCTGGCTTAATGTGAGATGACGTTTGGCGGAGGATTCTAGACAGCGGTTAGAGCTTGCAAGTGATTGGTCCATCGAGAGCACTCTGCTCTCAAACGGTCAAACCAACACTGCAGTCGGCGCTTCGACTCCTCAAGGAGCGCCAAGATAATGCATGGTTTATTCCGAAACAATGTGGATCCGTGTTTCTGTTTAAGCGATGGAATGGCGCTTCGGGTCTCGACCGGAGAGGCCTTGCCGGGTTGTAACAGAAATACCCCTGCCTAGTAAGGATCCGAGATAGCCCCCCAAGCCTTCCCAAGCATTTCCATTCTCTCAGCCATTGCCGCTGTTTGACTCAGCTTTGAGAGAGCCAGGCTACCTTCGACAACAGTCTTGACCCTCTGAAAGCGGCGTTCCATGAAGTCCGTAAACACCCCGTCGCAGTCCGCCGCATCGCCAACGAGCAGAACGCGGTTGCGGTACCATGGCTTGTCTACCAAGATGCATCGGAAAGGCCGGACAATCAGGTTGTTCGTTGACGTCAAAACGACTACGAAGCTCAACCACGCCAGGTGCCGTGCACGACTCGAGCTGCTGGGCAAATCGAGCGTGAAATTCATCTTCTGTCATTTTCTTGTCGTCGGGCATGTCGAGGATTGATGCCACGTAGATGTTTCCCTCGGGCAGAGAGTAGAAGCCAAGTCGGCCAACTGGGCTGTGGTACCAGCTCTCGCCTTCGACTGTTGGCCAGGAGCCATCCAACGAATGCTCATCTGACCGGCGTACTCCGGCTTGGGACTGTCTGGAAACACTACTCGACGAGTATCCGACGCAATTCCGTCGGCTCCAATCGGGAAGTCAAAGTCGAGTTTCCATCTGTCAGTGAAGCTGATACTGACACCGTCTGGGTGGTTCTCAATATCCGCAAACGTGAGCCCGTTCGTCACCTCGACACCGAGGTTTCTTGCAACTTCAGTCATAGTGTCGATCAAAGTTGGTCGGTATAGGACGACAGTATCCTTCATGCTCGGCCACGAAGGCCGCTTAGGGCCAGCCGTGAGGATCTTTCCGGTGGGATCCCGCATCGCCGCTGCTCCCGTGTCAGGAGGAAACGGGCGTCCTCTCTTAGAGATGAGATCGTACAGACCAAGCTCCTCGAGGGCGTCTGCGGGTCGTCCGCTGAATCCAATCGATGCGCCTTCCTTGGGGTCGCCATTCTCGTACACGTGGCAGCTGAGGCCAATCTGTGCGAGCGCGATGGCGACTGCGAGGCCTGCAATTCCTCCACCGATGATGGCTACTTTGGACGGGCAAGACATTTGACGTGCTGAGGTCGACAGCTTAGCATGGTTGAAGAATTGGAGGGGAATATCGATGATTGGATGGTGATAGAATCAAGAAAAGAGAAACGTTGAGTTTTGCGATGAAGAAAGGAACATGAAGTGAGAAGTGAGAATTAGAAATGCCAGGCTCCTTTTATACTGGACATCCCCATTAACCCACTGTCCTTTTGAAGCATCTCGGCCTCTTCACCCACTGGTCGAGTATTTGTATCCTGATCTTTACCTATTTCAGTTTAGTGTACGAGGTCTGCATCGAAGGGCACGAGCCATATCCAGAAACAAGAGACTAATTCAGCTTGTTGGCCATCTTTATCTCTTCATCGTCATCTTGGAGTTGCGACCCCTGGTCATCCCTTTCCCTCATCTTTTATCGAGAGGCCTACTTGTGAGCCTAGTCGATATCGAACCGACAGATCATCAGCCCCTGATCACTACCGCCCAACTTCCTCGGTCGCTTACGTGGGTGCCTACCCAAGTACAGCAACTGGCCCAACTGCAGAAAGCCATGTCTCGAGCCTACCATCATAAATCTCGAAATGGCTGCAGCCGATGCAAAATACGTCGTGTCAAGGTACAAAGGCGATCCCTTCGCCCATAACCCACCTCGGCTAAGTTCTTTCCAGTGCAGCATGCAAAGCCCAAGGTGCCAAAACTTCCAGCGTCGCGACGAAGACTGCGACCTGGTACAGCATATAATCAGCACGCCGCCACAGCCACCGACACGCAATGACCTCGCGCTTGTGGCGTATTTCGCAGAGGTTGCGTCTTCATCAGTGTCCATCTGTCGCCATAATGAATGGTTTTGGAACAAGGAGCTTCCCCAACGGGCCGAAACAAGCGTCTCTCAGCCATTTCGGCACTACACCTTGCGGAAAGACTCCCCGACCACGACGCAACGCTGTCATTATCTCGCAAACACTATACCTCTGCTAAGAGTCAGTTTCAGATCATGATTTCCCGTGTCGATGCGGAAAACTGCGTCTCAGTTTTCGCTCTGTCGTTGGTTGTCATCGTGGTTCAGTTGAAGATATCTTGTCGACATCTTCGTCATGCAAGGTTACTAGACACAGCTTTCAACCCCATCGAGTCCCTGAACGCTCTTAGAGGCGCTTCAAGCCTGCTGAAAGCTATGGGTTTGTTGCTCAAACAGAGCTCCGTCTCGGCCATCTTCGATTGGCAAGAAGGTGAAGCCGACCCGAAGGTGGAACAGGCGAGAAAAGGCCTCCTCGTTCAACGGGATTCTTTGCGTGGACTGGCCCTAGATGAAGATTGTCGCAGCGCACTGGATCGCTTGAGGCTGTGGCTTGAAGGTCTGCAGTCCCGGTCAAAAACGTGGCTCCAACTTGCCCAGTGGCCCGCGGGTGTTTCATCGGACTTCTTATCCAAGCTACAAATGGGTCATTCTGTCGCTCTCATCATCTACACTTACTGGTGTTGTGGTGTGCACGCCAGGTATAAGGAATGGTTCGTGGAAGGTTATGTTGGGCAGGCAAGGCAGTTTGTGAAGGCAGGGCTGACTTCATCAGGAGAGCTCGTGCTTCAGGCTCGATTTGCACACCTGGAGCTCCTTGTGTTAGATCATGACCTATACTTTTAAAAGATAGAGCCAATAAGTCTGTGTCGGAGGCAAAGTTCCTCCAATATTTCCCCATCAGGAAGAAATATCTCCCAAGAATTTTATACACATATTTTCATCGCGGGCAAAGTCATACTAGTAAGAGGGCTCCGACATCGCCCATAACCTGCCCATCACCAAGCTACGCATGAGGCGACTCAGAGTTCGAGGCCACTCCAAGTAAACGACATTTTTGCGGGGAAGGGGGAAAGAGAAGCCCTGGAAGCCGATCGGCTGCCCCGGGTTGGGAAACAGCCCCGAACGGCTGTTCCACTCCCTCCACTCCGGCACGCTCTCCGGGCGTCTCTATTGGGGGGAATTAGGCCGAGCATGTTCATCCATCGTAGGGGGACGGGACGAACAAGCTTTTCCCTGGTTCTCGGGGAAATGGTGCAGAAGCGATTCATTACCCCCCGCTCGAGGTTATTAAGACGAGAGAAGGGCCGATGTGGTCATTAAAGGGTCATCGGACTATCCGTTTGACGCGGGAGACGGATATCTTCGTTCCCATTCGTCGAAATCATTCAGCGACGCAGTTGTAGTGGACAAGAATGGGTTCTTATAGTTGACCATATTGACATACAGACTACAGTCCTACGTTAGAGCCCATCCCAAACACAACAAGATGAAGCAAACATCTTTATTATCCGCCTTTTTATTAGGTTCTGCCAAAGCGACGACCTTGCAAAGCATCTGTAGCGTCCAGTATGCCCAAAAGCACCTCCCCGCCGATGGCTTCTATCCCGGCGTCACCATTGACGACTCGTCCGTCTCAGTGTCACTCGTAAACAACGCCTCGTACACTTCCGAGTGGTATCCCGACAAGACCATAGACTACTGCAACGTCACGCTGGCCTATTCCCACGACGGCGCAGACGACCTTGTCCACGTCTCCTACTGGCTGCCCTCGCCCAAGGCCTTCAAGAACCGCTACGTCTCTACTGGCGGCGGCGGCCTGGCCATCAATTCAGGCAGTCAGTACGCCCCCTCCGGCATCATTGTCGGTGCAATGTCTGGCCAGACGGACGGCGGCTTCGGTTCCTTTGACACTCAATGGGACGCCGTCTTCCTCCTCGCAAACGGCACCATCAACTGGCCGTCCGTCTACATGTTTGGCTACCAGGCTCACCACGAACTCGCGACGCTGGGAAAGGAGTTTACCAAGAACTTGTACAACGTCTCCCAGATCTACTCTTACTATCAAGGGTGCTCCGAAGGCGGCCGCGAAGGTTGGAGCCAAGTCCAACGCTTCGCCGATCAGTTTGACGGCGCAGCCATTGGCGCCCCGGCTTTCCGATACGGTCAGCAGCAGGTGAACCACTTGGTCGGGAACGTCATTGAGAAAACATTGGACTACTATCCTCCCACCTGCGAGCTGGAGAAGATTCTCAATCTTACCATTGCCGCTTGCGACCCGCTCGACGGCCGGACAGACGGCGTTGTTTCTCGCTCCGACCTCTGCAAGCTCAAGTTCGACATCAAGACCATCATCGGGGAGCCCTACTCTTGCGTCGCGGTTGCAGCGTCTACCAGTTACGCGGGAGCGACCAGTGCAATCCCGGCCCAAAAGGGCAACGTCAGCGCCCAAGGCGTCGAGGTTGTCAGCAAATTCCTCGCCGGCCTCCACGACTCCAAAGGCCGCCGCGTCTATCTCAACTACCAGCCCGGATCCGCCTTTTCCGACGCTGACACGGCGTACGACAAGGAGACGGGCCAATGGGGCCTCGGCATCAGCGGTCTTGGAGGCGAGTGGGTGGCTCGATATCTGCTTCTCCAGGACGCGAGCGCCCTCCCGAACCTCGACAACGTGACGTATGACACGCTCAAGGAGTGGATGGTGCTGGGGATGACCAGGTACGCCGACTCGTTGCAGACGACTTGGCCCGATCTGAGCGACTTCAAGTCCGCGGGCGGAAAAGTCCTCCACGTGCACGGCGAGTCCGACGACTCGATCCCGGCCGCCTCGTCGGTCCGATACTACGAGTCGGTCCGTAGCGTCATGTATCCCGAGCTGAGCTACAACGGCAGCGTGGCCGAGCTCGACGACTTCTACCGGCTGTACCTCGTCCCCGGAGGCGCGCACTGCGGCGCCAACACGCACCAGCCCGGCGGTCCGTGGCCGCAGACGACTCTGCAGACGGTGATTGAATGGGTCGAGGAGGGGGTTGCGCCGGATACGTTGAAGGGGACCGGGGACATTGACACGATTTGCCGGTGGCCGTTGAGGCCGAAGTGGTCCGACAATGGCAAGTCTTTGGACTGCGTGTACGACCAGGAGTCGATTGACACGTGGAAGTATGACTTTGACGCTTACAAGGTGCCAATCTACTGATGGCTGGTTGGCAGAGCGGAAATATTTGGGGTTGATTAGTTGAGTATTTAGTGTAGTATTCTATCGCGTCAACATGACCAAGTAAGACGGGACAATTATTACATCTCAAGTACATACATTCCACGGATTTAAACAAAGAAACTGCCTGGCCCCTGTGCAAGAATGCAGATCAGTCATTACTAAATTAAATCCCCTCATAAGCACTTCCGGTGTGGCGTTCACGCTCCGTGTTCCCCGCGTGCCGGGTCCAACGCCCTGAGAAACGGGAGATTCACCGTCGTTGACCAAATCATAAGTGAGAGCCGTTATATAAAACGAGCTAGTAATCTTACAACGCTCATCAGCGGGTCTCGCGTGGGTTTGATGCCCTTCAAGACGCTCAAGTTGGCGCAACCTGGCGCTGGCGAGGACGCCTTGACGCGGCGAAGTGAGTCAGGCCGGGTCTTTTGCATCTGGGGTTGCACGAGTGATGTCAGATTATCGTGAACAAAGAAGAGCATCGACGGCACATCGGCAACGTATATCTAAGCCTCCCCCACGGTCGGGTCGTCGCTGTTTCTCTAACTGACAGTGACTTCAACACTCCTCTTTAACCATTCGCAATCATGACCCTCCCCGACGACGCCAACACCATGACGGGCGGCTGCTCGTGCGGTGCCGTCCGCTACCGCATCGCCATCCCGCCCCTCGAATCTCGCTCCCTCAGCCCCATGGCGCCGCCCTCTGAGAACGTCCGCCTTCCCCAGGTCCTCACGTGCCATTGCAACGACTGCCGGCGCGCGACGGGCTCGTTCCTCCCCGTCGCCGTCATCGACCTCTCGGCCCCGATGCTCACCGTCTCGGCCATGTCGCCCGACTCGGAAACCACGCTCGTCTCGGGCCGCATCCTGGACGTCATGAAGGACGACTACGACGCCGCCAAGGCCGACTCGGAGCGTCCCCCCTACGTCCCCGCCGTCGACGTCCTCCGCGCCACGCACGAGAGCAAGACGTGGCTGCGCTTCTTCCACAGCGGCAACTGCGGGCCGGACTGGTCGCGCAGCTTCTGCGGCCGGTGCGGAACCCAGCTGTGCTACCACTTCCAGCTGCGTCCCGAGTGGTGCGCCGGCGGCTCGCACCCGCAGGGCTGGCGCGACGTGTTCCACCTGTACCTGGGCACGATTGACCGCGAGTTCCACGACCGGGAGTGGCTGGTTCCCGATGTCGAGATTCACTTCAAGTACGGCACGCCCGTCGGCAAGTCGACGTCGGCGACGGCCGTGGGGTTGAGAGGCGTGCCCAAGATGAAGGAGTTGGCGGCGGTGCAGGGGGTTGTGGGCGAGGAGGAGTTGAAGGAGTTGGGGGCGTAACATTTAGGGGATCGCGCAGGAGTACGCTGGCCTGTCGGGCAAAGCCAAGAGTGTCTACAAAATGCGAATAGTTCTGGCTTGCCGTGATATGAATACTCGCCTTGTCCCTTGTCACACGTAATAGCACATTAAACATCCCATCTCCTCCACAGTCTCCCAGTCCCGACTACCGATGGCCAACCGCCTCATCCAACAGCATAATCTCCTCCGAGATTGGCGTCTCGGAAATGCTCATGGCCGCAAGCGTCTTGGCCAACAGCGGCACCTCGTACGGGACATCATCCGTCGTCATGAACCCCTGCCTCTGCGCCGCCATCATGTTTTCAAACACGTCGGCCAGCTCCTGACTATCCCAGATGCCCTCCCTCCGATTCAGCGCGCGCAGGCGGCCCAGGCCCCGGCGCTGAATGTCCTCGAACGGACACCAGGTGCAGATGAAGCTCAGCGCGGGGATCACGTCGGCGCTAAAGGTGAAGACGGGCTGTCCCTCGCCGGCCGGGCTCGACGCCAGCAGCCGCTCCGCCCTCCGCAGGATCCTCTCCCAGTCCTCGGGCGTGTTGTGGTCCACGTTCCAGTCCATCTTCATAAAGGCGCCCCAGACCGACTGGTGCAGCGACAGCGTGTCGAGCTGGTACTGCTCCCGCGTCGACACCGTTGTCTCGTCGAGGCGCTCCTTGAAGGCGTCGAACTGGTGTATCCAGTCGGCGATGGAGGACTCGACCACCTCCCACATCATCTTCTCGTAGGGATCCATCTCGGGAGGCTGCGGCTTGCCCCCCTCCCTCCGGCATTCGTCCCGGTCTGGAGGGGGGTTGCGCTCCCAGAGGTGATGGCGGATCGAGTTGTCGATGAGTTCCGCCGAGTGCAGCGAGTCCAGCGCCCTGGAGTAGGACGAAAACGGCGCCGTGGGATACTGCACCATCAGCGTGTTGACGTCCTGGCACGTAAGGTCCGGCACGATGTCGTCGCCGAGGTACGTCCCCACGTCCTGGCAGAAGCTGTAGAGCATGTCGGTGATTTCGTCGATGAAGTTGGGTATGCCCGATATTCCTTTGTGCGTTCGACCCTTCTCCGTACCTGATACCGGGCTCTCAGTCGTCCTACGAAGAGACTTGAGCAGCGCAGCCCCGGCGCGGAGGTGGCGGAGGGCCTCGCTGTACCGCCCCTGCAGATTCTCAATGCAGATGAAGACGATGCAGCACGTGAGCACGACCTCGATGTTGGAGCTGGACGCCGTCCGCATAAACGCCCGCATCTGGCGAATGGCCTCGTTGTACTGGCAAATCACCGCCTTGTCCAGCCTCTCCCTCTGCGCGCGAGGTCTGTCGTGCTGCGTCTTGAAGTGCCGGTGCACGCCCCCGAGGGCGCAGAGGGCGTACTTGACGGGTTCGACGGCGTGACCGAGGGGAAGAGCGTGGACTTGCCAGAAGTCGGTGGAGTCGGAAGCCAAGGCGAGGTCGTACATGGTGGTGGTGCGGAAGTGGTGGAACAGCTCGTTCTGCGTCGGCATCACCGACACGTCGCTGGCCAGGTCGTGTATCAAGGTCAACTGCGCGACTTCATCCCTTACGAAAGGCGCGAGCTCCGTCCCCGGGAGCCTCGGGGCTTGAGGCGGCCTGGACTTCTTGTTGGGACGACGAGGGATGATCTTGTAGCCGTCGCAGACGACCTGGTCCTTTTCACACCTGCTGCAGGTGGGTTTGCGCTCATCGCATTTTAGATGACGAGTTCTGCCTCGTCAGTAAAGCCCGTCGAGAGGAAGAGGCCGCTCACTTGCTGGAACAGAGTTAGCGCCCATCACATATAGCAGAGGGAGTACATATCACGCACCACGTCATGCACCCGGTTCGCACTCTCGGAGCACTCGCCCTAGTCCACTTCTTGGGTTTCTCGGCCATGTTTGCGTACATGTAACCGCGTATCTGGTGCCACGCGACGGGGTATTTGCATGTTGCAAGGTTTCGTCGTCAAAGGGGGATCCTCAGTGGTAAATAAACGGGATTTGATCGAGCTGCCTCTCTTCTCCTCTGTCATTGTGAGTTACGAACCGGCCAATCACGAATGACGGCGAGTCGTAACAGGGTGGCGCAGCTCGGATACGGCGAAGCGATTTGGTGTACGGGTGGAACTAGGCCGTTTCAGCCCTGAGAATCTATACGTAAGAAGGTCTATGAAACGGTTGCTATTCTATTTGTGATACTCCGCACGCGAACCTGGATCTTGGCAGTCAAAGAAAAGTGTGTTGGTTTGCTGCGCCATGCTTAACCATATGGCCGGTTGACTCATTCGGCGGGCAGGCTTTTAATGAATGGTCCCGGCACTAAGAAACGATGAGAAGGGGGTCATGATACGGATAGTGACATATTAGATTAAGCAGTTTACAATATGCTTCCATGACCTCAAACTTGGCCACTCGCGTCCGACTGGTCCTTAGGAAACTTGATCCGGCCTCGTAAGATCCATACCTGTAGCAGATTCCAACCATGTATTCCAGTCAACCTCGCCGTCCACGTCCATGCTCACATCGACACCGGCAAACACGTCCATGCCCGGGTCCGAATCAGCCCATAGCCAAGGCGTGAAGCCCGGACCAATCGACTGGTTCCCCGACCAGTCTGCAGGAACCGCAAGGGGCGCCGTGTCATGGTGCGAGTTCTGGGCAGGGCCGGGTGCCAAGCCGCTCCGAAAGTCCATGTTCTCGCTTGTATTTGCGTTCGCAGGGAAGTCGGAAGGACTTTGGAGGCCGGGTTGGGGGTTGCTTGATTGGTAGACAGGCTCGCAGTTACTCCTGGACCACGTATCCTGCGGCGACACATCACTTACTACAATGGACGATTCGTGTTGGGAAGTAGGTCGACCGTAGCCTCCAGTCATTTGAACTTGACCCCCAAGCCCGGCCCCAACAAGCCCCTGCCAGTGCTTGCGAAACCGCTCCTCGCTCTCCCCCTCGGGAAACGGCCCCGAGCTGCCCGGCACAAGCATCTCGCGATCCTCCCTCTCGAGCTGCTCGACAGCGGCCGCGTCGCCGCGGAGTCGCTCCAGCTCCGCGTCGCGATGCCTGCGCGCCTTGGCCGTGAGCTTGCGCAGCGGGACCCAGAACTGTAGCCTCTTGTCCATGTCGACCTGGGCCGGGATCAGCCAGCTGCTGTGCAGGGCGACCCAAGCGCGCTCGACGACGGGCGACCAGGCGCGCCGGGACGTCTCGATCAGCAGGTAGACGATGGCGTACCAGTGCGTGTAGGTCTGGTAGATCCAGCGCCACTGGCGGCAGCGCTGCTCGGCGTTGAGCGCGTGGTTGTACTCGGCGACTTCGATGGCGGCGATGAGCAGCTTGGTGCGCACCTCGTCGGAGAAGCGCTCGCTCGGCGACGAGAAGAGGGCGGGGAGGTAGATCAGGAGCGTCATCTTGGCGATGACGAGGCGGACGACGACGACGCCAACCCAGTACAAGATGTTGCCCGACTCTGTCGCGTGCCGAAAGTAGCCCTGGTCCAGCTTCTCGTACAGCGAGTTGAGCAGGCGACCCTGTTCCTCCAGACTCGGTCCGCCGTCCCCGACGCCGGGAGCCATGATTTGCCTCGTCACATGGCTCATCTCAAACCAGACACGTGCGAGGGACATGTCGGTGAGGCCCTCGCGCTCCGGCGGCGTCTCCTTGGTCTCGGGGCTGATATCCGCGTCGTCAATGTTGAGGGGAATCCTGGTGTCGAAGCTGCCAATGGCGATGGTAAAGTCGGTCCCCTGGTCCTCGGACGCGCGGGCGTCAATGTTGCACAGCGACCACCAGACGCGGCGTCGCATCTCGACGTCGAAGGGCGAGAGGTGCTTGAAGTGCGAGCCGTCCCGGTGCAGGCCAATGGCTTGGCCCATCCGGATGACGAGCCCGGCCATCATCCACACGAACCGGGGGCTGTCGTGGCGGCGGGCGAGGCACAGGAAGACGGCCAGCGCCTGCACCAGCACCAAGTCGGGCGCGTTGAGGAAGTCGGCCCGGGCCAGCGCGTGCTCGAAGCCGAGCCGGTACTTGAGGTTGAGCTCTGCCTTTGTGGCGCCAAAGTTGGACACGACGTCGTCGTCCTCCATGGACGTGACGGCCGCGTAATAGATGGAGAACATGAGGGCTTCGTTGGCTGGCGTGAGGCTCGGAGAGCGGGATCCGCGCATCCCGCGCACCATGGCAGTGACGCTCGGGACGTGGACGAGCTGCGCGAAGAAGTTTACGTTTTCGGAAAAGGTGTTGAGCAGAAACGGTATCTGCGACGGCAGAGGCCGAAACTCGTCCAGGTCGGGCGACGTGCCCAGGTTGTGTCCGAACAAGAAGGCGTGTCGCTCCGAGGGCGTTCGTGCAAGTTCCTGCGTAGACGGCCTCTTCGCCGGCGAGCCTTCGTCTTCCGACGTGTCCGAGTCGCCGTCTGCGAGGCCCCGCGTCTCCATCTTTAGTCCATCCAGCTATAGAGTCAGCCAGGTGCTGAGACGGCCGAAACACCAGAAGAGCATACCTCGTCGCTGACGCGCGACCAGAAGCCGGTGCCGATGTAGCGGCTCTGGGTCGAATCCTGGACGACCAGCCTTCCGAATTGCTTCTGCACGCCCGTAGTGCTCGCGGGTGACGACGAGCTGGCGCGCTCTGCGTCTCGCCGGTTCGCGCCATCCGGACTCGCCGCAGTGGCATGCTCGAGCTGGACGCTCAGCTCCTTGACGAGGCCCTCGAGATTGCGCAGGCGCTCCATGACCTGGTCGGCCACAGGGTTGGCATCTGGGTTAGCATCCCTCGGTGGTGCAGCCGCCGCACCGTGAGCCACGCGCTCCAGGCGACGCGCCCACCGCGGCGGGCGGTCATTGGACGGCACCACGCAGGCGACGTTTGCGCGGCGGCAGTTGGAGCACGGCGAGAGCTTGTCGCAGCGGACCTTGCGGCTGCGGCACACGACGCAGCTGCGCGGCTTCGTCTTGGGGGCCGACGCGGGCGAGTTCGCGTTTTTCTCGGACGCGGACGACGCCGAGGCCGAGGCCGAGACGCTCGCGAGCCACCCCGACGACGGAGGCCCCTGAGATGGGGACTGGGAGGGGACTGGGTTCATCTGTTTGGGCTCGGTAGTGGCTGCTCGTACTTTGTGTGTCGTACTGTCGTGGAAAGCTTCATCGTGGTTTCTTCTGCTTCTTGCTGACAACTGCCTCTGATCCTAGCCCGGCTTCCCCCGCCCTTCCGAGAGCGACGACCTAACACATCCAAACAGGAGGGACAAACTGGGCCATCTGTTCACCACTCTTCCATCGTAACATCTTGTTCCCGTTACTCACTGTGAGTGGCCTCGCCTACCTACGACTTTTAAAGAGGCTCACCAACTGTTTGGCCACCAGGCTATCAAAGCAGCCTTTCTATTCAATTTCCCTCCGAGGTGCTCATGTATCGCTGATACTCACCATTAACGCCACGGATCCTGAGCGCGCCCCCATCTATTTCCCATCCCGGCTAGAGCTCGTCGGCGAAGTGGTCTTTTGGCCGGGATGAGACTTGGTGGTGTTTAGGTCTGAAAGATGGTTGCGTCATTATTCTTGACACGAATGGCTTTCCATGATCAACTGCTTGCCTGAGCTGCCAATACTTATGATGGCGCGTAATTTGGAAGCCCGGAATCTTGGTCAAAGTTGCGTGCAAAAACTAATGTTCAAGAGAATTCTACCGACATGAAATCTATACCAAATCGTACATCGTAACCATTACCGCCCAAGACATTATCCAAGCAAATCCGCATTATCGCGCCCAATCAAACCAGAAAGCCCATGCACCGCCATCAATAGGTAATGGTCACCAACTTCTTCAAGTATCTGGCATCCCCCTTGATCAGAAGCACCTGCGCAACCCACTGGCCAGCGTCTTCCCTCGAAATGGTGTATCCAATCGCCTTGGACTCGTGGCCGTTCTTGGGGTCCTCGACGCCCACGCGGACCTCCTTGTCCGTCTCGCCGTCGGTCAAGAAGCTGGGGCGGATGACGGTGTAGTCCTCGTCGCTCGAAATCACCTTTTCCTCGAGCACCCTCTTGTCTTGGTGAGGCACCTTGAGGCCGACGTGGTACAGCGGAACCATGGCCAAGGGAATGTCGCGGCCGGCGCGGGAGATGCCCGTCGAGCTGCCCATGACGAGGAGCGGCCTCCCCACGGCACCGTCGCGGCGCAGGAGAGCCAGAGCCTCCAGGAGAGTGTCGATGCCCTTTTCGCAGACGTGCGGGTCGTCAATGGTCAGCTTGGACAGGACGGGCTTGCCGCCAATGGTGGAAACGACGGCGTCGACCATGGTCCCGTCCTGCTTCTTGAGACACGCGGAGACGGCGGCCACGTCATGGGCGTTGCCCTGCACCACGCGGAGGTTCGGGTTGGAGCCCGCGGGGAGGATGTCGGTGATCTTGGAGGGCACTCGGCAGAGGGCGACGCACTGGAGGCCGGCGCGGAGGGAGTGCTTGAGCGCTGAGAGGCCGATGCCAGTGCTAGCGCCAAAGAATGCGACGGTCTTGGTGGCCATTGTGAGGTATGGGAATTGGAGTTGAGTTTGAGGTTGAGAAGACGAGATTGATCTTGCAAAGATGCAGTGATTTGTGTGGATGTGTTGATTGATGTGTCTATTTTCCACTTCATCGCAGGGAAGTGCAAACCGTTTATATGTCTATCCCAGTCGCAGGCTCCCAGATGAGCAGCCGAAGGGTGACCGAGCCGGCCGAGATGCACGCGAAGCCATCGTCACCACTCAGGCTGCCATTTCCCCCCTGCCAATTGATCGGGTGGCGTCCAACTGTTCCACCGATGGAGCGTCAGCACCTACTCTCGGGCGAATAGCGTCCCTGTGGCGTTCGGCAGTCGTTTGTGTTTGTCCGACCCGGCCATTTCCATGCGGGTGCATGAGTGATGGCTTGGGACGTGTATAAGACGAGGACGATTAAATTGGCTGTAGACTGGTGATATTTCGCCTTCTAATCGGAATCATATCTGTCCGACCTTGATTCGGCTTGACCGCTTCATATCTTTGATCGTCCACTCACCCAAGTCATGGGCAACGCAATCACCGTCTCAGCCAAAATCGAGATCCCAGCACCACCGGCTGCGGTTCGATCAGTGGTGAGTGGAACACCTGCTGATCCCGACCGCCCACTAACAATTAGCACGCAGTTTCTGGACTTTGCTCGCTACAAGGAATGGCAGCAGGGCTGGGAGATCACACCCATCGACGACGGGAGCAGGCATGCTTCTGAACTACAGACAGGCGACCGCCTCAAGGTGTCGATGCATGGAATGACATTTCGCCCGACCGTGGCAGTAAGTCTACAGCGCCTGCTCAACTCACTCGACGCCTTCTAAGTCATGCAGGAAAACTCAACCGATTGCTTCACCTGGGAAGGCTCACTATACGGACTTTTAGTAGGGAAACATCGCTTTGCATTTTCCCCCAGCGCGGAGAACCCAGGTGGCACGACGTTTATCCAGAGTGAGGTTTTCTCGGGGCTGCTCACCGTCCTGTATTGGCCCTGCAGCAAAAAGGAACGGCCGATGGACAACTGGGATCAATTTAATGCGGCATTGAAGAAGGAAGTAGAAAGGTCTTGTCGAGTTTAGATATAGTAATAATTATCTTGATTAATCCCTTAGGTATGAAGCGCGCCCGAGGTCTGACAAACACAAGTCCGCCGGCGTTTGGGTGGCGTGGTGATTTACAAGCCAAGGCCGGCGGACTTGATCGAACCAAGGCACATGGAACACCAGTATAAATATCGATATGACTCCAACCATACAGAATCTGTTCCGCATCGATAAAATACAGGCTTCTCTGAATTCGCCATGGCAGACCCAAACACATTCCCCAAGCCTTTCCCCGTCACCAAAACCTGGCACACGAAGCCATACCCTTACATCTCCCCCGAGCGCCCAGAGCTGTCCGTCGCCGGAAAGAATGTCGTCGTAACCGGCGGCGGCACCGGCATCGGAAACGCCATTGCGACCGCCTTTGCAAAGGCCGGCGCCAAGACGCTGACCATTATCGGCCGGCGTGTCGATCGCCTCGAGTCTGGCGTGGATGCCATCCGTCGTGCGGCACCCGCTTCCAAGACGGCCGTGTCGTATGAAACCGCCGACCTGACCAACAGGGTCCAAGTCGAAAAGGCAATGGACAGCATTGTCAGCAAGGGCGGAAAGATGGACATTCTCGTCTCCAACGCCGGCACTCTGCCCGACGTGGGCCTCGTCGTCGGCTACGACGGACAGACACTGATGCGCGCCTTTGAGCTCAACACAATCACCGTCCTCAACGTCATCCAGGCCTTTGCGCCTCGCGCCGGAGCAGACGCCGTCTTCGTCAACATTTCCAGCAACGTGGCGCACATGCGGCCCATTGCCGGCGTGGGCGCCTACAGCGTCAGCAAGCTGGCCAGCCTAAAGCTCGTGGAGCAGTTTTCGTACGAGAACCCCGAGTTCCACGTCGTCCATCTTCACCCCGGGACGATACCGACGGCCATGAATGGCATGATGGAGGGGGCTCCTGATGTTGGTGAGTGTACTTGGCCCGCTTGTTGAGTCGGACCTCGAGTACTATCCTAACCTTCTTTCGCAGCTGAGCTTCCCGGCAGCATTTGCGTCTGGTTGGCGTCCCCGGAAGCTAGGTTCTTGAAGGGGAAACTGATTTGGTCGAACTGGGACGTGGAGGAGCTGGTGGCGCGTGCCGAGGAGATTAAGAGCTCGACACTGCTCAATGTGAATCTGAACGGAGCGCCCATGTAAGCAATGACGCATAGGACAGCATAAATACCACTCCATAGACCCTTAGCAAATCTGTATTAGAAAATACAACGTGCGAGTTCCGTTGCGGACAACGCAGTACGGAGTACGGAGATCAAAGTATTACCCGGCGGCTTGATTTGTCAGCTCTTGAAGGCACCAGTAATGCCATGCTCCTACATTCGCCACTCTTACAACGAAGAGAAGTTGAACCAACTCGAGGCTTGTATTTTTATTTTCTTTGCTCATAGCCAAGACCTCGCCATGGAAAAGCCCATAAAGCGCGCTAATATCGGCAAGAGAAAGGTAACCACAGACTCCAAAACCTCGATTGAAGCTCATGACTGAACCCAAGCAGGCGTGCGATTTGTGCCACATTCGAAAGATCAAATGCGACTCCAAGACGCCCAAATGCACGCATTGCACATTTTATGAAAAGGAGTGCACGTATACGCCAATCAATCGGAAGGCGAGAAAAGGGAAGCAAAAGTCCGACTCTCGCAACGCTGCGGTATGGCGAATGAACAATGTCGCCGCAGTCTCAATAACTGACGTCAACGCACAAGGCCGGCGTGAATGGATTGGAAAATGTCGACGACTTACTCCCGCAAGCCCCAAACCGCAATCCGACGAACGAGGGCAGCATCTTTGATGCCAGTCTCGGCCCGCCAGACGCACTCTCCCTTCCCCCCATGCAGTCTATCCTTCCTCTGCTTGATGACTACTTTATCAACTTCAACACCTTCGTCCCTCTCTTTGACCAGGAGAGTTTTATGAAATGGGTTAGAGATTGGTACAGCAACTCCTTCACTCGAGATCCCGCAACGTGGGCCGCCATCAACATCGTCCTGGCACTGAGCCTACAACAATGCCGCTACGATTCCGAAGCTGGCCGGAGTCAAGACGTGCAGACATTCGTCGGCAATGCCCAGTCCGTCATGAACAGCCTGGTTACGCGAGATTCCGATCTGAAGGGCCTCCAAGTCATGCTGGGTCTGGTCATTGTCTTCCAGTGCACCCTGGACGCGCGGCCTGCCGCCGTCCTGGCCGCCACGGCGGTGAAGCTCGCGCACAGGCTCAAGCTGAACCTGCAGCAGGGCGAGGATGCCGTGGACGAAGCGGCCGTT
Organism: Thelonectria rubi; assembly: GCA_013420875.1. Lineage (NCBI taxonomy): Eukaryota > Fungi > Ascomycota > Sordariomycetes > Hypocreales > Nectriaceae > Thelonectria > Thelonectria rubi. The sequence goes on along the minus strand of WMHX01000002.1, from coordinate 367,339 downwards.
GCGGAGAGAAGGCGGGTTTTCTGGATCACTTACGTCCTCGACAGGGACACGAGCATTCGCGCGCGAGAGGCCTATCTTCAGCGCGACGAGGATATCGGCATCGACATGCCGGGTCAAAATTCGCAGAAAGATGAAACGAACTCGTTGGCGGCCAGTGCTAATAACCTCGGATTTCTTAGGCATCGCGCACAGCTTGCCCGCATCCAGGGCAAAGTCTACGACTTCACCTTCTCAGTGCAGGCGAGAGGCGTGCAGGAAACCGAGAAACTGCTCAACGACGCAATCATCGACGTCATGCTCCACGAGTGGAGGGAGCAGCTTCCCGAGGAGCTCTCCGAAGAGAGGCTGTGGGACGACAGTTATCCAGAAAAGCGGCGTCGCCACCTCTTGACCCTCCATTTCTCATACCTTCAGCTGGCTTTCAGGAACCATCTAATTTACGGCCATGGATTGAACTGGGTGCGGAATTTGGTCGAGTACAGCAGCCAATATAGCTTGGAGGGCGGTTCCCAAGGACAGAGTGACGATCCTCTGGTACTGCAACTGCCCTCCAACTGGCATGAAAAGGTGGCCATGGCGAAATCGTGCATGATGATGTTCCGGCTTGTGAATCCCACAGACGCGGCTCTTTACTGGTAAGAAACGTCGTCCTCGGTGTGATCAGTAAACCTAATAATTGTCCAGGTACCTGGCCTGCACATACACGTCGGCCTTGACGATCCTCATCGCCGCCAAGCTCACTGGGACTGAGTACGACCCCGAAGACGCCCAAGCTGCGCCAGATCAGGAGGAGCTAATCCAAGAAGGCCTGCAATTCATCCATCACATGGCGACGACGCGCGATTCGAGGCTTGCCGATATTCATGCAGCGTGCACCGAGCTCAACCGTCGCGCCGATGTTGCGAAGCAGCTGGCTCTTGGAACCATGGGCGAGTTGTTGGAGTTGCCGTGGGTGGCTGGTTTTGGGGCTGTAGAGCCATCGACTGTACCCTCTCCTGGGGTTCTGGATGTTCTCACTCAGCTTTGTTACAAGGACTGAGCACGTGTATCCGGGCCTCGGTGTCGACAAGGAAGCAGCTGGCAAGGTAAGATACTCGTCTTGATTCAGCTGCATGTAAATAAACAAGTAAACACTGGAGTTACGTCCTGCTTTCATGATAGGGGAGCACACAAAAGGGGGGGGCCGTTGGAGGCACGAAGTGACAACCACGGACTGTGGACAAGATTTCATCATGCGTTACTTACATCCTATTGCTGGCTAAACTTACGCTATGCCAATCAGACAGTAAAACACTGCTCATTTCATAGGATTCAGAAAAAAATGATCGTTCGTCATGGCTGTAACGTTAAACTTCATGCCGACTGCCACCAACCCCTCCGTCCTCGGCACGCACAGCATCCCAAAGCTCGGCTTGAACTTGAGCCCCCGATCGATCCGCCGATACTTCATGAGCTGGTTCCAAGGCTGGCGCGGATGCTTGTCGGCCGTGACGGGGTCCACGTTGGGCACCTGGCATCGCAGACAGCGGCACACCACGTCCAAATCCAGAGGACCCTCGTCGTCGTTTATTCGCAGGGATTTCCACCCGTCCTCGTTCCAGGGCTCGCTGCCTCGGATGATGATGTTGGGTCGGAAGCGCTCAATGTCAATCTCGTCCTCTCCCGCGTGCGCGAGGCGTCGGTTCAGCTCCGTCATGCTCGCCATGGAACCGACCAGCACGGGCATCATGTCGGCGAACTTGGTCGCCTCGGTGCGGCCGAGAATCTTGGGGGCTCCGCAGCCACGGAGCACTCGAGGCGTCGGGCCCTTGTACATCAGGCGAACTTGGGAGCCGAGAAAGTCGGAAAACGGCTGGGTGAGGCTCTCTGGGTACTCCCAGGCGTCTGTTTCCTCGCCCCAAACAGTGGCCTTGCCGAGTTCGGTGTTGCTTGTAAGCCACTCGGTCGTAGGGTGCGCAGGGATCTGAATGCTCTGTCCGTTGACGGAAATGGTGAGCGTGTCGGTCTCGGCGTCGAAGGCGGTTCGAATGAGCGTCATGTCGGAATTGGTCCGGATGGTGATGAATTGGCGCGTTTCCGCCGAGACGAAGATCCAATTACGGTCCAGGTCAAGGCCGGTTCGGAGAAGTTGGGCAGACTTGACTTCGAAGCCGCGACACGACTTGACGGGGTAGACTCGCAGGCCGACGATTTCATCTGGGGGAGGGATCGGGGGTGTAGCATTCGGTGCCGGTCGAGACGTCGACTTGCGGAGGCAGTGAGCGAGGACGAAGGCTGCCAATGCGATGCCGATGAGGGAGGCTGTCAGTGGCTGAATCTCCAATGCATTTGCGACGAGGGCCATGATGTTTGTTTCGAAGTCGAGACGCAAGCCGTGCAGTCGGCGACGGAAGAGGGGAGACGTTGGGAGCTTCTTCTTAGTAGCGATTTATAATGCCAAAACCTTATTTGTACTGTCTGAACTGTTTCTTGCACAGTATTGGCGTCATGGGTCATCATCTCATCCTCATCCCATGCATCCAGATGGTGCGGAAGTTAGAACGAACCGAAGCTGGAGCCAGCGCCAGGCCCTGCTATTTCCCCCGCCGTGTAAGTTGGCGAAGGAGCGAGTGACTTGTCGATACAGCACCGACAAGCAGTTTGCGGTAGATGTCAAATGCTGCGGAGTGTCTGGACTGTGCCGGGTTGAGGCCAGCAGATCCTTCCCGATGGTTGCCCAACATATGGAACCTACAAGAGCCAACTGGAGGCTTTGTGAATTGTCCACATCATCATGGAAGCCTTGCATTAAGCGCCCTACATGTAGGGCTGAGCAAAGTACTTATCTAAAGTACTACTAATTATGCCATCTGTCGTGACTCAGGCTCGAGGTGCCGCCTCAGCTTGAAAAGCACATGGAGATTGCATCGTCTCCTTATGATCCAACCCCAACTTGTCGCAAAGCCCAGATACCTGTTTGATTTTGACCACATGGATCCAGATCCGACCTCTGCATTTGGAGAATCGTCTCCCACTTACTCCGACCAGGCGTTGGATGGATTCATCGCCAGCCGTCTTCTCTCCGATGCAAATGGAAGCTGCGCGCCACTCGCTCAGGCACAGCCTGTTACTGGTGCGTTCACTGCATTCGCTGCATTCGTCGACCACTCGTACCGCACCGGTTCACGTGCAGGAACCCTAGCCCCTCTTGCACCGGCCAGCAATCCTCAAACTACACCAACAGTCGGCGTCCGCTTCTCCAGAAAGGCCAACGCTCGGCGTCGGGACAAGTCGCACGCTCGCAATTCACGGCTACCGTCTCCAGTTCCCCCCCCAGGGCCAATCGAGATTCCTATACGGGGAGGTGCGCCAGCTCCTCCAGAGAGGACGAGGTTGATGGATCCGTTGGAACGATGGGTGGACTCTCTGCCTGAACAGGAGCCCGCCACGCCCAGTGCCATCGCCCATGCCGTGGCGTCAAGTTCGCGTCAAGATGCAGGTATGTCGAATCTATCCCAGTCTCCGGATGTCTGGCCATGTGCTTACTCAACCAGACTCTCAAGACCCCAATACCACACGCATGACCCGTCCGCAGTCCGCCCCTTCGCCCCCGAGCAGCACCGGAGCCTCACAGTCGACCGATACATCTTCATTCTATTACAACTCTCGTGTTTCTCTACCGTCCTACAATTCCCATCGACTCCATCATCACAAACACTATCCCGCCCCCACGCGAGTCAACAGGACCTCCCTGGTTAACCTTCCGAAAGTTCCGAGGATTTTTGAATGCACCTTCTGCTCGCACACCTTCACGACGAAGCACACGTGGCACCGTCATGAGAAGACACTGCATCTGCCCATTGAAAATTGGGCATGTGCTCACGACGGACCGCGCATCGTCGACGAGGCCGGCAATTCGTCGTGCGTGTTTTGCGGACAGCCCTCCCCAGACGATGCCCATTTCGAAAAACACGGCTTTTCCGCCTGCCAAAAGCGTTCACCACAAGATCGAACCTTTAACCGTAAGGACCACCTCAGCCAACACTTGCGGCTGGTCCACCGCGTCAGTTCCGAGCAGCTGGGGCGCCCTCTGGACCAGTGGAAGCTACCCACGCCGGAAATACGCTCCCGCTGCGGTTTCTGTGGTGTGAGGATGCAGACTTGGGCGGCCAGGGCGGACCACTTGGCCGGTCACTTCAAGTTGGGCAGCACCATGGATGATTGGGAAGGCGACTGGGGATTCGACGATTCGGTTCTTTGCCGCGTCGAACATGACCTCCGTGGCTGTGGGAAAGGCGACATCACCAAAGGGACGCCCGATAGCCCCAGAAGTGCGTTCGGACTGATCAAACTGGAACTCGTAAGCTTTGTTCACGATTACAACTACAGACTCGGGAGCCGTCCTTCCTTGGAGACAATGCGTGTGGAAGCCTGTCGCATTCTTCTCTCGGCCGAAGCCATTTGGGATGGGGAGAGCTCCAACGCATCCTGGTTCAGAGACCTTGTCCTTTCGGACCATGACATTTTGCAACAGGCCAAATCTGGTCCCATGCGGCCGACGCCAGACGGGAAGCTTGGGGGACTCGGGGTACCCGGAAAAGACAACTTGTTTGGTTCATGTCCCCTGGAATCTCAACTGCTCGCGTTTGCGCTCTTTCGTGCAAGCCGTTGCCTAAGTGACCGCGATCTGCAGCAGGAGGCGTCTCGGATTATCGCACACTTTGAACCGTCGCCCGAAGCAGCTGCGCAATATGTGTCGACTTTGTTTTCCCAGCTAATTACGTCGTCCACGAGATGGCTCGGGTCCTTTCGAGAACGCCACGGCATCGCCCAGCCAGAAGCCGTATCCCTCCCCCCCTCGGACGGCCGTTCGAAGATTGAGTTTTTTCTTCGCAATCATAGCAAATTAGAGAGACGATTGGCCGATGACGTGGAAGTCCTTGGGACACATGGCCTTGTACCAGACGACGAGACGCTGCGAAAAAAGGCAAATGACGTTATCGACGGGAAGGCTGCAGCCTCGACTGACGTGCCATGGTTTGGCAAGTCTAAGAGGCGCCAGCTGCCATCTGCCGTGGTTGCGGCCAACGTCTCAGACCCAACCCCTCCCCAGCAAAATCTTAAGCCCGACAACCCAAAGTCCATCACCAATGCCAGCTTGCCACCGAACGTCAACTATTACCAGCCCCGGATTTCCAGGGAACTGTCGTGGTGGGTGACAAAGACCATGTCGCCCAGGAACCCAAACAGACGTGTCCCGACGTATGAGGAGATACGGCACCTGGCGCGGAAGTTCATCTCCAAAGGCTACGTAATCGCCAAGTATCCAGATTGTCTTACTCTCACTGACGCTTGTGTTGCAGTGATGTTCCCCGGAAGCAGACCGTGGCTGAGACCCCGGAACGGATGCGGCGGTTCAAGATTGCCGTTGGAAAAGCGAAACCCATGGGAGCAGATATCGCAAAACCTAGCATTAATAGTTTTGATAGAGCACTCAGCCTTAACTGGTATTGACCACCAGGTCTACTCGCTAGCCCGCATGCACTGCCTGAGGTCTCCCAGTCCATCTCGATATCCCTTGTAGGTAAAGGAAGAATCTGGCTTCATTTGTATTGCGCCGTGTTGACCGTGACTCTCGTCTCGATGGAGAGCTTTCATTAGGGTAATGTTTAACCGAACTGGTTTCCCGAGGTTCGGTTGCCAAACGGATAACTACTGAAGCCGAACAACGTAGCTTAGAGCTGTAGGGCTTTCGATAAATCACACCACCACTATAATGCACCGCTTGCCGTACTTTGATGCAGAACTTGAGCCCAGTAGGTTGCCAGACACTAAACCTTAAGATACCCCACGGTGAGGCGGCATGTGCAAGTTACTACAATGAAGGACTGTATTCCGTGGCGTGGGATTATCGAGGAAGGCTTGAGTAACGAAAAATGCATATTGTAATAATGATATTATAATACAAGTCGGTCAACTATATAATCAAATTCATCCTCGCAGTTAGACAGCTTCCTGGCCTTGTCGCCACTTATTGCTATAAATACCATGACCGCAAGAGACCTTCCATGGTCTACAGTCTAGACTCATTGTTCCATCATTAAAATCAGATTCCCGAGCCTGAAGGGGCGTTTCCTTTCATAAGGAGTCGTGGATCGATTGTTGGAGGGGACTCCAACCGTGGACGTTTTCTGTCTGCGACCTCGGCGCCCGAAGACTCCGGGGCGTCTTTATCCTTGTCCGTCTCGCGCCCAATTTCAATCCTGAATGGGCCTCCAGTGGGAATCTGCGGCGGCGGCAGATCTCTCCCGTAGGTCAGCGTCCGCCTCTGCAGCCTTCTCCGTTCCCGGGCTTCCCGAAGAGCCTGCTCCGGCGTCAGCTTCGCGACTCGCTTCTCGAATGCCAGCCGCTCTGGCGTCGGGAAGGGTGCCGCGATTGGGTGCTTCAACTCGGGGAGAATGTGCACGCTGAGGCTCCCGTGGTTCCAATCTTGAAGGAGGTCATTGAGCTTGTCTGGGGGCAGCGAATAGAATCCCTTTCGTTGATGTGCCGTGAGAACCGTGATGCTCTCAAGCATGTCCTCAATCTCTTCGCTGCGTGATAGCGGGTTTCCCGCGGAAGCTCGTTCTTGCCGCAGCGCCTTTCTTTTTCTCGCATTCTCTTGAGACGCCTCTGCTTGTTCCTTGATAAAGGTAGCTTCCATCGTCGTGATTGATGGCGGCACCGGGACCATTACATAGTTGGGGTCCCGTCGGCGCTCCTGCAGCCGCTTCTGGTTGAATTCCCGCAGCAGCTGCAGTTGAGCGGCTAGAAGGGCGTCCCTAGTAGTGATAGGGGGGTTGGGGGCATTTTGGGCGACTGCTGCAGACTCTGCAGTCTTCTGCTTCGTCGGGCTCGCGGGCTGGTCAGGCATGACCATGGTGAGACGATGGAGCGAACGGTATACTCGACAAATAGCCAGAGGGTTTAAATTGAGGTACTCCCAAGGCGGACGCTGGCTTTTCAATTTGTTCAAGGAGAGGGATTTGCGGAGAAATGGATTAAAACGTCATGGCTGCCTGGGTTGTTGGGCATGATGAATGCAACCAACAAGATGGCGCAGCAATTGACATCACGTGCGGCAGCACCTTGCACCACCAGCTTTCCTCCGGTTTCATCCTGTCCTCCGTTTTGCGGAATGACACAGTTTATTGAATTGACGGCGACTTGATCAATTTGCCTGTATCTTCGAACCACAGTGGTGATCCAGGTAACACTACATCTTAGATAATTATTGCATCTAGGCTATAATGAGATATCTAGAGCGCCAGAACCTATCACACTAAAAGGCCATGAGCCATGTTAACGCCGACTGCAATTTTCGATGGTCAACCATGTGCCGCTGTTCGTCCTGTACATTGTGGACTCACTTCGCCAAGTTATTGGAGCAGAAAAGAAAGTGGCCTTTGGACAAAACGAGCCTCAGCTACATTCCGCGTAATAAAGTGCTTTTAAATGTACTAAGATCGTATTTCCCCCCCCCCCCCCTGGAACGACTGTATGCTGCATTGGGGCAAATGTTGACATTTTGGGGCTTCCAATCAGATTCAACTCATTTCAGTCAAAATCCGAGGGATTATTTCAAAAACGCGGAACAACCGCTTAATCACGAACAATTCACCCAAAATGACTAATAAAAAGCCATTACCCGGATTGTGCAATCATGAAAAAGTCGTTTCAAATTAGTCGAGCGAGTTGGCATATATCGTACGAGCCCTTCATCTCTATCTATACTTGGCTATGATGAGTGAAGATCTTGACCATCTCTCACGGCAGTTCGGCAACTTTGAGTATGCATGAAACACTCCTGGCCGCCACCCCACAAGACTCGTCACCGTCCACGCGGCGATATCGACAAATGTTTCCTCGTTGCCGGTAAACCGTCGACGCGCATGAGTCAAGGGGTTGAGAAGCTTCCGGTAACCGTTGCAAACGTGGCATGCATGCTTTCTTGACCTCGATATATAAACCTGACGAGGAAGTACTTCCGACGGCGTGAGATGGAGTACACACACTTTCTAAGTGCAATCTGTTTCCAAGATGGTCATCAAATCTCTTCTATTCCTCTTGGGGGCTCTAAACCTTATAGCTCTTGTCCTGTGTGACACTCACTACTTGTTTTCTGGTTTCTTTTCTGGCTCAGCAATAGTTGCCCTTGAGTTTGACGATACTACGTCGTCTTTATCCATCGTGAACAACATCACCACTGACGCATCTTCGGGATCCAAATGGGTAGCCCTCGACGTGAGTGACTGGACTCAAGAGTCGTCCTGCAAGTAGACGGGTGAGGCTTGGACTGACAGACGAGTAGAAACGGAGCAAGAATTTATACGTCGCGACTACTGGCTACTTTCAGAGCTACGCAGTTACATCTGATCTGGGATTGGAGTACCAGAGCAACGTTACATTGTCTTCCAACTGTACGTCTTCCTAGTGGATTGCGCTGGGTGTACCTGTACTGAGAAGGGCGTCTAGGCACCAATGCCAACTTCATCGTTGCCTCAAATATCGAGCCTTATACAGTCTTCGGCGCACCTTATAGCTCCGGCTGCTCCTCTCTCGCAATATCGGTCGAATCGGGAACATTGGAGACATCCTTTGCAGACTTTTCCTACGACAGCACCGCTGGGATCCACGGCCTTGCGCTGAGTCCCAACGACGACTTCATCTATTCAGCCGATGACATGGGCAACGCGGTATGGGTTCACTCCTATGATAGGTCAACCAGAGCTGTCAAAGAAGTGCAGTACATTCCCGCCCCAACTGGCGCGAATCCAAGACACTTGACTGTCCACCCGAATGGTCTCTTTGTCTACGTTTTATACGAAGAGTTGAGCGAGATTGCGGTGTATAGCAGGGATTCATCTACTGGAATACTTACGAACACTAACAAAACATACTCTCTCATTCCTTCCAGTAGGTCACCTCTCCGTCAATCGCAGCATAGCTGATCCATCTGTAGTATTCACCAACACGTCTTCCTACTGGGCTGACGAAGCTCTCCTTTCCATCCCTAGCGATGATGGCAGCGTCCTATCGCCCAAGTATCTCCTATGCGGAACACGCTCCCGAGATTCATCGGCACCAGGCTACGTGGCGGCCTTCTCACTTCATCCAACTACTGGCGATGTCGTGGAGCAGCTGTTTGTCATCCCCACAACCTCCAGCGGCGGATCAGCGAATGCGGTTTCTCCTGCCAAGTTCGATGAGGATTACTTTGCCATCACTGACAGCGCCGCAAACTTTGTCGAGGTTTGGAAGATTCAGGTAGAAGAGGCATCGCAGAGTGCGTCGCCTGTTGCTCACTTGGACCTAGATCCCAGCCCTGCCAATGTTGTTTGGCTTGACTGAGCGTTAGACCTTTCTGAGAGGTTGAGAAATGATTGTTTTCGGTTGAAAAATCCATGGAAATTTTATCCATCTGCCCAGGCTTCTATAGCATAACCGCACCACAGAGGGCCTCTCTACGTGGTCTATCCAATAACGTGGGCCCTACTTTTATCTATCCAGACATGTCCTAACTGTCGTGAGAGGTATTAGAAATCAAACGAATTATCTGATTTTCCAGTGGCCCTCATTTCGTACATTTAGAAGCCAACAGCCACTACCCTCCCAGAGCGAGTGCCACGCCCTGAATAATAGCACAAACCGTAGAGGCCAACCCAACGACAATACCATTCACCATTGGCATGATAAAGCTTGTACCTTCAGCGGCGAGCAGACATCTAGCCAGGTTCAGGTCCGCACTTACTACGGCGCTCTTGTCGGAATAGACGTCCACCGGGTGGCTCGGCCTTTCGATCCCACTGAACTTTGAGGTCTTTTGGTATATCGCCAGAGGATATATGAATATTTGGCTGAGCATCATTCGACTGCCATGACCACAATTGACCGAAGCGTCTCTAGGAGCAGCATAATCAGGAAAATCAAGAATATGCCGCTGTATATAGCCAGGAACCAGAAGATTGACCTCCATCCCAGTAACCCGGCGAGAGCACCGCCAATGACGGGGCCGACGGAGATGGGGACGAGCAATCCTGCCTGAAAGATGCCCGATTATATTAAAAACCGATGGCTCAATTCCTATGTTCCCGACGCTCGACAGAAGCTCAAATCATATCCAGCTGGGGTTCGGGCCTTTATGTATCGGATGCTAAACTCGTTTGCGGTCATGGCCATCCATGGCGACGAATTGCCACCATTTGTCATCCCCTACAAATGAGCGCAATATCTGAAGATGAGATTTTTGAAAGGCACAAGAGAGTGGATCAATGGGTAGAGAAGGTGGACGAGTTTGGAACCATGATGTATGCGGTCAGAAAACGCTCCCGCATTCGTCGCAGTTACCAGGATTAGGTACTGTGCCAAGACTACTGTTCGTATATGGATCCGTATTCATGCCGGAATACGGTTCCATACGCACCCCCAGTTTTCTACTACCTTGTCCAACCCTCGATCGCGAATTCACTGCAATTTTAGCCTCGGGCAGGCTCCTGAATTAACCAGTGAAGTGCATAACCCTCACGCGACTCCAACTTGCACTACAATTTTAGTTCTCGTCAGCAAGTTGGACTACTTAAGGTGGCCTGCTCTCACATTAAGGCTTGCTGGATATTAACATCGCGCGAGTTATGGGTGCCTCAAATGAATTCATTACTTGCCATTAATAATCAGTCTCCACTACCTACTAACGCTCCCAAACTGGGGTATCGCAACCACTCAGATATATCCATCCATACCTCCCTTAGCGGGCTGAAAGTAAAAACAGATATATTCTACTTTACGTAGATAGCAAGACGATTATGGAACAATCTCACAATATGATTTGTTAATATTTAATGAATCCACATCCCCAACGTCCATAGCGTACTATGAAGTGCCCAATGGATTCCCACGACCTGCATTCTCCCACAGAGCGCCATACAAAGCTTGCACCTTGAGCCATTCCTGGCAAAGATCCCGAGGAGTCGGAGTGCCCTCGATAAACTCCTCAATCGGAAACTCGAGCCAGTCGACGCCAAACGTTAACACGGGGACACGCTTGTCCGGGTCGATTTGCTCCCAGTCCTCGTCCGCCCACAAGTACCCAGACAGCTCGTCGGTCGTGTCGATAAAGGCAAACGACATGTCTTTGCGACGGAGCGTCTCGCCCGGTTTCCTGTCTCGGTTGACGGCGGCAACAGCATCCAACCATTCCTGTTTGATATTGATGCCCCCCAGGCCGGTCGGGTCCGAACGTGAGAAGACGGCCATTTCCAGGTGCGGAAGCGCTGCCATCTCCTTCCACGTCTTGTCGCCCGGATCCAAGATCGGGTTGTAAAGTGCAATGCGGCGTAGCTTTGGCCAGCGCGTTGCCCACACCTCGGGCTCGGTCCGGAATGAATCGGGAATCACCGAGAGGTAGAGCTCGTCGCGGATGCTGATGAACTCTTCGAGGTTGACGAGTGCTTCGAATCCACGTCGCAGGAGAGGCCGGACCCCTTGCCGGTCGTCCTCGGGATGCAAGCTGCGCAGGGGCATGTCGATGACTAGACCCTTCAGGACCGGCGCCAGCTTGACCAAGATGTTCTCAACCAATCGCGCCGTGGAAATGTTGTCAAGGGGACTTTCGTACGAGAATGAAATGTCATCGTCGACTCCGAGCATGGGGAAGTCGTCGGCCCTTGGCTCAGGGGCGAATGGCTGCAAAAACATTCGAACCGGGAGCTTCAGACGGAGGACCCTGGGTGAGTAGCGTGTAAGGGCAGCCGAGAGCGAGGCTGCCCGTTGCTCGGTGTCAATGTGCAGACAGTTTTGCCATAGCAGCGCCGAGGCGGTTGGGTACGTGTTCTTGCAGACCCTGCTGAAGGCGAGGAGCGTTTTGGTGACGGCGCTGTCTTGGGAGAAGATGATGGTGTTGTCGGGCGGGACCAGGGCCTGGACGATGGAGACGAGAACTTCCGGGGGAAAAGTTGACGGGGGCATGATATCGGTAAAGACTTTTGGAATAATTTTCAGTTAGAAAATATTAAGAAAGACAACTTGGCGGGAGAACATAGACGGCTTCTTACTTCTCCCGAAAGCAGATTTTATGTCGTGCCACATGCAAGCCACAGCTACCCCGCGTGGAGACGTTAATGGAGGCATTTCAGCCACAAAGGTCGCCTTTTAAGCAAAACACCGTCCTTTTGCTTAAAAGGCCACCAAGTTTGCTTAGATAGCGACCAACTACCAGATTTATGTGGCTGAACGACAGGTAATGGACACGTGTTTTTTGTTTTTCTCTCGTCAGTTTGGAACTGCGCTATTAGAGGAGCGGTCCCTTCCCCCGACGCTATTGCAATATCCGCCATACGGCATCTAGACTATATAACCTCACAGTGACTGAGAATTCCTTCAAGAAGCTTACACAGTAGTACGAGATTATTTGAGATTTCAGATTGCACCACTCAACCCTTTCCCTTCGTACCTATTAAACTGTCTTTTGCTCCGCCTATGCGACGGGACTTCATGGCAAGAATCCCTCGTACGCAGCAACGCCGTATCTCTGGCATGTCAAGTATGAATCCGAATGTCAATCTTCGCGGCTCACATACGGGAAGAGCCATACCAGTCACGCAACCCACACTAAATGAAAACAACTTATCGAATAACTTGTATCTCATTTTTGAGCCATACTAACATCGAAGACCTATTCACGGGCACACCGAAGGCGCAACTCGATCAATAGCGTCTCCGTTCACGAGAACGACGATGGGATCCCCGGCAATGAGAGTGGGTGCCCGCGGGTGTCGAATTGATAAGGTGCCCGCCCTTGGATCTAATCATCCGTCAGGCTTCACCTGCTTCACTCCAATTTTAGCCTCGCCTCGTCACTTCAATCGACGCTGAGCCCAGAGTGATTGGTTCATGAACTCGGGCAGCTTTGACCATCGGATCTCGGCAAGGAGGGGTGTGGTGGCTGCCTAAAAATCGGCCGTGATGGCCCTAATGACGGATCAGATAAGCCAGCTCGATCGTGAAAAAGGCCATCTCCGAAGCCCCGACGGAGTCCGATTCTTACCTGCATGGTGCATGCCCGGATTAGTGAGCAGCCATCTCTTGTAAATGCTCGTGTATTCCACTTTCTGGCGTCTTGTATTTGTCGTTTTGTCTCTCGATATGTAGGTGGATAACCATCATGACTTCCAATCCCTTCAATAGCACTTCCACTGGTCCAGATCCAATGACCATTTCGCCAGTCCCTGACATCGAAATGGCCTCCATCTCCAAGCCAGCCGCCAAGCAGGAGCACGATCCAGATCCATTCCTTGTCACCTTCAACGATCAATACGACGCCGAAAACCCCAAGGATTGGCCGACGAGTCGGAAGTGGGCAGTCACCGACGTCATCTCTGCCACGGGCTTCAACCGCATCATGGTCTCGACCATCATGGCCCCGGCGCTGTCGACAATCGCTAGCGAGTTGAGTATGAATTCTGCCGAGTCTACAATGGCCCTGTCCATTTACCTGCTAGCCACGGCATTTGGTCCGCTGGTCATTGGGCCGCTTTCCGAGATATATGGGAGAAAGCGGATCTTACACGTGTCCAACGTATGGTTTCTCGTTTGGAACATTGCCTGTGGCTTTGCAAACACCAAAGGCTTGCTCATTGCTTCTCGTTTCTTGGCCGGCTTTGGCGCCAGCTCAGTGTATGCCCTTTCTGGTGGTGTCTTGGGAGACGTATGGAGGCCCGAGCAGCGTGGTCGCTCTCTCGGGATGTATCTCCTAATTCCCTTGCTCGGTGCTGCAGTCGGTAAGCCTAAGACGCAAACAAACATCTTCAATGGGACGCTAACATATCTCCGAGGCCCCATCATCGGAGGTTTCATGGCAGCTCGCACCACCTGGCGATGGATGTTCTGGTCGACCTCGATCTTCCAGGCCGTCATGATTTTTGTTTCCTTCACCACGTTTCGTGAGACATATGCGCCACTTATTCTTCGCCGCCGGGCAGAGAAACTGCGCAAAGATGCCGGAAACGACCGGTACCAAACAACTGAAGAACGTCGCCATGGTCATAAGACAGCCGTGGCCACTTTAGGCCGTGCCCTTTCGCGGCCCGTCCGGTTGCTTATCTTCCATCCCATTATCCAAGTCACTTCCGTCATCTCAGGATTCAACTACGGGATTCTTTATATCCTGCTGTCAACCTTTTCTGATCTTTGGGTCAGGCAGTATCACCAGCCTGTTGAGATTAGCGGTCTTCACTACATTGCCTGTGCACTTGGTGAAATCGCTGGGTCCCAGATCGGGGGGCCCCTGATGGATCATATATTCAGACGGATGCACGATGCCCGTCCTCCTTCGTCGAGCGGTGAACAACATGTACCCGAGTACAGGATTCCACTCATGTTTCCGGGTGCTTTCATCGCACCTCTTGCTCTTTTCATGTACGGATGGTGCGCGCAGTACCACGTTCATTGGGTTGTCGTCGACATTGGCATGTTTCTCGCCATGTTTGGGATGCAGATGGCCGGGATGCCATTGACAGCGTACGTCATGGATGCATATCCAGATCACACGAGCAGTGCGACCGCCGCGACGCAGTTTCTGAGAAGTCTGACCGCATTCTTGTTTCCCTTGTTTGCGCCAAAGATGTTCAGTGTTCTCGGCTATGGCTGGGGAAGCAGTACCATGGCTTTTGCAGGACTCTTGGTTGGCTTTCCTGCACCTTTGGTGATCTGGCTCTATGGATCAAAGTTGAGAGCAAAGGCGCAGAATAGTTATTGAGGTAAGGTGGTTTACAGGACAAACTTCAGGTGGCCGATGTCTCACGCACATACAGAAGCACGAGCTACCGAATGCATTTTTGAAGGGCCCTGGTGTCCATAGTATATTAGGAGTCAAAGCCATCAGTGATTGATTCACTGTCCTACTCTTGACCGGCTCAAGTCGGCGTTGTCTGGGCCGCTCTGGTCAACCTGCCATAAGCTCGTCGAGAACATTGAAGGTGGCCCTCACTCTGACCTTCACTTTCTCAGTGGCCCGTAAACCTTTAGAAGCTATATTTTCATAGAACCGTGTCATTTCATCTCTATTTAATAATTTTACATAACATGATCATAATCAAGGAAATCTATCCGTGTGAATGCGAATGGGGCAACCAACCCCCCTTCTAATGCTGACCTCCGGGGTTTGAACACAAACGAGGAACCCCCCGATTGGAGGTTCCAGATATCTTACACAATCCTCAGGCCTCAAGCCGTTCAATTGGAAACATTTTTGCGGTAGAGAAAGTATTGAGTGAAAATGCCGCAATCTTGGGTGAGGTTGATAAAGCTGCCCCCTAGCCAGCTAAGGTTGATGAGGAAATATCTCTTGTAGAGATCACTCGCCTCACCAGAGCGGCAAACATTGTTGTCGCATTTCGGATCGTAGGCCAGAATCGAAATTATATAGGTGGTGTTTCCGAGGAAGGCAAAGGCGAAAAACAGCATGCTCAAGCCCTCTGTCGTTTTCCGCCGCCAGTTCAGAAGCAGCTGGGGAATTCGAGATGCAATGTACGTGGCTGCGCAAAGATAGCCGAAGACCTGGCCCGTGATGTCGAACTCGAGGTCATCTCCGCCTTGATCGTCTTCTTTGCCGCCGTCTCCGGTGATCTTCTCCTTGATAAACCAGCCCAGGAATCCGGCGGTGGCGACTACAAGAACGATGAAGGTGTTGAAGAAGATGCTCCGGGCGCGAGATGCGAATCCAGATGCTGAGGGTGCGGGGCGTGAAGCATGGCATGTCTCATCCAAGCGGTCTGATCTGGAAGAATCGTTTGGCGGCTCTGAGTAGATTGACACTGAGCTTCGGCCGTGACTTTCGGCCACAAGCTCCATGCTGGACGGGAGACTATCGAGCCCGTCGTGTTCGGTTGGTTTGGAGAGACTGGGAGGAACATCTCGAAAGGTGAAGCCTCGATAGAAGAACATTTGACAAAGAAGGACAAGGTCGGCGACTGTATAGTAGACGGCGAGAACGATCTATCGCGGCCACATTAGCTGAGGCACAAGAGGAAGGGGCGAAGGGATACTGACCATGGACGTCATCACCCCCTGAAGAATGGACCCGATGATATTGAAGATATCACCAACCAGCCATATCAAGATGAAGTGAAGGGATAACCCATCGGCGTTCTTGCGCCGAAAGTTTTGGATGATCTGTGGAGAGAAGACGACGACTGGAACAAGTCAGCAAAGTCATGTACCGTCTTGATAGACCAGTGAATTCTTACCCCAACAGGCAACTGACATTGCACTAATTATATGAGTTAGCTACTGTATCCTCGCACGTCGACTGGAAATGAGCAGGCTTGGTGACTTACCCAAAGATGCCGGAAACGGCTTCGATGTCAGAATGACCCATGATTGTAGCCTCTGGATTGAAGTGAATTAAACGAAAGAATCGAAGTGTAGAAAAGATTGGATGAGTCGAGTTGAATAGTTTGTATGCTCTGGAAAGTTCGACCCTGACCACAGCGGGAAGGTTGCTTCCTTTATCTATTAACTCTTCTGTCGGGGTATCAATCTACAGCAACATTACGGCTTCTCCGCCATTCTGCACGAGAGGAAGGTATCATCATGGAAGCCAAAGCCCGGTCTTCTAGAACAAAGGCTAATGTTAAAGGATTAAACCTTCCAGCTCCCCGCGCACCCCGGCGGTATCCCCCGGAACTGCCGAGGGGACGGTTTCAGATTTGAACACGAACATTTCGTACATAGTCCGGGCGAGCTGGAAGCAGTCCGGGGGCCATCTTTATCGGTTTCATCTGCCCGCAGACCCATAATATAGGACATGTCCGATCTGCCCGGAGAAAATCTTCGGTCATGGGCAAATATGGTTTCGCCCGCAGCAACAAAATAAGGCCATCGGCCACTTGACATAAGCTTACTAAGTAGTAGGTGATGTTGATAGCCACAGGGGTGAAATCTTAATAGAGTGTATCTGTCGCATTTCGGTCTGTGATTTGTAGATCTTTAACGGCGCCCCCGATTTCCAGAGTAGTGATTCAACTGACAACTTTCCTTGCAGTTGTCGGGATCGCCTTCGTACATCTAGAAGGCGGGCAGCAAAGTTGCGTTGCTAGTAATACGGAAATCATTAAGAGTCTGTGATTATGCATTGCTTTACACGACGGCACGACTATTGCAATGCTTCATTTGTGTTCTTTCTTCGACGACATAGCAATCCCACCACTCGCGACAAACTCCAGTACAGTGCAAGCTTTCTGTGGCAGCTTGGAAACGGTCCATAAAACCATTTCCTTTGCTTGAGCTAATGTACCTCCCAAAATATGCCTGGAGCACAAGGCAAAGAACTCCAGTACCAACAAGGTCACTCTTCTCCCCGAGTTTCCCGCCGCGTAATAACTCTGCGTAACAGATTCGAGGTGGAACTACCTCCTATCTACGTCGAATCATCCGTTGCAGAATGTCCCGGGGTTTGCTAAGCGATCGACTGATGGCGACATTTCAAGTCGCACTGACGTGATGGACGGGAGCACGTACAATCAATAAAGTGAACTCCGTCTGGCATCTTTCGCTATCCTGATTGATCGGCTGGAATAAACTAAGTTCCCATCTTGACAATTAAGCATTCTAGGTTAGTCTGAGTACTATACTTGAATTCTAAGATAGTCACTAATAAAGATAGACATGAAAGGCGAGTCCAACGCACCACCCCACCCTTCGATGGATGATCGAAGAGATTATGAAGACGCCGAAAGAGGTTTCATCGCTGCCTTGGAACCAGGCGTCATCAAGGACGCCGAGGGAAAAGTTGTCTGGAATGTCGACGAGTACAGCTTTCTCGAGCGAGAATGCCCTCCGACCGCGCACCCGCATCTGTGGCGGCAAGGTCAGCTCTGCGCCAAACAAGGACTCTACGAGATTCAGCCCAGAATCTATCAGGTTCGTGGACTGGACATATCAAACATGACCATCATAGAGGGCGACAGCGGTATCATTGTCATTGATCCTCTCGTATCTTGCGAATGTGCGGCGGCGGCTCTCCAGCTCTACCAGCATCATCGAGGAAAAGGCAAACCCATCACGGCTGTGATATACTCTCACTCTCACGGAGACCATTACATGGGCGCAGGGGGCATCATCGAGCAGGACTCCAAAATCCCCATTTTTGCTCCCGAGGGATTCGTCGAGGCCGTCTTGAGCGAGAGTATCCTCGCCGGTCCGGCCATGCGTCGTCGAGGGGCCTTCATGTACGGAAATGCGCTTCCTCGCGGGCCTGACGCTCACATTGGTGTTGGGCTAGGCCTGAGTTCCAGCACAGGATCGACCTCGTTGATCCTCCCCAACATCTTGGTCCAGAAGACGGGCGACGAGCATGTCATTGACGGTGTCCGTTTCGTCTTCCAGATGGTGCCGGGGACTGAGGCTCCGGCCGAGTTGAACTTTCATCTACCCGAGTTTCGAGCGCTGTGCATTCCAGAAACATCGACGAATTGCATGCATAATGTTGTAAGTTGTCTTCTCTCCTACAGGTTCCGTCTCTATTGAGGAAGCTAATCTCTTCTGATGTAGGTCACTCTGCGCGGGGCCCAAGTTCGGGACGCAAAAGCGTGGTCGGGATACTTGGACGAGGCCATCTCCCTGTTTGGCGGGAAGTCTGATGTTGTCTTTGGAAGCCACCATTGGCCGACTTGGGGACAGGACGACCTCGTCAGGAGACTCTCGGAGCAGAGAGACATGTTTGGCTACCTCCACGACCAGACGGTTCGCATGATGAATCTCGGTGAGCAATCCAAGCTGTTGTACGACGCTGAGTCGCTAACCAATAAGGAATGGCTGGGCTGGACATTGCCGAGACAATTCAGATGCCTCTTGCGATTGCTCGAGCTTGGCATTGTCAAGGATTCTACGGCTCAATCAGTCATAACGTCAAGGTTAGTAAGCTGACAAACTGTTCAACCCGGAATGTTGGCTAATCGGTTAACACAGGGCATCTACCAAAAGTATATGACATGGTTCGATGGCCATCCTGCTCATCTCTGGCAGTATCCAGCTGCTCTGGAGGGTCAGCGATATGTCCGTGCGATGGGAGGTGTTGATGAACTTTGTCGCAAGGCCGAAGAGTTCATCCACGAAGGCGACAGTCGCTTCGCTGCCACTCTTCTTGCACACGCAGTGGCTGCTTATCCAGACGACAATGACTCCAGGGCAAAGGAACTACTCGCTCAAGCTTACGAGAATCTTGGTTTCAGTACAGACAACGCCACCTGGCGAAACTTCTATCTCACCGGGGCTCAAGAGCTCCGAACCGGGAAGAAGCCTGGAATGATTGTTGGTGGGAAAACACCACTGGGGTCGAATTTATCAGTTGACCAATGGTTTGACATCCTCTCCGTTCAGATCGACGGGAAACGTGCCGCCGAAGATTCGTTCTCCATCGACATTGACATCACCGATATTCGACAAAGATGGCGTCTGATCCTGAGCCATGGAGTCTTGACCCGTCGACGACTTTTCGACAACACCTTTATTGGATCGGCTGCCGAACTAGAGATGACATTGAGGCGAGATGAGTTATTAAACCTGTTGAAGGGGAAGGGTAGAAAACCCGACGGGGTGAAGGGAGATTTTGGGTTGTTGATCCATCTGCTGGACTTGACGTCGATGGAGCAGCCTGCTGAAGATTTCGAGGTCTCGGAATCGGCCGATTTGAGCTTTACTCTTCGACTTGATAGTGGTGGACAGTTTTGAGAAGCCTTCTGGCGATGACTGTGTTGCTCTCTGCTATCGACGGGTACGTAGGTCCTATCCTGGGTAGTGAAGGTTGGGTGCCAGTTTAATCGCATGACACGAAAATACAAGCTGGAGGTCGAGTTAAAATCAATTCATTCAGGTGGAAATGCCACATCTAAGAGGGGTGAAAATCCCGCAATGAATTGGTATTTGCACGCGTCATCCGGTCAATGTTTATTCACCCGCACCACACTCTTCCTAACCCTGGAATCCTAAGCCAGCGTTCCATATCCCAGTAGCAAAGAAGGAACTAAGTAAACAATGGCGTATGCGGTATGAAGAGCGGGACTAACGCATGGTTTGCATTCAACATGAAGCCAGTTGCGTATCCTACGAGTGCTCACCCCAGGCTACCCTACATCCTCCAGCTCCGCGTCTTATCTTCCACACCTTCACGATTCGTGCAGAGTGCTTGGTAGGTATGCGGCTCCGAACCCCTCCTTCTTGAAGCGGTGCCGCAGGGGTCGGTTTGTCATCAATTATGTCTGATGTTAGCAATCATGTTACATTGCCCCTCGTGTCAGCTCGGGAATATGCACCACTTTCATCCCATGAAAAGGAGTGACAGCTGCATGCATGCCAGCAGCATTTTAAGCGACGGGAACCCGTTGCTCATCGCAATTTTCTTCTTTTTCTGAGCCTGTCGATCCAACATTAAACGGTCAAGAGAACCCAGTCAGATCAGATCAGTTCCACAGACACGACAACAGCCGAGGTCTGAAGAAGCCAATTGCGGACGTTGCAACCCGGCAGCGCGTCGCTATTCCCGCGGAGCTACCGGGAATGACTTGGGAATTACGGCTCTCGACGCTGCGGGCGGGGAGAGTCTTGAAGATCTTGGTCAACCTCGTCAATCTTTCCCGCTGAAGTTTGAGGTGCTTCACCCGTGGCGCCACCTCAAACAACGTGAGAGACGA
The DNA here is from genome assembly GCA_013420875.1 of Thelonectria rubi. NCBI lineage: Eukaryota > Fungi > Ascomycota > Sordariomycetes > Hypocreales > Nectriaceae > Thelonectria > Thelonectria rubi. The sequence goes on along the minus strand of WMHX01000002.1, from coordinate 346,637 downwards.
GACTGGTTTCGGTCAGCGACGACGAGACAACTCTCACCATTCAAGTGCCGGCCACGCCGGTTCCATTAATTAGACCTGCCGTGTGCTGACACGCCTGATTGGAGCTGCTGTGCAGGGTCGGTCCTGGAACTTGGAAGGATCGGCGAGTCAAGCCGATGAGCGTTTCTTTTTGCCGTCCCCTCGAACCACGGTTGGTACGAAGGATTACTGGACGTCTTGTTCGGCTTGCTTCCGCCGTCTTGGACCGCCTCAGGAACTGGCACGCCAAGTCTTGCACGACAAGGGGGCTGTTGATAGGCAGACTTTCTTGTGCCGGCATCCCAGTCGTTAGCCAGGAGAATCAAAAGAGCAGATCCTGGCCGTTGGGCAACACAGATCCACACCACCAATCACCAGAAGATGAAACTTTCTTGATTCGACCTGTGACGGCAAATCCGTCGTCTCTGTGACGTGGATCAGGGAGGTCGGAGGAGGATTGTGGACGCCTCGTTCTCATGCTGAAGCGTCGGCCACGATGCGTGCATGGATTGCTGCAGGGGTGACAGGGGAACGGCGTCGCAAGCCGCATGGAAGACATGAATCGTACTGCAGCGCCTCTGCTTGCAACGTGGTAAATGCCCGAACAGGTCAGCTGAAGGCAGCGCTAGGGGAGCTGGAAATCGAGACGGTTGAGGACGGCGGCGTCTTGGCTCGACAATGACTGGCAAAGACGGGCTTCAGCCCTTTGTGTAGCGATGCTGAAATATCCAATAGCCGCCCCAGCCTTGAATACGTACCCCTTTGCCAATCTCTCCCCAATGTCCCCATCAGCCACGACGGGCCTCTCTCCCGCCGCCTCACCGGGCACCTTGCCGGCGACTGACTCGCTCACGCAGCTAGCTGGTGCCACTCCCAAGATGGCGCCATGCCAATCCGGCCGTAGTCCCCCAAGAACCCGGACTCGCCTGACAGAGCTAGTGGGTGGTAGGGCTTCTCCGTTGGACGGGCTGGTCAGTCTTGGGGCTCCGTCGCCATGCACTCGGCGGAGAGAGGGCATTCGTGATTCCATTCGCGATGCTTCTCCACCTCCCGCGCCTTTCCTCCCGCGGGGAGCGATCTACGAGGGCATCGGCTTAATCCTGAGTTGAGTCCCTGCAGCCTGCCTCTTCCTTCAATCGCTCGGACCCCTTGACCATGTATGTGTCTTGTGTCGTTGCGGTAGGGGCCTTGGCCCATAGAGGGGCAGCGAACAAGGAACAGGAGTTCAAACGAAGGCTGTGAGCATCATATTAAAGGCGAGGGACTCTCGCCCGCGTGCGGACCGTCGTCTTTCATGCATCCGCCGCGTCGATTCCGCAGACACACACCCATCCGCTCCCTCGTTGCGATCCCGCGAGCATGGTGGCTTCGACGGCCGCGCTCAACGCCTTTGCGGCCGAGGCCTTTACGCTGCTCTCCATAGGCATCGTCATCATCCTTGTGCGCACGTATGCGCGTTGGCGACAGGTCGGCATCCGCAACTTCGAGGCCGACGACTACCTGATGCTCTTCGTCATTGTGCCCTACACCATCGAGACGTCGCTCGCGTACACGGTCGGCGCAAAGTACCATGGCTACACCAACAGCGCCATGACGGCCGAGGAGCGGTCCTCTCTATCTCCCGACAGCGACGAGTACCATTGGAGGTCAGTGAGAGACGGCAACGGCGTTCTGGGTTCGAGGCTTGGGACTGAGACGTGAAGCTTTGTAGGGTTGGAGGATCCAAGATTCAGGTTGCCGGCTGGACCATGTATGCCACTGTGCTTTGGACCATCAAGGCCGCGCTCTGTGCATTCTACTTCCGCCTGACGGTACGTTGTTGCCTTGAAGCAATCGTGAGATGGTCTGCTGATGGGTTGGTAGCACGGTCTGCAAACGTACAAGATCAGAATACACATTGGTATTGGCCTGATCGTCTGCACGTACATTGCAGTAGTCTGCTCCTTTCTCTTTAGCTGTCAGCCATTCCACAAGTTTTGGCAGATCAATCCCGACCCAGGCAGTAAGTGACCGGCCTTTTCTGTCTTCTTCCTCATTTCGGCGTCGCAAAGACTTACAAACAACTCCTTAGACTTTTGCCAGCCTGCGTCATCGAAGCTCTACATCTTCATGGTCGTCTCGTTGAACATTGTTTCCGACCTTTACCTGCTTCTTATTCCGATTCCCATGCTTTGGGGGGCTCACATCCCCAAGATCAAAAAGATTGGTCTCATTGTGCTCTTTTCCGGTGGCATTTTCGTCATGGTGGCTGGTCTACTTCGATGTGTCCTCATTCTCAAGGTTTGTCGTCAATCCAGTTGCCACACATCGCCAGAGGCTCTTCTAATGCTCCGTGTAGAACTCCAACACCGGCCCGACCGAAGGAGCATCATGGGCGGTTCGCGAATCCTTCGTCGCCGTCGCCACGTCGAGTCTCCCCATGACGTGGGGATGGATGCGCCAGAAGCTGAGACCATTCTTCGGCTCTCTGCTGTCGTCGGACAAGTACAAGTCCAAGTACAAGAACGGCCCCGAGCCGGGAAGCATCATGCTCGGCGACCAGAGCGACCGGACGACGTGGCGCAGCCAGCACATGAACTCGCTCAAGTCGGCCATTCGAGCCGAACCAACGACGACAAATCACGACATGTTTATCCACGCCGGCGAAGCAAGTTCGGACGAGATTATTCCTCAGCGACACGGGGGTGGAATCACGAAGGAAGTCGAATTTAGCGTGTCCGAGTCTAAAGCGCCATCATCACAGATGACCTGATAATCATGCATTTAGAGGTGTACGGGCATATTTAATAGAGTGGTGTATATACGGAACCCATAGAACCCTCATAGATAGGAATACCTAATGGATCATGACGTCTTAGGATACCACAGTCTTTCTTCGACCCGCAGAGTAGAACGTGTGGCGATTGACTTTCACTATCGAGAAACGCGGGACCATAATCTCCGTAGACAGCCATCACTTGGCAAAGCCGACTAATTCCACAAGCGCGGACCTCGGGGAGAATTATTGGAACTAGTGACGAGCTGGGCAAAGTGGAAGAAGTCGTTCATCAAGACTGCGGCTCAGTGTCTGTCGGGGCCGACAGAGCGACGAACCCTGCGGAACCAACAGAGCCAAGTTCCTGGGCGTGACTCGAGGGTGGTTCCGAATCCGGGACGGGAGGGCTAGAACGGTATGTGCCTATGGTTCTTGCCAGACCCGCTGCCAAGTCGGCTTTACCTTACAAACATGGTCATGGACGCAGGGGATGGTGGCCAGGAGGTTCAAGACCGAGACCTGAATCAACAAGACGCCACGTGGATGAGAGAGCGGGAAGGATTCAATAAAGGCTTGCGAATGCCTTGTCGATCACTATAGACAAGCCAGCATGACAAAGGATCATTTCTGACACCAAACACACTCGAATGCTACTCTATAATGTAACATCTGCTGGTAATTGCGGGACTCGACCTGGCCATTTTTATCAATTCGAGTTATCATCTACCTGTTGGTTCATGCCCTCTGTGTACGATTCATTTATATCGAGAACCAACACTGTGACCTCATCGTCTGGTCACCAAAGGTCACCGACAGGCGCCGTGGGCTGTTAACCCACCCGGCCTGATCCGTACCCCTGCGTCGGTGGCATCATTTCAGGGAAGATCCTCATCAACGCCGTGCAAGTCCCAGGTCTGGGGTTACGGGGGGAACAGGGGATTGGCTAGGGAATGTGGGGAGGTTCAAGGTGCCGACTTGAAGCCATCCCCATGGGAAAGGAGCTTAATGCGAAGGACCCAGACGATATGTCGGATGCAAGATGGCAACACGCATTCGTCTAGAGACGAAACGACCACCTTGTATTTTCTTATTACCATATTATTGGGTAATTATCTATGATGCCTATTACTCTCATCTTGGCGGGTTTGGCCGTCTAAACAGCCCAATTTCGCGGAGGAAAACTGACACCCTCTCACCATATCCATTGGCCCTGCGCCTGGACCGCGATGCTCAAGCGCCGAGTTATGAGCTGCCTAGACGAAAATCATGCCACGATGCTCCCCAATTTTTCATTATTCATTATACTTGGCTCTCCGAATGAACCTTGGTTGAGGGTTGAGTATAGAACGAAGTCCTTCAATGTGCTATATGGCACAAAAGAACTATGCGACTTTTGAGGATCTATTTTAACGCATCTATCTACTTTACGCATTAGGAGATACCTATATAGAACTTCCATTAACAATCTAATAGAGCAAATGACCATGGTTGCTCAGCTCCTGTAGTCCTGAGTGCCATAAGGGTTCCTTTTTTCGTTTGCTGCAGCCTCTTCCCCTCCTCTACCCAGTCTTCATACCTTTCCAGAGCCTTTTCTCGCCTGCCTTAATATTTCATGGCATCTTCAATTAATTTATCGAGGGCATTCATCGACGTTCAAAGGAAACATGCATATATCGTCTCCATCGCTTCATGTTTCGCGATGGACATAGATCCAGTGTCTTTCAGGTCACGCAAAGTGCTGTCCAACTGGTCCGGTACAACTGGCATGAGTCTCTTGATAATTTTCGAAACATGAAGAGGTATTGCGGAATACTTGAAGGGACATCGAAGCATTTATGAGTTGCTGGTTCTAAACACGTTGGTTTCCAAGACTCAGCACTTGGAAGTTGGAACATCTCCAAGATGTCTTGAATGAAGCCACCATTTCTATCTCGGGACCAGGTTACTACTAGATCAAGATGTCCCAGAAGGCATGAGGTAACAGACTCGATAAGCTTACGGCGAGCGTGCACGCCATGGTCCAACAGAATCAAGGGCCAGCGGTTGGCGTTAATACTCGAGTCGGGCATAGGCTCGGACCTGACGCAGAACTATTTCAATTCGGATATTCAATTGAGAATTGAATTGAGGATTGAATTGAGGATTTGATTGAGGAGGGCGTTATAAGACTGATGCAATGAATCGCCATCGAATTTCGATGAGGACAATGACCACCTCATACATAGACTGAGCTTGGCCAATACCGGCCAACACGTTTTAAGTTGTGAATAAGGGCGATAGGGCGATAGGGCGAGAAAAGGGATAGGAGAAACGGGCCACCTTGGAGCTGAGACGGTAGGTCATTCGTGATTTCGACCTTACGTCTCTAAACAACATCTAACCGACTTCTAGTTCGTCAATCCTACGGGATGTCAAGTGAAAGTTCCGGCTTGGTCACCATTTACAGCAGCCATATCAATGGAAGATTGATTTCGCCTGAGTCTCTGAGGGCTCGTGGCAGGTTCCTTGGGCCTTGATTCCACAGCGTTCAGAAGTTATCTTTCAGAAGATTTAAAGCTGACCAGATCTGATTATCAACCTTGACCCGGACCGGATGTGGACAGTCATTATTTCGGCTCTATGAGCTCTATGTGGTACGATTTCATTAACACTAAGATGTCGTTATAACCAATATGTTCCTAAATCTTGAGCCACGAATATGATGCGCGAAGTGGTGCGTTTGTGGACTACACGTAGACGAACAGGTAAGAAACGTGGTATTATCATTTAACAAGCCTTTCAAACCGAAAATCTCCCAAAAACATCACAATCATGTTGATTAATTAGACCCAACTCATAAATTGCCCCCTCCGCCCATCCGAACTTGAGACTGATTCTGAGGTTAGAAGTGGATTACCCTAGAGCCCAGAGTTAGCCTCAAAGAAACCCGCCTCAACATACTTAAGTTGAAGTAAATGCTCCAGTTTCCGGTTAATATATAGGTACCTAACATGCTCGTTCAGTACATTTTTATTTCATGAATTCTCATCTCCGATGGGGAAGTGCGATAGTCGAAGGGGTTAGATGCCCGACTTATCGTGATATTGACAATCACAACATGAAAAATCTTTAATCTTGACAATTCCAATTCATATCGGTCGTAACTAACATCTCAATGTCCCAAAATACTTTTACAGTTTCGCAGAAATGTTCACATGGACTGCCTTGATGTTCGAGTAGGCAGCCAGGCCAGCTTCACCAAGCTCACGCCCAATGCCGCTCTGCTTAACACCGCCAAAGGGAATACGCCAGTCGCTATCGTTACTGGAGTTAATCCAAACCATGCCGGCCTCGATCCTCTTGGCTACGCGATGGGCCCGGCTCAAGTTTTCCGTAAAGATGGCGCTTCCGAGGCCGTATTGGGTGTCGTTGGCCAAGGTGATGGCCTCCTCCTGTGTGCTGAACTTGGCGATGACGACAAAGGGACCAAACACCTCCTCCTGGAACACTCGCATGTGGGGGGACACGTTGGTAAATACGGTAGGCTGCATGAAGAAGCCCTTTCCGTCGGTGCCCTGCTTGAAGGGCTCACCGCCGAGCTCGAGCTTGGCACCGTCGTTCTTGCCGATGTCGACGTAGGACATGATGCGCTCGAATTGGCTCTTGGTGACCTGGGGACCCTGGAACGTGGCCTCGTCAAAGGGGTCGCCGAGCTTGGAGATTTGCTTGACCTGCAACTTGAAGGCGGCGAGGAACTTGTCGTAGACGGTGTCTTGCACCAGGATGCGCGACGTGGCGGTGCAGATTTGGCCCTGGTTGGACATGATGCCGGCGTGGGCCCAGTAGACGGCGAGGTCGATGTCGGCGTCTTCGAAGACGATCAGAGGACTCTTGCCACCCGTTTCCAGGGTGATGTTCTTGAGGTTAGTAGCGGCCATCTTCATGATGTGCTTGGCCGTGGCCGTGGAGCCGGTAAAGGCAATCTTGTCGACGTCGGTGTGAGAGGAAAGGGCAGCGCCGGCGACGGTACCGAGGCCGTTCACAATGTTGACCACACCGGCTGGGAATCCGGCCTCAGCAACGAGGTTGGCAAAGTACAGGATGGAAAGCGGCGTCTGCTCGGCGGGCTTGAGGACGACGGTGTTGCCGCAAGCAAGAGCCGGGCCGAGCTTCCAGGCGGCCATGGCCAAGGGATAGTTCCAGCTATCGACAGGTCAGTATGGGCATATTCGGTATCAATGGCAGGGGGATCGACGCACGGAATGATCTGGCCGCAGACGCCGACGGGCTCGCGAATGGTGTAGCCAAACTTGTCGCCCGTCGTCTCAATCACCTGGCCAAACACCTTGTCGGCAAAGCCGGCATAGTATCGCAGCGTCTCGGCGACCTCGACGCAATCCTCGTTCAGGGCGACCTGGTACGGCTTGCCATTGTCCCACGTCTCGATGGTGGCCAGGGTCTCGCGGTGCTCCTCGACCAGGTCGGCGAGGCGGCTCATCAGCTTGCCTCGATCGGTGGCGGGCAGGTCGCGCCACGAGGGGTTTCGGAGGGCATTCCGGGCGGCTCGCACGGCTTTGTCGACGTCGAGGGCGGTGGCGGCGTAGACGGAGACGATTTCCTGTTCGTTTCTTTGCTATGGTCAGTTTGGAGACTCGCGGTCGAGAGGCAGATGGAGAGAGGAATTGGCTTACGTGGGGTTGATGGACGTGATCTTGCGGCCGTCCGACGACTTCACCCATTCATTGTTAATGAAAAGACCCGTGGGCTGGACGTATTTGCGCCCATTGGGGGCTGTGAGCTGGACATTGACGTTCATGATGATGTCTGGCGAGTAGCAAAGTGTCTAGATCAAACGTCAATCTGGATCTGGATCGCAGAAGAACAGACAGCTGAACCCAGCGACGGCATTCGACCCCGCCCAGGTAGCATCTCCTCTAATATGTTGGTCGCGATAGGCGTGGAACCAGCCGAAAATGGGCACTATGCAACATGTGCGGGGGGAGCGGGAGTGAGGCGTCAGCAATGGACGAACCGATTGGGCTGGGAGATACGCCAAAGGGAGCAAGCGACGAGCGGGAGTTGCCAGCGTGACCATTGCCGAGACGAGATCTCGGTGATGCAAGCACGCATTAGCAGAGCTGCCATGCAACACAGCTTTAGCACGGCAACCCGCAGCCGGACCGGCGAAGGGGAGATAACGCCCCGTTGGGGACCCCCCTCGGCAAGTGTAGCGCCGGGATGCGACAGATGCTTGTCTCGATCTGGCAGTTGAGCTGCAATCGATCAGAGATCCGGACCAGGGAGGACGATGCTTGCTCCGACAGGGAGGCAACAAAGATGCAGCTGCATCGCATTACCCCGTACTCCCTGTCGACCGGGTACTTGGGTTGATGTCACCGTGTCAGTCTCTCGGTTGCAATGCAATGGCCGATTTCGGAATGTAGATAGGCCATATGCCAAGACGTCCGCTGAGTGACGACGATGGTTACGAGTTCCTGCGGTCATGCATTTGATGCGAAGGATTCGTTGGTGAGACCTTCTGGAGCGTTTACTAACTCGATGTAGTCGTTGCACCACATTACTCAACTTGATTGCTCCACGTTCCGCTCGACCACGGCGAGACATCGCGAACATCAGCATCGCCGAATATGGGCAGTTGGATGCATCATGCACTTTTCCAACACCACACAACCATGCGGCTGCAGTTCATTTTCTGGTGAATGACAATGCCCTGTATTGGAGAATCCACCAAATATCTATTGACACGATGATAATGACAGAAGAATGCTGTTGCAGCAGGCTTGGCTAGACCTCAACTCCGATTAAATATACAGAAAGAAACCTGAGAAATATACAAGATTAAACCAGGAGGGTTTCACATCTACGCCGTTATTCCTTCTTGATGTCTGCATCTGCCTCGGCCTCCTTATCGTGCACAAACTTGGTCGTGGCAACCCCCGGGCCGTCATGATCGACCACGACGCGTCCCTCCGACTCCTCGGACTGGAGGTAGGTGGTGCGGCCCTTGACGACCCAGAAGACCAAGGTGACGACCATCATGACGCCAAAGACGGCGATGGCGTAGTTCATGTCGGTCCCGGTGGGGTTGGGCGTGCCGGGGAAGAAGAAGAAGACGGTCGTGATGGCGCAGTAGACGACCGAGACGCAGTTGGCAATGGGGCCGAACCAGCCGAGGTGGAACTGCCCGGGGGGCAGCTTGTCGCGGCCCTTGAAGAGGAGCACCGCGATGGGCATCATGTAGGAAATGGTGAGGGCGATAGTGCTGACGCTGAGGATGGCGTCGAGAACGGTCGAGGCAAACGTGTAGAGGATGCCCACCAGGGCCATGATGCCTCCCTGCAGCCACAGAGCGCGCACGGGAACCCTCCAGGTCTGGTCAACCTTGCTGAAGTAGTTACTCCAGGGAATGCCGCCGTCTCGGGCAAAACCCCACGTCATGCGGGACGCCGTGGTGACGATGCTGATGCCCTGGCCCATGCCGTTCATGATGAACAGGGCGAGGAGAACGGTGCCTCCCTTTAGCCCGACGGTTTCCTTCAGGAGGTCCATGAAGGGAAGACCAGTCGGGGGGTCGAGAATGACATCGAGGGACTGGATCGAGAAGAGACAGATGACCATGAAGATGAAACCAGACAGGGCACCCATGCTGACGGAGAGCCAGATGACGCGGGGAATGTTGGTTCGAGGGGAGGGAATCTCCTCGACCATGTGGATGGCGGAGTCGAAGGCAGTCAGACCTGGATGATTGTTAGTGATGTCTCTCTCACTCGACCGAATCAATAGACCACGTACCATATGCCGCCTGCAACAAGCCCATGATAAAGGTAACGCCATCTGCCCAGCCGGTCTGGTTGATCCATCTCCTAAAGACAAAGTCGGCGGGCTGAAACTCGAGGCCGTCCTTGGTGCCGACGGATATCAAGAGGGCGAGGCTGATGATGAAGAAGAGGCCGACAAACGAGACGCCGACAAAGTTGTTGAACATGGGCAGGACAATGTCCCTCCGGCACGAGACAATGTTGAAGACGGTCATGAAGAGGGTGGTGCCGAGGTAGACGAGGAACAGCACCCAGCCCTTGCTCGCGCCGGTCCAGTCCACCTTGAAGAGCACCTTCATGCCGAGCATGAACTCGGTCATAAAGGCAATCTGCGAGGCCGACAGCGTCCACCAGCCAAACGTGTTGATCCAGGCGCACAGGTAGCTCAGGAAGCGGCCCAGGGCCGTGGGCCACAGGCGCGAGATCCAGTAGGCCTGACCGAGGGCCGTGGGCATGCTGCTGACGAGCTCGCCCATGGACAGGGCCACGCAGAGGTTGCAGGCCGTCACCAGGCAGAGCCCCCAGAGGATGGCGACGGGCCCGCCGTTGGTGAGGCCGCTCGAGAGGCCCTGGGCAAAGGTCGACCAGGTGCCGAGCACGCAAAAGGCCAGCGAGAGCATGCTCCAGACGCCAAACTTGCGGCTGAGCGCCTCCGAGTGGCCAAAGTGCGCCAGGTCCTCGGCGTCCTGGAGGGCTTGGTCCGACGGCATGGCGCCCTTAAGCGACGCGTTCGTCTCCGCGTCCACGGCCATGTTGGATGGGGTCCGGCGGCGGTTTTCTGGAAGAAGGGGGAGATTTGGAAGTAGTGGAGGGCATTCGCAAAGGAGGGGGGGTTGTCCAGAAAAGTCTCAGGCGGCTTTTTGCGAGGGCGGCCTTTTTATTATAACAACAACGGAAAAGCCCAACGTCCCGGTTCAGGCTCAGCTTCAGGGTGCGTACGGGCCAACCACGTTTCTGTCAGGAGAGGACACACGGGGAGCTTCTTAAACCTGGCATCGTGTGACAAAACTCTTGGACTCAAAGGCGGATGATAGGCTTGGGCATTGACGGCGAAGGAAAAAAAGGTGGAGGGTGAAGACGGCCGGAAAAGGTGGGCTCTCCGGTTGATTAGGGAGGAATTTAGGACACACGTTTATTCCGTACGCACAACTCTCTTGGCCGTTATCTCTGGCCCCTAGTCCCCCCTTAGTACCGCGCGAGTCTCGTGTACATGGGATAACGAGGGAGCTCTGGCCAGTCGAGGGCTCACTGGCACACCCACTCTGTTTCCGAGTGACCGCGGCAGCAGGTACTGGTGGCGAGCGATGCGGCAGGCAAAAATGGTGAAGCCGTCGCGAGTTAAAGCATTGCGATGGGATGTCTAGCGACGCCTCTTCACCGAAAACAGGGGGGCACGACGGCCATCCCCACGGGGTATTGGCGACAGAGGCAAGCTGGGCGATGCCATTACGTGATAGCTCACAAAAGAGCATTCATCATGTCTTGGGTACGGCAGCAGCACGCGATGGCTTCCCCACGGGGTACGTTTTCTTCAGTTACACCACCAACCGGCGCAGGGATGTGGCCGTCTCGAAGAGTCCGGGAACCGGACGCAGCACGAACGGGAAGTTGGAGCGCCACTGCATCATCAGGCGGTCGCTCGTCATGGGCGAGTCGGCAATCTCGGGGCACCGAGGGCACCGTCTTCGTTATCGACGAGCCCCATTCGCCACGGCCGGTGGAACAGGTGCAATCTATTGCCCTGAAGAGGAATGGCCTCATTCTCCCCCGTTGGGCTGTGCTTCAGTGAGCGTGAACTGCCAGAAGGAGACAAGGTGCTGCAGTTTTGAATAAACGTTATTCAGGCTCGCACGTTTTTGAGCAAACCCCTTGCATCCCTGCCGGAGGGGGATCGTTGGGAATTGCTGGGAACCTCGTTAGCGGGAACGCTGGCCCGGAGATTTCTCGATTCCCAAAGAAGCTGTACGAGTGCAATGTGGTCCAAGCTGGAAAAGTCATGACGAGAGAGAAGTTGAGAACAGAGAGGAAACTAGGGGGGGGGGGAAAGGGGTCCTTGGCTCCGCCGGGTGCGGGAGGCGTAGATGGCACGCGGAGAAGCGCTCGCCTAGAATTGAACATGCACTGTATCTATCTCATCGAGCGAAGCCTGCATTGGCGTAGCATCGGTAGCTTCGCACAATCTTTGGCGCCTGACTGCACACGGCAGTTGGGTCGCACATTTCTCGCGCCCGTCCGCCTCACTCGTGAAGCAGAGGCTCTGCCATTGGCGGTCGCGAGAAGCCGAAAAAGCAAGCAAGACATTCCAGACGATGCACTGTATGTACAGTACGCACTCTCACGCGCCCGCAGGCTCCGTTCCCCCCCTTGTCCTCCACCGGTCGGCTTCTGGAGGCTCACCAACTGTCGTGAGTCCCGGGACTGTGGTGGAGAGGAGTCCTCCCGGGACTACGACCGGCAGACGCCGATGGCGGTTTTTTTGAAGCCCGCCCTGCTTCGGCCGTTGGAGTATAAAGACGGCCTCTTCTTCGTGAAGTTTTGGGGTTTGGAGATGTTGAACCAGCACCAGCAAGCCGCAGACGTCTTCACCAGCTTCAACTCTCAACTCTCGTCCACGACACCGCTTTTTGCCGTCTAGCTCCCCCTCAGTATCGTATGGCAAATTATCTAAGCCCAGACAACCCCCATCATGATTGCAGACACCTCCTCCATCGCCGGCTACACCGTTTACCGGGAAGAGCCCAGCGACGCCGCTCCCGACCTGTCCAAGCAGCACACGGTTCATCCTCTGGGTAGGTCAATTGTGAACCCTCCTCCATCAAGATGTCTAACACCCCCCAGATCAGCTATCGATTGATGAGATCCGCGCCGCCCGCAAGCTCATCCTCGACCATGCGAGCCCCAAGACGCTCAAGTTCAACTGCCTCACGCTCCGCGAGCCCAAAAAGGCCGAGTACGCTGCCTTTCGCGCCCGCACCGGCGCCCGTCCCGACCGACGCGCCTTTGCCATTGTCATTGAGCGGCCCTCGTCGCAGATTGCCGAGGTCGTCGTCAACCTGACGACGGGCCAGGTCGAGGACTGGAAGCCCGTCTACGACGTCGGCCCGACGCTCACGCTCGAGGACCTCGACGTGTGCGAGCGCGTCTGCCGCGCGGATCCCCAGGTCATCGAGGCGTGCCGCGAGATCGGCATCACCGACATGAACAAGGTCTACCTCGACGCGTGGGCCATTGGCTTCGACAACCGCTGGGGCTTCGAGCGACGTCTCCAGCAGGGCCTCGCCTACTACCGCAGCTCCGACAACGACAACCAGTACGCGCACCCGCTCGACTTCTCCGTCGTCGTCGACACGGAGACGGAGGAGGTGCTGGCCGTCGACGTGCGCCGCGTCAACGGCGAGCGCACAAAGGTGCCCCTCGAGGAGCACAACTACATGCCCGAGTTTGTCGGCGACAACTACGTCGACGGCCTGCTCAAGCCCATCAACATCACGCAGCCGCAGGGCGTGTCGTTCCGCATGAAGGGCAACGAGATCCAGTGGGCCGGCTACAAGATGCACATTGGCTTCAACTACCGCGAGGGCATCGTGCTGTCCGACGTGCGCATCGAGGACCACCACGAGCACCGCGAGCGCACCCTCTTCAACCGCATCAGCGTCGTCGAGATGGTGGTGCCCTACGGCTGCCCCGAGCCGCCGCACCAGAAGAAGCACGCCTTTGACGTGGGCGAGTACGGCACCGGCTTCATGACCAACTCGCTCAAGCTGGGGTGTGATTGCAAGGGCGCCATCCACTACCTCGACGCCGTCATGGCCACGGGCAGCGGCGAGCCCGCCGTCGTCAAGAACGCCATCTGCATCCACGAGGAGGACAACGGGCTGCTCTACAAGCACACCGACTACCGCGACGGCACCGTCATCTCGGCCCGCGACCGCAAGCTCATCATCTCGCAGATCATCACGGCCGCCAACTACGAGTACGGCTTCTACCACATCTTTACCCTCGACGGTACTTATAAGTTGGAGATGAAGCTCACCGGCATGCTCAACACGTACTGCATGCACCCCAGCGAGGTGGCCGCGCCCTATGGTGCCGAAGTTGCTCACCGCATCAACGCCCACAACCACCAGCACATTTTCTCCCTGCGCGTCGACCCCGAAGTCGACGGCCCCAACAACTCCATCGTGCAAAACGACGCCGTGCCGTCCGACTACCCCGTCGGGTCCCCCGAGAACCCCTACGGCAACGGCTTCTACTGCAAGAAGACGCCGCTGCGCACGGCAAAGGCGGCCGTGGCCGACTACAAGTTCGAGACGAGCCGCTCCTGGGACATTGTCAACCCCAACAGCGTCAACCCGGCGTGCAAGAAGCCCGTGGCCTACAAGATCATCAACAGCGGCTGCCCCAGCCTCCTGGCCAAGCCCGGCAGCATGGTGGCCAAGCGCGCCGCCTTTGCCCGCCACAGCCTGTGGGTGACGCCCTACAAGGACTACGAGCTGTTCCCGGCCGGCGACTACGTGTGTCAGTCGACGGGCGAGGAGAAGCACCCCTACAACGGCACCGTCGTCGACTGGGTGGCCCGCGACGAGTCCGTCGACAACACGGACATTGTGTGCTACATCCAGTTCGGCCTCACCCACTTCCCGCGCACCGAGGACTTCCCCATCATGCCCGCCGAGCCCGTGAGCGTCATGCTGCGCGCCTCCAACTTCTTCCAGAAGAACCCGGGCCTGTGGGTGCCCCCGTCGGCCCTGTGCGTCGACGCCGCCTCCAAGGACGCCTTTGGCGGCGAGGAGAAGCAGCCTGTGTCGGTTGGGGGGTCGTGCTGCGCTCCCAAGGCGCCGGCGAAGCTGTGAGGGCCGTGTTCGGGAGATGGATGTACTGACTGGTGGCTTGAGTCGAAAAGTCTTGTAGGAATCTAGGGAGCAGTTTGTCATGTCATGAGTTTCAATACATACGGGTTTGGATTTTACATATGCTTAGGAATATCCATAAGATAGCGAATAACTTGACACTTTTGACCTGATGATAATGGAAACGATACTGATATCGAGACTTGATTAGAAATGGCAAAGCCAACCGTCCTCAATGTTCGTCTGGGTAATCTACATGGCCGCGGCAGCCTGGCGTAAGGACCGTAACTCTCGTGACTCGCGAGGAGCCTCGTGAGCGTCATGTCAAATTAAGGCCTTGATTCAATCTGATTCTAAAGGAACAGCGTGTCTTTTAGTTTGAAGAGATAAAACCGCCCTGGTCGCCCACCAATTTGCCCATCTCCAACAGTCCAACCAACACCTCAGACCTGCAAGTGCATCATCAACATCAAGCCACAGGGTCCAACATGAAACAACATGCACTTTCACGGCATCAACTTCACGGCATTCACGGAAGTCACGGCATTCAGTGCATATAAAACAGGACAAGATGACAACTCACAGTATCTTGAATGCCCGATGAAGTCATCGCCATAGCCATTAACTGGCCAACAGTCCTGCCCGGATCCCACGAAACCCAGGAAACGCCCCCTCCGGGCCACAACCGTCTCTTCGCGCTTCCCCAAGAAATCTTCGACATGATCGTGGCCGATTTATCGCCGCCGGAGCGCGTGGCTTTCTCCCTCACATCCAAGTGCCTCTTCTACCTCCTCTTCCCGACCGGCGAGCCGCCACGTCTGCAAGAAGGCATCATCGAACTGCTTGTGCTCCTGCAGAGAGATGATCCGGGTTCGTGGATCTGTTTCGACTGCCGCCGCTTCTGCCACAAGACTCGTTTCATGGGAAATCGTCACGCATGCTGCCAAACACCGGCAATCATCACCATCACGTGGAAATCCATTCCGCCCTCGGACGTATGGGCAAGGCGATGGGCTTCTTGCCAGCGAGGCGTGCCAGTCCACCTCTGGGATCGATACTTAGTCGACGTGCTCCAGGTGACCTATAATCAGTATACGTAGATGCCCTCCGTTAAGTAGCCTGGTATTCCCTTCATGGATGCACATTTGGCCGTCAAGCGATGTCTTCATGGAAAGCCACATGGTATATCTCTTGACAAACTCGAATACAGCTATTCGTTCGAGAGGCTCATCAGGCTGCATAGTAAGACTTTTGATCCCGAATCCCACTTTCCGCTCTACTGTCACCGTCTGGGCCGGCAATATCTCACACGAAACCGCCGGAGGAACATGTGGACGAGCAAATCGACCGAGCCGTCGACAATGCCTCAACCTTGGAACTTCACGCACAAGTCGAACGCCAGGGTCGTGGACAACGAGCTCTACATACGTCGCTTCCACTCCGTCAAGGGATACACGGGACAAGGGGAAACACGAGGAGGATTCCTTCACCTGCTCAATCGCGTCGCGCTGCCCGTCTGCCGACACTGGCGCGCCCATTGCTACACGGCTAGCGGTGGCCCATACCGGGACGAGTGCTCCCCTATCCGCGAGCTCCAACGCTTTTTCGATTACCCCGATCTTTCAGTTCGAGGAGTTAGATCGTGTAGTGACTGCTCCACGGATTACTCCGTCCACGTCTGGACCGACGACGCGATGTGGAATCTGAAACTCTCGACATACCACCGGCTCGGGTCCTGTGGATCGCCAGAAGACGCCACGTGGCAGAGATTGATTGCCCATCCGGTAGCTCAATGCACACACCAGTATATGAGTCCAAAAGACGTCGGAACCGTACGAGCCAAATGGCTCCAGCCTGACGGAGCGGGAGATGAGGATGAGAACTGAGACAAGCTTCACACCGTGTGAGAAAACCAGTATCAGTTCCTTTGATACGAGGTTACTATATTGGAAGTTATCGGGGTAGTGTACATAGTACGGAACTTCTCAAGCGTAGACGGAGACAGAGCAGAGTGAAGGGGGCCGTCAGAGTCGGCATTGGCTCGAGGACATCGGAGATCTTAGATGGCTGGAGGAATGAGACAGAGAACTTGGAAAAAGAACGATTATTCGGCATATATCAGGGCATTGTTGATTTGAAAGCATCATAGGTCAAGTATATCGACCTTTCTACCACCGCGCATGGTAAGAAGTAACAGTACAGATAAATCAAGCTTGTAAGCAAGTGCAAACTATAGAATTCAATCACTGCGTGTTTGTCCATATTAACATGCCATAATGTCGATTTTCACAAGACTGGACTGTAATTTGTAGGTCGCGAGGTTGTAGAACTGTTACGAAAAGTAGAGACATTAATGGGTGTCAAATTCACCATCCCTTGACAAGTTAGGATGATGAGAAATGAAGCCCTTTCACGCTCTTCCCTTACAGGTACGCACTTACGTAGGGACAGTCTGATGATATCGAGGGCGTAAGCAATATTCCAGGGGTGATGTCCCCGGTTCTCATCGTTTTGCATAGTGTTAGAAATCACTACTTGAGTCCTCGTCACCCATGTCCGAACCTGATCCGATCTCGTTCGGACGCCAGTCGCGGCTGTGAAGGTGGCTTAGCGGCGCGATGCGGCCATGGCTATCCGTCGAGTCGGGAGCTGCTTTTCCCGTACCCGCCCCCGCAGCATACCCGTTAGCCCAGCTCAATGGTGTGCGGCCTCCTCTATCTCGCGAATCTGGATCTGCGCCCATCTCAAGGAGGACTTGGATACCACTCCGATAGTTTATCGACCAGTGGTGGACGCCCAGTTCACTCCCCGCAGCCCAGCTCAACGGGGTTCTTCCTGAACTATCCCGCGAGTCTATCTCTGCACCCTTCTCAACCAATCTCGTCACAATATGCTCATAATGCGATGTAACGTCAGAACGCCGCCTTTCAGAATCCCTGACACCCGATCCGGCTAAGCTTAGCGGGCTCCGTCCTGATCCATCCTGCGAATTTGGATCTGCACCCCTCTCAAGTAACAAGTCCACGACACCCGACCTGCAGTATGATGCAGCCCAGCTCAATGGAGTCTGCCCTGTCTGATCCCGTGAGTCTACGTCTGCTCCCTTGTCGAGCAACAGCTCCGTAACACTCGACGAGCCCCTTGAGGCAGCCCAGCTCAAAGGGGTCCGTCCCGAACGACCCCGCAAATCTGCCCTTGCACCTTTGGCGAGCAGAAACGTGACAACCTCGATCAATCCACGTCCTGCAGCAACGATTAATGGGGTTATGCCTTGATTATCGCCTCTGTCGATATCGGCTTTATGATCGAGAAGCAACGTCATGGTTTCAATGGCTTTCCTCCTCCGCTCGGCTTCGATCGTGACGCGATTCCGCGCTGGAAACCTTTGAGCAGCTAACCAAAGCGGCGTGTGACCTTTGTTAGTTGGATAGTCAACCGTAACGCCCGGAAACGCGAGTAAGAGCCTCACAGCGTCCGTATTGAACGTCTCAGAAGCAAGATGCAGCGGAAGTTTGCCTTGTTCAGGTTCGGGGGTGACGACGTCGACCCTTGGATCTGCCAGTAGACACTCGATAACATCCATATGGGGTGGCCATGAGGTCAGAGCGAGGGACAGCGGTGTCCGCTGGCGCACATCCCTAGAGTTGATATCGACACGGGGATGTGCTGGCAAAATCTTGACAGCTCCCAGATGGCCTCGAATGGAAGCCAGGTGCAGTGGCGTGTGCCCGTCATGATCTTGGGACATGGGATCAACCCCGCCGGCGGTAAGAAGTAGTTTGCATGCAGCAGCGTGGCCCCTGAGAGAGGCGGAGGTGAGCGACCTATTCCCGCGATCATCAGCAGGGTCGACATCGGTCCCATCTCTCTCAATGAGCAACCGGATGACTTCCACATGGCCTTTCTTGGCAGCATAATGCAAAGCAGTGCGCCCGTTTCCGTCAATGGAGTTTGCGTCATACACTTCGAGCATTAGCTGGGTGGCAGCGAAGAGTCCAAAGTAGCTTGCCAGGTGAAGTCCAGAAACACCTCTCCCGTCTTGCTGGGACCAATTCTTCCAGTCCCGATTCTGAAAAAAAGATGCATCTTCAGCAACAATGGGTTTAAACGAGTACACCACGTTTGCACGGGACATTAGGAAGGACCTGACTGCTTGCGGACATCCAAGTACCTGTTGTGCATGCAATCCCCAGTTTATTGATGCGTACTTGAAAAGTGGGTTTCGGCAAGCGCATATGTAATCTCCAGCATAGCGGAAATAGGAGGAGGTTTCGTGAAAGTAGTCTCGGAATACCGAGAAAGAAAGGTATGTGACGCAGATCACCGTAATCTGCGACTCTGCTTGGGGAAACCATGTTTGCCAAGTCCGGGAGAAGTATTCTTGTGTCGTGTAGTGCACCAGGCGAACGATATTGCTCTTCTCCTCAAGGGTGACCAGCCCAGCGCAGGAAGAAATCAGATCCTCGACATCAGGCAGGTTGTCTTCGTCCAGAGCAGTTTCGCCGACCTCGACCGCGAGTGCATGCCGCAGTTCCAAGGATGTCAATTGTCTCTGCGCGCGAGTGATCCATGCCAAGACCTTCTTTGCGAGGTCTTCCTGGTCTGCAACTTGGCCCTCAATTCTCGCCATAGCGTCGTTATAGGCTTGGTCATATGCGTCGGACCCTTGGGGGAGACTTTCAAGGGCGGCCCGGACCTTCTTTGGGGATGTCTTGCCGACCAGTGAGTCGACGTGAAGCTTTGCCAGAAGGAACCTATGCTTCAAAGTCAGCAAATTATCTCCCAGATTGCTCACATCGAGTACAGTTTGTGTTACGCACATTCCATCCACAGCTTTCACAATGGCGACTTTGACCTCCTCCTGCAAGTCGGATTTGCGTTGCACGAAGCGTGGCAGTTCTGAGATGCGGCCGCTGACATAACTTCTCACGTCATCGTCACTCGCTCGGATCTCTAACCTGATGCTGTCCTGAAACTGATTCGTGATCTCGGGAATCAGTCGCGATGTCATGAAGAGATTGACTCCACAGTCGGCCTGGAGGTTGAGAACATCTGTCATGAGATCTTGACGACATCCCTCGATTGTTGGACACTCGTCGAGAGCGTCGATGATGATAAAGACCCGGGAATAGAGGGACACTAGAACGCGGAGGGATTCTCGAACTTGACTCGACGTCGGTCGGGGGTTGTTAGACGAGGCGAGGGTCTTCAGAGAGCCCGGTAGCTTCTGCTGGCCTTCCGCTAGCTGCCTCAGCATGCTGGCGAGAAGGTCTTCGAGCCGTTGCTCCTCGGGACGTCGAAAGTCGCAGTAAATGTAGGCAATACCAATCGTCTCATTCTCAGCTACTCGACCGGTGATCTCGTCAACGACCACCGAGGTAAGGATGGTCTTCCCAGCTCCGGGGATCCCCGGGCAAAAGAGAGTCTGGCTCCCTTGCTCTGCCCATTTCTTGAACTCTGGAGAGTTCAGAAGCCACTGACCGGTTCCTGGTTGTCTTCGACGGATGAAATCGCTCTGTTTCAAGCTGTAGTCGATTGGCGTCAGCCAGTTGAGAATCCTCGACCTCTCTTCCAGAGAATCTTGGTTGTCCTGATGCTGTTGGATGAATTGGAGGCCACCAGTTAGATCATTGTGGAGAGTTGCGAGGCCTGTTCCGAGCTCCGAGAGCTTCTCGTCGCCCTTTTTGATGGTTTGTATGAGCCCTTCCAGTTGCTTCTGGTTCTCGGCCTGGGTTTTCTTGACGATTTGCAGCAGCTTGCGGGAATTATTTTGAAGGGCGAGGCTCAGCAAGGCCTTTTCACGCTCAATGGAAGCCATGATTTCTTTCATTTCTTCCTGGTCGAACGGCCATCGCAAGCTCTGTGCCAGTTTCTTCACGCCCTTTTGAGGTTGAAGCTTTGCCTCGACCTCTCTCAACGCAATGCACAATCGACCGAGCGGTGCGCCTGGGGCTTGGAGGGTTTTGATCGTCTCGGACCAGTCCTGGCCCTCTTCCGAATCGTCGTTTTCGTCTTTGAGTTCCTGAAGAATGTCTTCGCATGCCCTCAGTCCGTTGCGGAGGCGCCGTCTGTCTTTGGTCGCGCCGGCGGCTGAGTTGATGTATCCGACGACCTTTGAGGCCAACTCGAGGACGGCAATGATGCTTGCGGCAGCGCCGAGGGCTTCCATTGCGGCGAGGAGGTTCGAGGAGAAGGCTTGTGCGCGAGGGAGGGTTGCTCAAGAATTGTGTCAGCTCGGGCAAGATCTCGAAAGATTGGTAGGCCTGCCTACCGGTTGCCGTGGACTTGATGGAATTGCAAGATGGCTTTGGCAGATGGATGAATGGTTGAGTGCTAGGAGGGAAAACGCAGCGAGGGATGCAATACCCCGCCTGACGAGGCAAACATGGCCTGGAAGAAAAGCATTGCCACCTCCACCTGCATGGAAAAGGGGCTGCAGTGAGTGCCTTGCCGGTCGCCTTGCATGATGGGTGGCGATGCTGTCAACAAATGTCCTAGGCCTTCACTCCATGTGCTGGTCAAACTTGGGTCCGATGGGGTTTAAATGGTAGCTCTATCAAATAAGCTTTAGCCCAAATTACCATTTCTTCATGAAATAAACGTCTGATGAATTACCTACCGAGCAGGACGAGATGCAATGCCGAGTCTAAAACCAGTAAGCGCTGTGGCTGCGTTGGAGGAGGGGCTTGTCCCCGTGGTCAAATCAGCATCAGGATAAAAGCCAGCCACCAACGGCTGAATGTCCCACTTGGAGTAACTGATACGTGGCAGAACGCTTCACTTTGAGAGGGGATATGTCACAAATGGGAGGGTTCCAAAACTAAGTAGGATTGATGATTGAAGTCCCCTTCTGGGATTGATGGATGGATTGATCTTGAGTTGTGTGTTGTGTACAGGTCTAGGTTACGGACCCCTCCTAGACCCGCGGATATAACTACCTTCCATAATAAAAGCGGCCTCCTGCCTACCTTGGCCTCTGAGGAGCATGCGAAGACACATCCGTCCTCTCACTCAAGCTCCCCTCTCATGCTCCTCCTGCTCGGCCGTCTTCCCCGCAAAACGACCAGATCTCCTCTCCACTGATGGACACGCGACAGGTCCAGCCTCGAGTTGGACTGCCAGAACACGTACTCGTAGGCCGATGACGACTAATAAAGGACGACTGAGTACCCCTGATCAGTGGGCATAGCTTATCACGGCGAGATCTGGAGCTCTTCTCCACTCATTAATCGTTCCGTCCAGCAATGCGATTGGATCGCATAGGACCCGACAGTGGAGCACAGGGGAGGCCTGATCGCATCACCATCTCCCGCAAACGAGTCGACCGACCTTCATTCTCGTGGTTCCTCAGCAGCCAAGTCAAGGTATCCATCCTCCGACCGCTTTGCCCCATGTGCGGGTTTCAGAGGCCGCTGTCGCTAACTAGTCTGCCAGAGGGACCTTGAGCACAAAGCAAAGCACGATGAGAAGACGTCACACCAAGTCTCGCAACGGGTGCAGGGAGTGCAAGCAGCGCAAGCTCAAGTGCGACGAGGTGCGGCCGGCGTGCAGTCGGTGTGTCGCCTCAACGAGGCAGTGCTCGTTTCTGGGATCGCAGCCTCCCGCCTCGCATCCGCCAGCGACACTGCTCTCCCCGTCAACCTCAACAGGCGACGCGCCGGCCCCGAGCACGTGCAGCGTCGCTGCTTGGGAAGCTGGCGAAAGCATCGTCAGCCCGGCTGCCTCGGCGCTCACATCGTGTCAAACCCCGGCGACTCTCGAGGAGCGTTACTCCCTCCTTCACCTCGAACTGCTCTTTCACGTCAAGGATCGGTTGTTGGCTGGCATGCTGCCCATGCAGCCCCAGTTGAATGGCTTTCTTGACCTCATTCTCCGCGAGGCCTTCACGACGTCGTATTTGATGGACGAGCTGCTGGCTTTTGCTGCGGCTCACAAAAGCACCATTGCCGGCGACGCCAAGGTGTATCGCCTCGAGGCAACCAGGCTTCAGAGCCGAGCCCTGGAGCAGTTCAACAGTGGCCAGATGGAAGTCACGGATGAGAACTGCATCACCGTCTTCACCTTCTCTACCATCCTCGGGCAGCACGCCCTTTTCGACACGTTTTCCTCGGCCACGGAACTCTACGCAGTCCTCGAGAAGCTGGCGCACTGCATCAATCTGCACCAGGGCATCGGAGCTGTTGCAGGCCAATCTTCGGAAAAGGTCCGCAGCCTTGTCCAAGGGCAGGGCTCAGTCGATCCGGTACACATGTCGGTCGAAACACCGGCCGCGTCTGGGGGCGAGTGCGACGACCTCCTGCAGCGACTTCGGGATTCCGACGCCTCGCCGCATGCCAGGAGGCACTACGAGAAAGCAGCGCAGATTCTCAATTACCTGTTCGATACCTCCCAGTCCTCGGAGGGCCGGTGTCTTGTTGCGTGCCAGGAGTGGCTGGTTCGGGTGCCCAGGGAATTTGTGCTCCTGCTTAACCAGCGGCGGCCTGAAGCTCTCGTCATCATTGCGTATTACGGAGTGCTGCTGCATCGGGCAAAGGACTACTGGATTGTCGGGGATGCCGGAGCCTTTTTGATTGAGTCCATCTCTAGACATCTGGGCGCCTATTGGGCCGGCTGGCTTGCGTTGCCAACGGGAGTGCTGGAACAGAGTCGCGAAGGGGGCTGACATCAAATGACAAATGTCCCAAAAGGAATCTGCAATATATTTACTGAAACATGTAAAGAAAACTTGCCTGGGTTGTCGGTGTGAAGCGAACATTGTCTGTTACATGCTCAAGTCTGCAGCGTCAGAGAGGGAGATGCTGTGCAGCGCCAACAATCAGCCACTGCCGGGTCTCGACAAGCCCGCCCCAGCTTGGCCTCTTGGGGATAGGGACACAATATCCGATGGTGACTTTCTCCGCCAACCTTCAACTTTACGGGTGTCTTTTCCGGAACAGTGCCGTTCTCGACCCAAGCTTGGAGCTGTTGGAACAGTCCAGTGGGCTGCCCCGATACGCCTCCAAAGCAGTGTCCCAGCCCGGGCACTTCGTAATGGCGGTAGAAATCGTGGATGTCTGGGAGAAGAGCGGTGACTTCGTTGTAGTACTGCTCCGTTCCCTTGGAAGGAATCACATTGTCGGCCTGCGGAAGGCGGTGTTAGTTTATCTGCGATGAGGCAAAATACCTGAGCTGGAGCGGCGCTTACCAGGCCATGAAAACTGATCAGCTTGCCCCCGGCATCTCGGAATCTAGACAAGTCGGGGTCCGTCGTGCCGATGATGGAGCTGAATTGCTGGCGACTGGCGTGAACGAGGTCGTCGAATTCGGCGCGCGTCAGGTTGGACATGTTCTTCTCCGGGTCCCGAGCGACAAACAGCTGCAGCCACTGCAGACCCAGTATGCTGGGCGCTCCAACGCAGCCCGACGCCGAGCAGTTTGCCGTCGCCGCGACTCCCGGCTGCCCGTACGAGGTTGGGCTGTTCCCCGTCAGGTCAGATCCCGGGGCGATGCCGTGCCAGATCTGCTTCCCATCCGTCGTGGTCATGCCGCGCCAGGTGGCACTCACGACGACAGCCGCCGAATGGCTGACCGCTATCTCGGTATTGTTGATCTGAGCGCATCGAACATTTGTGCCCACGACTGAGAAAGGGTCGAATGTGCCTAAACAGTCGTCGACCCGGGAGATGACGCCGTCCACGACACCGTCTAGCCCATCGCATGCTGCAATAGCGGCTTCTGTGAGGACGTCAATCTCGCAACCGTACGGATACTTGCCCAGCTCGTTCATGACTTGCTGCGGCCATTGGATGCCGGGGAAGAACTCGGTCCAGTGGATTGCAGGCGCGCCAGCGGCGATGCCGTCGTACGCAGTCGGGAATCTCTGAGCCAGCATCAAGCCCTGTCGGCCACCCTGCGAACAGCCGTTCCAGTAGGAGAACTCGGGGTCCCTTCCGTAGATGCTCTTGATAAGTGATTTACCGATGATGGCCTGGCAGTGATTGGGTCAGTCAGGGCTCATGGTCAACACCGGAAAAGGTAGTTCGTACCTCGTCGTTCAGGGATACAGAGGCAAGGTTCTGAAGATTACTCCAGTTGATATTGCCAGGACTGCTAAGAGCCCAAAGACTTGCGTCCACGGCGCTGCCAAGCCCTGCGTCGGTGGTGATTGTCGCGAACCCATCGGCAAGCGCGCCATTCATAGCTGCGTAGGACAGGGCTGCACGACCAGTGATCCAGCCACCGCCACCAACAGCCTGGAAGCGACCGTTCCAGTCTTCCAGCGGCAGCCAAGCTTCCACGACGACCTCGTCATGCTGTCCCGGGTGTGTGTACGACAGCGTCACATTGCAAAAGGTGGCGTTTTGCAGTTCGATCGAGGGGGCGGTATATCGAAATGCTTCAAAGACGGATGCGCTGTAGTTGGTGACGACGTTGGCCTCGAGGGTCAGGATCTTAGCTCCAAAGACGACGGTGGTAAATGTTGTCGCATTGCAGGCTTCGATGAGTGCTAGAGACATGGCCGGGAACAGTTCGGATGAAGGGACGCTCTGGTCAAGCTTGGGTTGGTAAAGATGGATGACAGCACCGTCTTTTATTTGACATCTCTTTAAAAAGTTGCGACTTCTCTTAAAATAACTGTAACCTGCGGCCATGCTTAGAGACTCGTCAAGTGACTCGACGCTCCAGATACGAGGTCAAGCCAGGGGAACCGGTGGCGAATGGCCCCTGGAGGCCAAGGAGATGGAAAAGCGAACGAATCCGATTGGCTAAAGAAATAAACGCGTCTGAAGTGACGACATCCCAGCCAAAGGGGGCCCTCTGTGGCAATATCTGCCCCATATGCCAAGGAATCGCTGGTCTCTTCGCAGAGGACGGGAGAGAACGTAATTCACTCAAGAGACTCAAGGACTGGAGACGCAAATCGTCCAGGATAAGATTCGGGACAAGGAATGCCTGGGTAAGGCTAAAGGTACTCCAATGTAACAATTACTACTGCTTTCACCAAGTCCAAACCAGCTTCAACTCTAAACTAAACCACTCCCATTCCCTTTCCTAGAACTGGTACATGCTCTCTGTCCAATAACCGTGGCTTAGCCAGATACAAGTTCAACTCGGCTACATCATCTCCAGCCCCTACTTTCGTGGTACGTCATTCAAGGTGATGGTCGATTCACCAGTTGTCCTCTGCCAGGTGCCGTCGGCGTTGGGCTGTTGCACGACGGACGGGAACCAGTACCAGAAAATAGCCATGACGACAAGCATGGGCGTCGAGTCGAACACGTACAGCGGCCACTCGGTACTCAGCAGGTAGCCATCGTGACCCATGATAAACTCGATCATGCGGAAGATGGACCGCGCCATGATCAGGGCGCTCGAGCCGTAGAGCATGTACAGCAGCTGCTCCCATTTGAGGTCGGCGGGTATCCGCTCAACCACCGGGTCTCGACGCATCCTGGTGTGAAAGAGCACGGCCGTCGTGAAGAAGACTCCGAAGACGACGATGTGGAAGCCCAGACCGCCGATGACGATGCCCTCGCCGACCTTGGCGAGATCACTAATGACCATCATGCCCGCAGCGCCGCTTTGGATGGTCATGGCGAGGATGTCGCCGGTGACGAATATTCTCGTGAGCCAGAGCGGTCTGAAGATGGAGTGTTTTTCTCCGCCCACGCTGCGTATCACCCGGGACAGTGTCATGTAGATCGAGGCCGAGAAAAGGACGGGCGAGAGGAGGATGAACGAGTTCTGGATGGCGAAGGGCATGAGTTTGGCAGTGTTGTTGTGCGATACGATTCGAGCAGCGTAGCCGATGACCTGGACTGTGTTTTCGAAGCCCGTTAGCAAGCTGAAGAGCAGGACTTGGATGTAAGTACACCAAGGGGGGTCTTACAAAAGCCTCCTACGGCGAAGACGGTACAGAACCATGTTCGTGATGTCCAAATGCGCCATGAAATTCCCAATGTTGCGATGAGAAAGAGCCCCAGGAAGACAACGGCGGCCGGGACAGAGGGCAGGTATTTCCAAAGGTAGTAATCCCCGATGTAAGGCTCCAGCTTTGCCATTTCGATAGGAGTTGTCGAGAAGCAAATGTCGTGCACAAAAGAAAAACGAAGGCCTCGGGCTGCGTATGGTGAATATGGTTAGATTTGACGAACCTTCTCTCAGAAGGCAAAGAAGTTTCTTTTGTACGCAAAGGAGAACGCCAAGTCTTGCATTTCCTTCAAAACATCTCGTTCCCCAAGCAGAGGGTCTGGGTCGGGTTGACTCGCAATTGGGAAGAATGCGATTGGCCCGCGTCTGCGATGAGGCCCGCTGGCTTTGAGAACCAATCGGAAACGTCTCTGTCCGAGGCAGCGGAGACTCGAATCTCAAGGTTCATCTGCCAAGCCTTAAACGAAGGACCGGGACCTAAGTTAGTTCGCCTGTCATAACGGCATTGGTGCCTTTATTGCGGTTGAAGAGCTCCGCTTGCAAGGAATGGACAGGCAGAGCCGGCGGTATCTTTAAAAAGATCCATGCATGGATTGTCACGACGGAGCTATAGGTACCTTCATGGTGCACCACCCTTGCCAGAAGATTGGGAATTCTCTCCCAGAAAATGGCCTCGTCACTCCTGAGGCGTTCGGTCCCAAGGAAGCCGACGCGGCATCCTCCACACTTCCGGAGCATGAGACGGATGACTGTTGAGGCGCAATATTTGCGCTCTCTGAAAAGGGAGGTTGGAATTCTGGACTAGCCACTGAAACAGTGAGGCCAGTCATTCGGGAGATTTGAGCATAGGTATATCGGGAGTGAATTGCGTTAACCCTACAGCCTACTGCCAACTGTCAACCCCTTGCCTCCCGTATCTCATATTTGAACATCTCATTCGAGGGCACCGAGTTCCTATCCCTCATCTTCTGCGCGGTTTCTATGCCCAGCACTGGAACGCGGTACTCTGCTGACCCAGGCGGTCGTCCATCCGGGAGGGCGTGTGGAAACGGCAAGTAGTCGGGCATCAACCCCAGCTGCCGCAGTAGAGTCCCTTGATCCCAGGATATGTGCTCGTGGTAAAGTCGGTCCCCGCGGATGTTGACGACGGCAGTGAAGGGCACTTCGGCTTTCAGGTTCGTCGGCGGAACGCCGGGTAGCCTGGGATATTAGAATTGGTTTCGCAAATTCTGGTGACAAGCTTACATCCAGTCAATCTCTTGGTCGTGTGTAAACTTGAAGATGAACTCGTCAATCACGCGATCAATGCCGATTGTTCGGCTGATAAGCTCCAGATCCGTGTCGGCTGAGTTGTTGAAGATAAAATTGTGTCTGTAAAAGTGAGAAAGCTTGTCTCTGCCGATGCCGCCGGTTACCTGTGAATATGGTCAGGCGTGTCTCCGAAGTCTCTAATAGAACTTACCGTGGGAACATGGTTGACGTAAGGCTCTTGGACCATTGTACTCATAGTGTGCTCGACAGAACGATCAGCAAACTCATAGTACGTATGCTCCTCCCAGATATGCTCCAGATCAAAATAAGGCCCTCCCATATGAGATTTAAGAAACTGGAGGCTTCTCGTATGCGACACCGACTCGAGGCTGTAGTGGAAATCATCATGGAATGGCGTAGCAAAAGCATGGCTGGAAGCCTGTGGGTAGAAATACTCCCTATTCGCGGTGTTTTTGGAAGGCGTGTCGGTTTTGCCAGCGACATGCCCCAGCACGGGAATCTGTACCGAAGTTGAAGTTTCCTTGTGGCTTGTATCGGTGTATACCATGCAAGCGACAACTGATGGCACTTGAGATAAACCTGGAGCTGCTTTATCCCATAAATGTGGCACATAGGCTGTAGAGAGTTAGAAATGAAAGTAAAAGGTCATTTGAACTCACAAACTAATCCAGTCTTGCCCTTTTCGCACATCTCGCATCGTTCCAATGCCTCCACAGCTTCCCGCAGAACATCTTCGCTGCGCGCATTCTCAAACACAGATGCGTCCAGTTGCACAACCGTGTAACCCTCCTCAGCCCACTTGACGAGGGTGGACGGCACGCCCTGGTGCATCTTCAAGGGCTCGCCAGAAGTTGGCGTCAGCGCAATGAGACCAGGGCCATGGCCACGGCGCGAAAGTGGCGGAAGAAGCGTGATGCCTGGCCGGACAAGCTCGACCTGCGGCGTAGGCAGAGGGGCGGGAGGCCTTGAGATGTCCGCAAACATGGTGTCTGTCGTGGGTGTTGGTGTCTTTGATGGATGACGTTCTCTGTCCTGTCAATGAGGGGTTCTGTGTCAGATAACAGGGGGCAACCTCGGAAAAGCCACCGCTTGTGCAACCCCGTTTCCAACCCAGCGCAAAAGTTTGGGGAGGCAAGGAGGCATAAGCTGAGGCTATTAATTTACAATTAATAGGATTTTCCCTTATTAGCCCTTCGTTCCTTCCCTCGGGACTAACTAATTGATATAGGGCAAAACGTTTCATTTTTGGGCTTCATTATGAGCAACTCAAATCTACCTGGGTAAAATCATCGCTTTCCTCCTCGCGACATTGCGAATAGTCACATCGGAATGCAGGTCCCCCGGATAGATTATGAGAATCTCCCTGCTCGGTGCTCGTTATTAACTTCCCAACTCTAAAAGTCCCCTTACATTTCTTCTTACGGTGCATCTACTCGGTGCGATGTCGTCCCTACATTGCCGCACTCTCTACAAAGACGCCGTCAATAGGGCATTATCCGACAACCCGTCCAGGAAGCTATATATCAGATCGGGCAGGTTCCATCTCGGACCTTGCGAATCCCGTACGAGGATATGTGAATGGGGTCTCGTTTTGTCAGACTCGCGAGGGAGATGGTTAATACATTTAAATGACCAGAAAATGAGAATATTTCAATTTTAAATAAGAATGACACAATTAAATGCCATATCTTTTAAATCTATTAACTCAGGTTATTATTTCCTTCGCAAATCTAATACAATTATCGAGGATCACCTAATCATAGCTGGATGCTTTATAATTGTGTCATTTCGCTGTTATAATGCATACATGTGCGTAGTAGTTAGAAGTGACAGAACTGCAGATATCGACATTATAGAACATGTCCGTCAAGAGATTCGTTCCCGTCACCAGGGCAGCATTACATGGCATACCGTCAACAGACGCCTCACTGATGTTTGTCATTACTCAGCATCCACTACCGATCTCGCATCCGCTCCTCCGTCTATCGTGGGGGCCGGAATGGGCCGGAATACCATTTGAGGGAAACAATTCATCCCTCAAGAGATGCCTGAACAGGAAAGGACAACGCTTATCTTCGTTATCATCTAGAGAAGGCGTTCTACCTGACGGCATTGCCTCGGCCAGCGCTAACAACACTCCCGCCCACCTTTATCTCCATGCACCCTCTCAAACGCTGCAACCCCACCTTTGGAGAGTGCCCGAGTCTGGCCACGGTGGATGATGTCGCACAGTTCGATGGGGACGGCTCCTACGGTACCGGTGGTGGTGGTGGTGGTGTTGACCATCTTGGTCAGGTCCGGGGGAGGGGAGCCGAGGGGAAATCAGCATTGCGAGAGCTTCATCCCACTGTTCAGATAGATATAACACTGCAAAGTTGACGCCATCACCAGCTTCAATCCCCTCAACTCGCAGTCGCAACTTACAGGGATTGAACTTGACAAGAAGCAACGAACACTCACAACCGCTCTCATTCATCAACCCGCTGACAATCTTCGCCATGTCGAAGCTCGAAATCCCAATCATTGACTTCTCCGGTATGCCTTCCATCTTCAACCAACAAACCATACTAACCCCCGCAGGCTTCTACTCCGGAGACCCCGCCGAGAAGCAAAAGGTGGTCGACCAAGTCCGCGCCAGCTGCCTGTACAACGGCTTCTTCCAGATCATCGGTCACTCGGTCCCCCTGGACCAGCAAAAGTTCGTCATGGACGGGGCCAAGAAGTTCTTCTCCATGCCGCTGGAGGAGAAGAAGAAGGTGTCCAAGGACAACAACACGTGGAACCGCGGCTACGAGATGCTGCGGTCGCAGATCCTCGAGGAAGGCACCCAGCCCGAGCTCAAGGAGGGCTTCTACATTGGCGCCGAGATCCCCGAGACGCACCCCTATTTTGTCAACAGGAAGCTCAACAGTGGGCCGAACCAGTGGCCCGCCGGTCTGGGCGACGACCTGGACAGGTTTCGCGAGGACTCGATGAGGTACTACGGCTCGACGCTGCGGCTGGCGGGCGACCTGATGCGCGTGCTCGCCCTGTCGCTCGACCTGGACGAGACGTACTTTTCCAGCTTCATGGACGGCGCCGTCGCCACGATGCGCCTGCTGCATTATCCCACGCAGCCCAAGGATGCCGACGACAAGCTGACGCGAGGCATCGGGGCTCACACCGACTTTGGTGCCATCACCATGCTCCTGCAGGACAAGGTTGACGGGCTCCAGGTCTGGGACCAGCAGAACTCGACCTGGATTGACGTAAGCGTAACCCCCATCTCCCCATGGAGGCCTCTAACACTGAACCAGGTGGCCCCTACCGAGGGCGCGTACGTGGTGAACCTGGGCAACCTCATGGCGCGCTGGACCAACGAAAGGTACAAGAGCAACATCCACCGCGTCATCAACAAGTCGGGCCAGGAGCGCTACTCGATCCCCGTCTTCGTGTCGGGCAACCCGGACTACCTCGTCGAGTGCATCCCGACGTGCAAGTCGGCCGAGCGACCGGCCAAGTTTGGTCCCGTGACGGTCGAGGAGGCCGTCTCGGCCGCGTATGCCGAGTCGTACGGACGCGCTCAGCTGTACAAGCAGGGGCTTGAGAAGATGACGCAGCAGGCGCAGGTTGCTTGAGAGTTGAGACGTGCGATTGGGTGTACGTATAGTAGAGTAGATTGAAGACTCTGTTGATGAGTAGATATGTGTAGCTATTGAAGGGATTCTGGCTTGAATGCATCATTCTAGCCATCGGATGCGGCTTGGCATAGGGTGTGTAGAACTGAAGCGAATGGCCGTCTCGGTCATAATTTTCACCAACTTGAGCCCTCTTGAGGGTTATATGAACATGTATGTCGGTACGCTTAATAAATTCGATTGAAAATATCCCCCCATCTCACTTCCTGATTTTATTTCTCACCGTAGCGCATCCAGTCCGATTGTCGTTCTGACGTCGTGAATGAGACATGCTCAAGAAAGAGTGGGAAGTCATGACTCTCTGGCTTTCGCGACTTGCACTGGTCATTAGAAACGCCCAAGTCTTCCCAGAGACAACATTTCTGCTTTCACATTGAGGCGAATTCCATTTTACAATTAAAAAGCATTCGTAAATTGACTAATCTATGCGAGCCTTCACTGAAAGTATTAATGACAACTACCACTTCGTAACTCCGCCATCTACCAGAATATCGCTGCCAGTACAGTATCTGCACATCTCATTAGCATTCACCCATTTCACTCGAACTCATAAACCCTTGGACATACCTGCTGGCATCGCTCGCCAGGAAAACACAAGCACCCTTGATATCATCCGGCTCCGCAACGCGGTGGTTCATAATCTCATCCTTCCAGCCCTCGAGAAGATGGGGGAAAGCGGCCGTCATGTTCGTCTTCACGTAGCCGGGGCTGATGGAGTTGACGCGAATGCCGTACGCGTTCAGCTCGGCGGCGATGGGCGCCACCATGGCCCGCACCGCGCCTTTGGTGCCGCAGTAGGCGGATGATCGCTGCGACCGGACGGCCATGTAGGACGCGATGCTGGCAACCAGGATGATGCTGCCGCACTTTGTGCCGTTGGCAATCATGGCTTGGGCGGCGAGCTTGGCGGCGAAGTAGACGCCCTTGCAGTTCACGCCGAACAGCTTCTCGAAATCGCCTTCGGTGGTGTCGAGGAACTCGACGTTCTTGTTCACGCCCGCGCAAGCGACGAGGACATCTAGCTTCCCGCCAAAGTCGGTCTTGACGGCACCGAAGCCCGTCTCGAGACTGGAGAGCGAAGTCACGTCGACAATGTATGACCGGACCGTGACCCCGTGTTGGGAGGACAGTTGCTCCATGTCGGCGGCTGGAGGATGCGTCATGTCGAAGATGGCGACGTCAGCTCCAGCTTCGGCAAGGCCTTGGGTAAAGGCAAAGCCGCAGCCGCCGGCGCCGCCAGTAATGATGGCGACACGGCCTTTTAGGTTGAACTGCAAAGGCAATTAGTTCTGAGGTTCAATTTCCAGGTGTTGCGGTCATAGTCTGCCGTACCTGAGACATTGGTTAATTGGTCAAGACTAACTGAGAGAATTCTTGCTTGGAGGGTTTAGCTAGATGAATCGGGCGTTCGTTCTGGAAAGATCTGAAAGATCTAGTTCCTGCTTGTTGCGTGGTTGACAGATGCTTGACGAGAATCCAAGGATGATGTTCCAGAAGCCTTCAAGGGTGGTGAATCGGAAGCTGGTGTAGGCAGTTCTCATCCTCCAAGTGCTTTTACGTGTGGGTTCACCATTTCAACCCAAAGATGGGGAGTTCTCCCAGCGGCTCGGCATAGGCTCAAAATGGAGTCAATCTCGATCGAGGAAGTTGCCGTTATGCCCGGTGCAACTTGGTATCTCGATGCGCGAAAACACATCCGCAGATGGGCAAAGGTGGGAGTTGAGTCGGTGGGCGGCAATGCGTGCGACGGTTGGAACGGCTCTCACTCTGGAGCCAGATCCATGCACGACGGTGGACTTGAAGTGCAGTAGTGTGCCGTGGAATGGGGGATGCATCGGACAAGCAGGCGTTGACGGTGCAGCAGAGAGACGACGAGACCGGCGTTGACCGGGGTTGACGCTGGTGGCTACAGCAGTGGGGGATCACTGAAAGCCCCATCTTTAGGTACCGAGAGTGGGAGGAATGGGGGGTTGCACAGCATTAGTGCACCTATCCTTCGATGCTCGGCTATGCTCGTTATCTTTCCATTTGGAGCTATTCAGACATTGAACCGACTTCTACGGATACTACAGCGAGTGCTAGTCAATCGTGAGGGGTTCTATTCATTATCTCGAGTCGTGCGGATTGATTGCTGCTCTTTAGACGTAGCTTCTTGGCCTACTCTTCGGACCACCATCAATTAGCAACCTGTGGAAAACAGGACCTCCTTTCCTGCCAACTCTACGACTCTGAACATCACAACCTCTCTGGGTGAGCCTTATCTCTTCAGCTACTCATACATCCAGCATTAAATATATCATCTCCACTCGGGATAATTGACGCGGCCCTTCAACCCCTCATTAATTGACCCGTGAAACAGTTGGAGTCTTGCGGTCCCTCAAAGATAGCTTCCCTTCCCCTCACTTGCCTCAATCACTGTCTCGCTCTCCAACGACAGCCTGGGCACTCCTGCTGAGTCCTGCATATAAGACGAGGACCCATTCACATTTACCACCCCCTTGTAGATCCCTCGCCTCGTCTCCCACACATTCTTATCACTATTCTCACCGTCACAATGGGTAAAAAGAAGGTCCTCGTCTGGTAAGTCATGCCCGCTCGATCCAATCCCACCACTGACCCTTCCCTTCGCATAGCTACGGTGTGGACATTGACGCCGTTGCTGGCTGGCTTGGTTCCTACGGTGGTGAGGATAGCACGAGCGACATTAGCAGAGGTCTCTGGGCTGGAACCATCGGCACGCGCCGTCTTCTGAAGCTCTTTGACAAATACAACATCAAGGCGTCGTGGTTCATTCCCGGCCACTCCCTGGAGACGTTCCCCGAGGAGTGCGCCATGGTGCGAGACGCCGGACACGAAATCGGGCTCCACGGCTACAGCCACGAAAACCCCGTCGACATGACGCTCGAGCAGCAGCGCGACGTGCTCGACAAGACGTGGAAGATGCTGACGGACTTTTGCGGCGGCAAGCCCCCCAAGGGCAGCGTGGCGCCGTGGTGGGAGACGAGCGAGGAGGGCACCGAGTTGCTGCTCAGCTACGGCATCGAGTACGACCACTCCATGTCGCACCACGACTGCCAGGCCTACTGGCTGCGCACCGGAGACTCGTGGACCAAGATTGACTACTCCCAAAAGGCCGAGACGTGGATGAAGCCGCTGATCAAGGGCAAGGAGACGGGCCTGGTCGAGATTCCCGGCTCGTGGTACATTGACGACCTGCCCCCGATGATGTTTATGAAGAACTCTGCCAATTCACACGGATGGGTGAATCCACGGTGAGTCGGGCTGACAGTTTGAAGTGCCACATACTGACCGGTTTGAAGAGATGTGGAAGATATCTGGAGAGACCACTTCGACTACTTTTACAGGGAATACGGTACGTATTTTCCCTAGTAAAGCCAGCTCGACTGACGCAGGAAACGCAGATGAGTTCATCTTCCCCATGACGATCCATCCCGATGTTTCGGGCCGACCTCATGTGCTGTTGATGCACGAGCGCATCATCGAGCACATCAACAAGCACGAGGGCGTCGAATGGGTGACGATGGGCGAGGTAAGCACCGCGTGAGCGATGGCGTGCAGAGAAATGAGTCGCTGACAGATGACAGATGAGCGATTACTTCAAGAGCAAGAACCCCGCGCCCGAGGGAGGGCTTATGCCGGCGAGCAGGGAGGAGGTCATGAAGAAGTACGAGGAGTGGAAGAAGACGCAGGTGTAATGACGATGTAGACGCCGAGATTATGAATTGATGCATTGCACTTGAGCTCATTTCTCGTCAAGAACAGGATGGCGGTTACGGACCTGATTGGAGAGAGTCCCCGTGGGAGTCAACTTGTAGCAACGTGCTAACCTACAACTCCATCTGACGCTCTATCTCTTTGCACGAACAAGGTCATCCAGAACCTTGCCCGCAGCCATGACCCGTTCCTCCTCGAGCTTACGACCTACAATCTGCAACCCCGCCGGCAATCGAAGCGACGCCATCTCGCCTCTCCTCTCCTCCCACAGCTTCATGTTCCACTCGTCCTCGGGGCCCCTCGCCGCAAAGCCCCACGGCTCCTCGACGTCCTCGTCGCCCACGGCGCCGCCGGGAATGACCAGGGCCGGGTAGTCGAGGAAGTTCCACACCTTTGTGTACCCGACCCAGCGACAGCCCTTGTGCGGCACCGCCGTGTGCGGCATGGGCGGCATGAGCACCACGTCGGCTCTGCGGCCCGTCTTGGGGGACCGGATGGCATCCCACTTCTCCAGGTAGGCCTGCTGCAGGTCGAACTTGCCCCGGTTGAGCTGCCAGTACTCGTACACGGAGACGGGCTTTCCGCGGTTGACGAGGCGTTCGACGTGAGGGATGAAGGGCTCGCCGCCCGCGAGGATGTCCCGACGGATGTCTTCGCCGCCGTCTACCGTGTAAAATTGATCCTGGGTGCGGTTAGAACACAAGAGCAAGAAAGAGTGAGAGAACCCAGTTCATACCATGACTTTGATGCAATCCTCGTGGAGATCACCATTCCATTCCACAATGTCATGACCGGCCTCCCGAAGAAGTTCAACAGCCTGTCGCAGCACACGAGTAATGGGCGGCGTAGGCCGCACCACGCCGTCGTCAAACAGGACGCCAACAGTCAGCGGGCGATTCAGCGTGTCCGTGTACATGTCTTCCCTCCAAGGGATCGGAGCACAGCGCGCATCCAACTCCCACGGCTTGGCGCTGATGAGCGACGTCATGGTCAAGTGAATCGTGTCGAGGCTGCGAGCCATGGGACCGACCGCCGAAGGAACATGCTCTTGGCCTTCGGTCGAAACGGGGACGCCTCGATACGGCAGACGGGCGCTGCTTGGCTTCAGCCCGTAGATGCCCATCATGTGAGACGGAATGCGGATGCTCCCCCCAATGTCTGTCCCCCAGCCCAACATGCTCGCTTTGCAGGCAAGCAGGGCCGCCTCTCCCCCGGTAGAGCCTCCGGGGGTGTAATCTTTGTGGACGGGGTTGGTCGTCAAGCCCCAGAGAGGATTCTCGGTTTCGCACCACTGGAAGATCAGTGTCATTCTTGCGAAGGGATGGGGCAGCTCGGAATCTCACCATGATGCTCTGGGGCAGATTCGTCTTTGCGACGATGACTGCGCCCAGCGATCGGAGCATCTTGACTAGGACGGCGTCGTCCGACGCAGGTGCGAATGCCCTTCCGACATAGCCAATGGTCGTGTCGTAGCCTTTGACGTTGAATTGGTCTTTCACGGTGACTGGAATACCGAGCAATGGCAGCGTCGAGGTTACAGTTTGAGCAGGGAGGTCCTTGATTTGGTCATCGAGTCGTCCGGCGTCCTGAAGGGCCTCTTTAAAGACGATTTCGGTGAGGCTATTTGGACATTAGAGAAGAAACAATTAATTCAATCGAGATAAGGCGTACCAGTTTGTCTACAATGTCATGAAAAACAGGTGAGATGGCTTCTTCAACAAGGTCCAGGGTAACGTACCTCGCGGTGCACTTGGATAGCCCTGCATCAATGGTCAGCATGGAGACTGGAAAGAAGGTTTAATCCGTAAGCTGGTGTGAAGCGAAAGTCACAGCATCTTACCTCTTAATGTAGGCGTTTGCGATGGAGGTGCATGTTGCTTGGCCTGTCGCAACAAGCTCTACTAATTCCGTGGCGTCGGGCAAGTGGGTGAGAGAGTCGTCTTGGGCCGTTCCATCCACATCGAGTGTTGCTTCATTTAAGATTGAAGCCCCAGAAAACGCAGCCAAAAGCTTAGCCTGGACATTCTTCTTCTTGGCGACAACATCCTGCCAAGGTGCCTTTGGGGCTTCGTTCGTGAGGAGGGGCATTGTGTTGACAGTACGAGAACGTGCGAGGAATATTGATCAACAAATCTCTAAATGAAGCTTACGGATATACAACTGCACAACCCGTGAGAATGCCAGCGAACGTAATTCACACGATAGATACCCCGCATCATGCATGATGGCACCTCCCAGCGAAACCGGCCTCAGTCAATAGCATCGTCGGCGTTACGCTCCCGTCGAGGCCGGATAACAGTGACGGTGCGGGGAAGTCAACGTGGAGCTTCCGGCTTGTCGAAGCGAGAGATTCCGGCTCGAACTGGGCTAAGATGCTTGCAGTTGGGCGAAGCGTCATGGTCGGTTCAGCGACAGTCTCGCCGGCCGGATCGAGAGTGGGGGATTGCCGGCTTCGCGCTGGAATGGGGGATGAGGGAGAGGGGTTGAATCACGTCTTCTATCTTGCACCCCATCTCCCATCTTCCAGGCGTTGGAAATGGCTGATTGATGATTACTGGACGAGAAATCACGTCTTTGAGTGTCGACGCGGAGCTGGCCGAGTTGCTCGGGCTGTATGCCGACTTTGCCACGGCTACGGGCTATTTGTCGTGCAATTTCTCAAGCTGCTCGCACCACGAGACGGCGAACAAAGTGAAGCCATCACGACGTAGATGGGGTAATACATGAATACAAGACTGCCACTCGGACTCAACCTATCGCCAATGCCGGGTAGAACTATTCGAGAATTAGCCAACCGCCTTCACTCCATTGGTCCAGCCCTTTAGCTAATTGACGTCTCATCGGCACTGCACTGTAGCGCCAACCAGCATCATCATGACCACCACATCAGCAACCGCCAATGGCGCGACAAACGGAGTCAGCAACGGCCATTACGAGGAGAAGGTCGACGTATGCGTTGTCGGCGCCGGCCCTTCAGGTATCATGCTGAGGTATGTCTTTTCCCTTGGACTGCTCACCCGTCTAACAACGACAGCGCTCTCCTGGCTCGGTTCGGCCTCAAGGTCGAAGCCCTCGACGAGAGGCCCAACCAGACGGCGGTCGGGCGCGCCGACGGGATCCAGCCCAAGACGATTGAGACATTCCAGATGCTCCGCGTGGGCGACGAGCTCTTCCGCACCGGCGTCAAGGTGCACGACATTTGCATGTGGAACAGCTCCAGCGCAAAGGGCCTCCATCGTCTGAGCCGCTCCGTGCACTACCCGCCCGAGATTGTCGACGTGCTCCAGCCGTACATCCTGCTCTGCCACCAAGGCATGGTCGAGGGCGTGTTTGTTGATGATCTTCGCAAGAGCGGCACCGAGGTGAAGCGCAGCCACAGCTTCAAGACGTACGCGGACGAGGCCGACGGTTCGCTGAAGATCAGCGCCGACTGGGCTGAGCACGGCGAGCAGACCGTCCTCGCCGACTTCCTCGTCGGATGCGACGGCGCGCGGTCTCTTGTGCGCGCCGCCATCCCCGACACGTACGCCCAGGGCACGCCGCACAACTCGGTCTGGGGCGTCCTGGACGGAGAGCTCGAGACGGACTTTCCCGACATCTGGAGCAAGACGGTCGTGTACTCGGAGGCGCACGGCTCAGTGCTCATCATCCCCCGCGAGCGCAACATGACGCGCTTCTACATCGAGATGAAGACGTCGGCCACGTCGAGGGACCTCGGCCAGGAGTACGTCATGGAGCAGGCGCGCCTGATCCTCGCCCCCTACAACGTGCAGTGGCGCTCCGTCGAGTGGTTCGGCAACTACAGCGTCGCCCAGCGCGTGGCCGCACGCTTCTCGGACTCGCGGCGACGGGCTTTCATCGCGGGGGACGCCAGCCACACGCACAGCCCCAAGGCGGCGCAGGGCATGAACACGAGCATGCACGACGCCTGGAACCTCGCGTGGAAGCTCAACCTGGCGGCGCGCGGGCTGGCGAGGGACGAAGTGCTGCTGGGCAGCTACGAGCGCGAGCGCAAGAAGATTGCCCACGACCTCATCGACTTTGACTTTGAGCACGCCAACGAGATTGCCGCGGGGGACGCGAAGCGCCTGGCCGACAACTTTAGGAAGAACACGCGCTTCATCTCGGGCGTGGGCGTCGAGTACGGCCCCAACGAGATCAACTTGGCGGCGGATGGGCTCAAGGGCGGTGCTCTTCCGGGATGCAACCTCCCTCCGGCAAAGGTGACGCGCTTCATCGACGCCGACCCCGTGGACGTGCAGCTGGACATTCCCGTGCTGGGCCAGTTTCGCATCTACATTGTGCTGGGCAGCGTGTTTGGACCTACCGAGACGTCGTTCCTCGACGGCTTGAATGCCGGTCTCACTTCAGAGGCGTCCGTCATGCGTCGTCTGTCGCTGGCGGCGGCGGCGTCGTACCAGAAGAAGCCGCGGGCGAAGAGAGTCGATGACGTCTACGTTCGCCCCGAGAGATACACGTCGGTCAGCGAGCTCTTCACGTACAGCTTAATCTGTGAGTCTGCCTGCATTTGGGTTTAAACCATAGATGAACTAATCTCCGTGCAGCATCCGCGGACAAGAACGACTTTGAAATCTCATCGCTCCCGCCCTTCCTGTCACGGAGCGGCTGGACCGTCTACCTGGACGACGTGCCCAACCTCGACACGCAGGGCCGCACATGCACCGACAAGTGGCTCGGAGGCCTGGGGCAAAACGAGGCTGCCGTAGTGAGTGTCCGACCGGACGGCTACGTGGGCGCCGTGAGGCGGTGGGATACGTCGAGCTCGGGGGTGGGAGAGGCGGCGGCTGGCTGGTTGGGGGAGTACTATGGGGGGTTCCTCAAGGTGCCTGAGAACTAGGGTCTTGAATGTTGATTGAGGGAGACGATCATTTGCATATTGCACAGGAGTCGATGAATGCCAATATTGCATACAGACTCCTATCCAGTCCAGTTGACGGCAATACAGCCATCCAGCGCCAAGCCGACTACAATCCTTCCCGTCTCTCCCTAGAACCTTGCTCCCTGGAAGATTACATGATACCAAAGCTCGATACGCAAGCCTCTCTCCTTATCAGAGAATGGGATGCAATCTTATCACTCGTGTCGACTCGACCGGTTCATGCACCTCCCCGACCGGAGTCCAGTCCCTGTCCGTCACCCGTTGGCAAACCCGGCAAAAGCAATTCTCAGCGGGCGCCGGATCGAGAAGAAGGATTCTAGAACTTGATCTACCCGATTGCGTGCATGGTGGCTGCTGTTTTGAGGTGTTCTCGAAGCCCGGCAGCCAACGACAGTTCAAGACGTGGAGGACCATCGGTCCATAACAAGTTGGCGTCGTCAGCGGCTACAACGAGAGAAGTAGGAGTGCAAGTCCCCATTCACCAAGACTGAGAGTGGAAGAGTACCTCAATCATTCCTCCTCATCATCTATCCAACTCCTCGCCTTGGACAGGAAGATTCTCTGCTGACCCCAGATGGAACCGGCCAAGAACCACTCCCTCTTAGTCCCGTACCCCAACCGCACTCTCCGCCCTAGTCACACACCACAAGTCCACGACTGCATCCCCCAGGCTCCCCTGACTCCTCCCCCGCCACGGCCCTGACTCGTGAATCAAGCCCTCCCCCCTTCGACGCGCAAATGTCCCCCCTATCATTGGCCAATGCCTCAGGTCCATGCTTCGAGAATGGGGGCGGGACCCCCCGGTGAGCAGCAAGGCTCGACCCTGGGAGGAGGCGTAGATAGCTGATAGACTGATAGTGATCGCTTGCGTGCCCGAGCTAATCGCCCTGGGTGGCTCCATGGCGTGGCAAGGTGAGGCCAGTTTCGCGGATAAGCGATGGACGTTTCGGTGAGGCGTCCCAAATTCGAAACCTCCCTTGTTGTTGGTCCTGCAGAGTCTCTTAGCTGCTGCGACGCTGTGACTCCTGAGGATGCAGTCTGCAGGGATGGGAGGAGGGAAAAAGGTATTTGAAGAAATGCATCGGCACCCTCCGTGCAGATCCTGCAGAAGCAAATACGAAGTGGCTTGCATTGGTGGTTTCAGCTGTTTAGCCGCCTTGACGCTTTGGTTTCTTTGATATTTTCTCGTCGAGACAATTCTTCGCTCACGTTTTTCATCATGTCCGACTCTGAGAAGAACGCCGGCAAAGGTCCTCAGGACTTGACCGCCATTACCACGACCAACTCCCTCGAGCCCGGCGAGATTGTCGCCATTGACGATGCCGTTGTTCGAGAGTTTTACAGCGGCGCCGTCGAGGACTCGTACCGCATAAAGTCGGAGCTCGTCGCTCAGCACCTGGCCGAGATTGGCATGGGAAAGTAAGTCACATGCAACCTCATCCCAAGTCCATCGACACCACATTGACACAGCCCAGGTTCCAATGGATCCTCTTCGTCGTCAACGGCTTCGGCTGGATCGTCGACAACTTCTGGAGCCAGGGCATCACGGCGGTGCGCCCGCCCGTGGCAAACGAGTTCACCGACGTCAGCCGTCTGAGCTTCAGCTCCGTCGCCTACTACATCGGCCTCATCCTGGGCGCCTCATTCTGGGGCACCACGGCGGACATGGTCGGCCGCAAGCCCGCCTTCAACCTGACCATTCTGCTCGGCGGCATCTTCGCCTGCGCCGTGGCCGGCAGCCAGAACTTTGTCGCCTTTTGCGGCATCTGGGCCGTCATCGGGACGGCGGCCGGAGGCAACGTGCCCGTCGACAGCATCATCTTCCTCGAGTTTGTGCCCCAGAGCCACCAGTGGCTGCTCGTCACGCTGTCTGCCTGGTGGAACCTGGGACAGGTCATCGTCTCTCTGCTGTCTTGGGTCTTCCTGGCCAACTATGCCTGCGACGCCGAGGACGCTCCTTGCCCCAGGGCTGACAACATGGGATGGTGAGTCGGCTGAATAACGGCTTTAGTGGTAGCTAAGACTGACCTCGTAGGCGATACCTGATGATCACCCTCGGAGCCATCGCCATTGCCTTTGGCCTCATCCGAATCCTCGTCTTCAAGATCCCCGAGTCTCCCCGCTACCTCATCTCCAAGGGCCGCGACGCCGACGCCGTCGAAGCCGTCAACTACATTGCCCGGTACAACGGAAAGCCCGAGACGCTCACTCTGGACATGCTCGAGGCCATTGACCGGCAGTACAGCCCCAACGCCGTCTCCGTCTCCGCCGACGCCGAAAAGTCCGTCTCCGACGACAACGGCGCGGCGCGCACGCAGACGAAGATGTCCTACGCCCAGATCCTCAAGGAGAGCTTCAGGGATTACAACGGCAGCAGCTACAAGAGCCTCTTTGCCGGAAAGAAGATTGCCCAGCACACGGCCGTCACGTTCCTGATCTGGCTGACGATTGGCATCGCGTACCCGCTCTACTTTGCCTTCATCACGTCGTACCTGTCGACCAAGAAGACGTACCGCGCCAACACGGGCTTCGACTACACGTACATGATCTACTGCATCGTCTCGGCCGTCGGCGTCTTGGGCCCCATCGCCGCCGGCTTTGCCGTGGAGACGCGCTTCGGTCGTCGGTGGATGATGGCCATTTCTGCCGTCCTGACGGGCGTTTTCCTCTTCGTCTACACCGTGGCCAAGACGCAGGATGCCGACATTGGATTCCAGTGCGCGACTGGTATTCTGGGCAACTTTGGTAAGTTACACGAGCCTGCCTGATCGCTAGACATCTGCTAACCCAGTCCTCAGAATACGCCATCATGTACGCCTTTACTCCCGAGTCCTTCCCCGGCCCGGTTCGAGGCACCGGAACCGGCATCGCGGCGACGCTGCTTCGATTCGGAGGACTCGTGGCCTCGCTGATCTCGACGTATGCGGGATACAGCGTGGTGCCCATCTACGCCAGCGCCGCTCTTTGGATTCTGGCGGGCTTTTTCTGCATTGGCTTGCCGTTTGAGACGTATGGTCACGCCTCTATCTAGGCGAGGCTGCTGTAGTGGCGGGAGATTATTTTCGTTGGATTTGTTACTATTCACATATTGCAATATACATGTATATGGTCGTCCGTATTACGCCTGAATCGAGTCTACTTGAGCACCAGCCTTGCGATGCGAATATGACGTAGTGGAAGCATGAGATTGAGATTGGGTGTAACTGTAAAGGCTTTAAATATGGTGACACGCCGGACATTTCTCTCATCAAAATGGAGACTATTGACTGCATTCAAAATTCTATCTGCTCTCGAAAATCAGTTATCATTGATCTGACATGAATGGAAACACAAGCGACCTACTGAAGACTCCTTGAGGCGGAGGCAGGAGACCAAAGTCAACAACCGAGATGCGAACATGTCGGCCTCTCCGTCACTGAGATACAAACGGCCTGACAAATCAAAGCTCATTACGCGGCAAATCCCTGACAAAACCTCATCCCCTCGCTAAGCGGCCTAGACCGTCGGCTCCCGCGCCTCACGACGCTCGCATCAGACGAGAAACGCGCCGAACCGCTCTTTGATCAGGGCGGAATGGTATCCGATTAGCCCTAACCAGGCCAACCCCGGACATCCACGCAACCGCTACTCAAGAAGGGCAACCTCCCCCTTTTGCGATACAGGGAGCGGGAGGTGGAGGCTCTCACGGATCGGCACCTTTATCTGGAGTGGGACGACGACGAGACTGAACAGATCCCCCACTCCCCAAAGCACTCGTCCATCCACTTCCCACTCCCCCGAGAATGGGGATCGAGGATGCGAGATTCGTTTGGTGCTTGCGGTGGGAAAGGGCAGGTGTAGATCCGACATTGAGATGCTTAGATAGAGCCCAAGCCTTCAAAAGAAACAGCCCGTTTTCCAGCTCACATCAGCTCGGCTATCGAAATCGTGCCATTGCCGCCCAGAAACGCGCCAGGAACCGCCTGAAACCATGCCTGCAGCCACGACTCCCCCCCCGGCCGTCGCCGCCCTGAAGGACTCGGTCCTGTTCGTGCCCATGAAGCTGGGCAACCTCACGCTGAAGCACCGCATCGTGCAGGCCCCCAACACGCGCATGCGTTCCGACCTCGAGTCCCGCGGCGTCCACGTGCCGGGTCCTCGCGTGGCAAAGTACTATGGCGACCGCGCCAGCGCCGGCGGTCTCCAGATCGTCGAGGCCACCGACATTTGCCTCAACGCCAGCGCCTACCCCGGCGTGGGCGGCGTCTTCACCCCGTCGCAGCTCAAGGGCTGGCGCAGCGTCACCGACGCCGTCCACGCAAAGGGCGGCTTCGTCTTCGTGCAGCTCTGGCACACGGGCAGGGCGTCCTCGGCCGGGCTGAGAGGAGGGGAGACGCCTATTTCGTCGGGCGCTACGCCCATGAGCGGCAAGTACCTGGACGGTACGGATTGCAAGGATGGGCCGCCCCGGGCCATGACCGTCGACGAGATCCACGACATTACCGCCGAGTGGGCTGCTGCCTCCAAGAG
This sequence comes from Thelonectria rubi, assembly GCA_013420875.1. Taxonomy (NCBI): domain Eukaryota; kingdom Fungi; phylum Ascomycota; class Sordariomycetes; order Hypocreales; family Nectriaceae; genus Thelonectria; species Thelonectria rubi. The sequence continues at coordinate 302,193 of WMHX01000002.1, read as the reverse complement.
GGCCGTGGAAGAGGCTGGATTTGACGGTGTCGAGATTCACGGTACGCTGTCACGAGAACGTGTAGACGAAGCTTGCTAATGGCTCCAGGCGCCAATGGTTACTTGCTGGAGCAGTTCCTGCACGACAACATCAACGACCGCAGGGACGAGTACGGAGGCACCCTGGAGAACCGATGCCGTTTTGTGCTCGAAGTCTTGGCTGCCGTCAGCGACGCAATCGGCGCCGACAAGGTTGGGATCCGTCTTTCTCCCTACAACTACTTCCAGGATACTCGAGACAGCGACCCCAACGCGCACTGGTCCTATCTCTGCAGCCGCATCGCCAACCTGTCGGCGTCTCACCGACCCGTCTACGTTCACATGTAAGCGTGTATTCTCCCTGCCATCGTACACTCAACTAACATGCCCAGGGTCGAGCCGAGATTCGACGAAGTCCTGGACGAGGAGCAAAAGCTGGCCTCGCTCGACAAGACCAAGAGTCAAAAGGCCAAAAACTCCCTCTCCATCTTCCGCGACATCCTCCGGCCCGCGGGCGTCCAGTTCCTCGCGTGCGGCAACTTCAACCGCGACAACGCGGGGCCCAAGGTGAAGAGCGACGACGCGGATTTCGTCGCCTTTGGCCGCCACTTCATCGCCAACCCGGACCTCGTCGAGCGCCTCCGGAACGGCTGGGAGCTGAACAAGTACGACCGCTCGACCTTTTACGGCGCCGAGCCCCCGGAGAAGGGATACACTGATTATCCCTTCTACGACGTGGCGAAAAACGGTGATGCTCATTGAGGGAATGCATGGCCTTTGGGGGATGGGGCATTTGTTTTATAGATTCAAATCCTATAGAGTACCAATCGGTAGGCGGTTTCTTGGGTAGGATAGACGCGCGTTAGGTTTTATACAAATTGCATGGTTATCGTGGTCAAGCAAGCTGAAAGTAATCGTTTTGTTATGTTCTTTAAAACTACCTAATCATTCATATCTGGGTTTATAGAATACATGGTGACTTTGGCTTTTGTACATCTCCTCAACTTATGAGTTTTCTAGCAGCATTGGAATTGTATTCCTCGAATTCCTCGACTAGCTGTCTTAGGCCTCCCGAGATCCGCGACGACTCAACTGACCACAATCGACTCGCAGTGCGGAATGGGAAACAGGGAACTTCAATAAAGGTGACATTCAGACCATTCAGGCACAGTTCTCAAAGATTCATCATCTACAACAGCCTATAGACTCGCTCGAGCCGGTGTCTCGTCCAAGCTAGTAAGACCACCCTCCCATCTGGCATCGACATCCTTCCACATATCATACGTCAGCAGCCATCTACCCACACCATGATACCTCCAAGGAAACGGATCCTCCCCCGTCTCGGGCGAATACGGCAGCACGGGAGACTCCCCGCCCAGCCACTGCTCGTCCTTTGCCCCGTACAGCCTGAACTTCTCGTCGCGCTCCTCCTGCTCGGGCCCGTCGGCCAGGTGGTACATCCACTGGTTGTACGTCCCCCTCCGGACCACGTGCTCCGTCCTCTCCCGCCGACACGCCTCGTACACGCGCAGCGCCTTCTGCTTGGCGCCGGGCGACTTGTCCTCGAGCCGCGCCAGGCACAGCCCGAGGACCCCGCCGTCCTCGAGGGCCATGCCGGCTCCGCTCGCCAGGTAGGGGAGCGTCGCGTGCACGGCGTCGCCGAGCATGGTGAAGGCGCCCGAGGCGTCGGACCAGGTCGGCTCGAGGCCCGGTCGGATGCACAGGCGCCACTTGAGCACCGAGTCGCACATGGCCACCATCTTCCGGATCTTGGGGTCCCAGCCGTCAAAGTGCGAGCGCATCTCGCCAATGTCGCCCTGCAGCGTGTTCCCGCCGTCGACGGGCATGTCGTCGGGGACGAGGAGGACCATGTTGAAGAGCTCGCCGCCCTTGAGCACGTAGTTGACGGCGTGCTTGTCGGGGCCGACCCAGTAGTTGACCTGGGGGTTCTGGACAAACGGCGCCAGCTCGGGATCCTTGAGCATGTCGGACGTGTTGAGCAGGAGGCGATAGGCGAGGTCTCCCGTCAGTTCGGGGGGGTCTGACCTTCCGAGGAAGACTTCTCGCAGGTTGGAGTTGATGCCGTCGGCGCCGACTAGCAGGTCTGTCGTCACGGTTCTGCCGTCGGCGAGATGCACCGTCGTCGAGGAGCCGTCTGGCGACACCTTGAAGTCGTCCACCTTTGCACTCGTGACGAGATTTGCTCCAAGTTCGACAGCACGATCGAGAAGGCACTGGTGCAAGTTGGCGCGATGAAAGTCCCAGAAGGGGAACCCTCCAGTAGCAGCGGCGTACCCGTGGTAGTCCATGTCGGAGAGGAAGTTGCCCCTCCAGCCGATGAAGTTGCACTTCTGGGGCTTGGTCGCATACGGCTCGAGCTTGTCCTTGAGGCCCCAAGAGAAGAGCACTCGGGCGGCGTTGGGGAGGACCTGGATGCCGGCGCCGACCTCGCCGATGCTCGATGCCGCCTCGAGGACCGTCACGTCGTGGCCGGCGAGGAGCACGGAAATGGCTGCTCCGAGGCCGCCCAGGCCAGCGCCCACGATGATGACCTGGATGGATGTGAGCTAGGTGTCCTGCTTAAGGGGGGATCCTTATTCCTGACATCCAACTTGCTGGAGGCGTCTCGCTGCATCTTCTGCTGGACTGGATAATTGCGCGACTCGGCCATTTTGCTATTTGCTACCGGGCAGGAATGTCTCCGTGGCCGTTTGGAATAGGGAACGTAGGTTCACGACAATTCAGAAGCGAAACGCCTTCAGTCAAACACAGTGCCAATATTTAGAAGACGGCTTTTTGAGTCGTTACTGGTGATCATGTCTACCACGGACAGTAATACTGGGGTCGCGCAAGATATACTGCCACCTGTAGACATTCGCATGCACATTAACCCAAACCGTCGCCATAGATGGAGCGGGAGTGGAAGTGTAGAGGTGCTACCGATTACAGCATCATCGAACATGGCGATGCGGGGACATGAACTCCCGAGTGAAGCCTTCAGTTGTGCCATCAGAAGCCGTGTGCACTCTCCGGATGGAGAATCCACGCCCGGCACTCGCAAGGACCAACCGGTGACCTCCCTGTTGAGGGGAGATAAGACATCCTTGGGCCGCTGATTCCGGGGAACCCGGCCAGAGGTCGATACGACACGTTCCTTGTCTGTTCCTTGCCTGCTCCTTGTCGACTCCCCACTTGCGAGACGCTGCACGCCCACTCTTGGGCGACTTGCCGGCAGATGCTTATCGGAGAGTGGAGAATTGCGCATCATCAAGAGTGGGAGAATGATAAGCGTCGTTGGGAGTTGGACTTTGAGGGGAAATGGTGCTATGCTTTAGGGGGCAGGTCATCTGGGCATGCTACGATTGTGCAAAGATGCCTGCAATATTGCCTGGAACTCGGTTAGTTACTCTGCTGGCCATTGCGTACGTTAGCGGTAGCGAGAATGACGGCTGGATGTTGTTATGGTTACTAATTCGTTCATGTCTACGTCTTTGGGACGTGACTCGGCCAAGTTCAACGCTGGTCAGTGCAATGATCTTCCATTGATGCAATACCTAGGCTGCGAAATAGACAGCCGCATCACGCAACGTCCTCCGTTATCGTCAGGAACATGTTTCCCGATGCTTCGTCACCGATGCATTCCCCCCCCCCTCCTCTGGCTTACCTCCCCCACTCTCGGCTCAGGGTAGCGTCCAGCATTCTTGACTCGGTCTTCCCTCTGTAACTCCCCCTCCACTCGTGGTTATACCTGGCTCGCCCGCTGTTAATACCCTCTACCCCCATTCTCAACTTCCTTCACCCATGGCCGGTACCTATCCAAACACTATAATCTCATAGACACTTTTGATGCTTGATATTGCCAGAAGTGGATGGCACTCTGAGATCCACGAGCGAGACTCATCAACGCTTTGATCACTCGAGCCAGAAGGCAGGCCCCCAGTAATAATGACGACGGTCGGTGAGAAGTCATTTGCCTGCACCCATCAGGGCTGCACCAAACGCTTCACGCGCGCCGAGCACTTGCATCGCCATGCCCTCAACCATATCCCGGGCGGCTCGACCTGCTCCCTGTGCCGCGCTCACTTCAAGAGGCCCGATCTTCTGAGTACGTCTCCCCCCCACGTAGACATGATATCATGTGCTGACGGTTGCTCCTAGAGCGGCATATGGACCGTCACCGTCAGAAGGATCTCGAGGCAGGAGGACCCGGTTGCGGCGTTCTCGACACCAGAAAACGATCCTGGAGAGCATTGGACGGCTCCCTCGTCGAGAAGCGGCCTTGCCCAAACGGATTGAACAGGAGCAGGGCCTCTTCCGAGCGCAGCCAGCCCGAAGCGCAGCAGGAGCCGTCGCCAGAGCCTGAGCCAGCCGAGTCGGGAGCTTTGGTCGACTTGTCGTTTGGCTCAGACGACGCCCTGGGCCAAGAAGCAGACGCTTCCCTTGTACTCGGCATTCGTTCGGGGCAAAACAGCATCTCCATCGAAGGCTCGGCAGAATTCAACACCACGTCGCCCACCCTCGACGCCATCCCCCTAACTCAAGACCCCAGCCTTGCCTACGCCCAGTCCTGGACCGACCTCCTCCACTCGAGGGTCCTGGACGAAGCCCTCGGCACGACGGCCGAGCAGGGCCAGTACGACCGCATCTTCCAGCCCGACACGGCCAGCTCCTTCAACATGCCCTACACGACGGCCCTGGACTACAACTGGCTGTTCAACGCGGAAAAGTCCCCGGCCGGCGCCTTCGACGTCGCCCTCCCGACGCATCAGTCCCCGACGAACCTGTTTGAGCACGACGCCCAGGGCGTGGGCATGACGCAGCAGCAGCAGCAGCAGCAGCCCGCCTTTGCCGTCACGCCCGAGTCCATGGGCACGTCGAGCTCGCAGGCCTGGTCCGACACGGAGAACCACGATCCCAAGCTGCAGTCGCACGTCTTCGTCGACGCCAACACGCACGCTCAGACGCCGAGGTCGCTTGCCAACAATATCGTGCCCACCACGCTGGAAGCCTACTCGGAGAGGAGACCCAGGAGGAAGATGGCTGATACGGCGGCAGGAGCCCAGAAGAACTGGAATCCGGGCACTCATGCCGTCCCCATTGAGTTTGAACGACCGCTGTCGACTCTTCGACGGCCTCTGCCGCTTCCTGAAATCACAGAGGTGCAGAGAGAACGCCTCCTCAAGATTATCACGTCGGCCAATCCCACCCTCCCCGACCAGAGACACACCATTCGAGACCACCCTCTGCTCTCCGTGCCGTCTCTCCAGTCGTACCTGGAACTATACTTTACTCACTTTAACACGGCCTACCCCCTAATCCACCTCGCCACCTTTAACATCCACCACGACGAACCCCTCCTCCTCCTCTCCGTGCTCCTCCTCGGCGCCACCTACTCCAGCAAGGACGCCCACCAACTGGCCGTGTGCATCCACGACGTCATCCGCCCGAAAATCTTCGCCCACGCCGGCTTCTCTCCCCGCCCGGAGCTGTGGACGCTGCAGTGCATCCTGCTCGTCGAGTGCTTCGGCAAGTCGAGGGCCGGCCAGAAGCAGCACGACATGAGCCACCTGTTCCACGGGCTTCTCATCAATCTCATCCGGCGGTCCGACTGCCAGTCCATCCGGCCGGCCGGGCCGCCGCCGGGATCTGGCGAGGATAATATCGAGGGTCTGGAGCGCGCGTGGAGGCGCTGGGCGGAAGCGGAATCGAAGAAAAGGTACGTCTCAAAAGCTGGCAGTTCGTCATGGCATCATCACTGACCAAGCAGACTCGCTCTCTTATGCTTCATGTGGGACACCCAGCACGCGGTCCTCTTCTGCCAGAGCCTTTGCATGTCCTCCTTCGAGCTGCGTCTCGAGCTCCCGTGCAGCCAAAGCATCTGGGAAGCCCGAGATCCCACGTCCTGGGTCTCTGCGTGGCGATCTACGCTCTCGACGGACCACAGGACCCTCTACCTCCCCACGCTCAAGTCCTACCTTACCTCCAACGTGCCGCGTCCCACCGGTCTCGGCGCCCTATCTCGCATCCTCATCCTTCACGGGCTCATGTCCATCGCCTGGGACATGCAGCGACGAGACCAGACGTCTCTCGGCGTCGTCTCGGACGGGAACGCCAGCGGGGGCCGGGATTCGTCGTGGCGCAAGCTGCTCAGCAAGGCGTACGACGTCTGGAAGGTCGACTTTGACGCCTACTGCACTGCCGCCCTTGCGAGGTTCCAGAGAGGGCCGCAGGGGCAGCACATGAGCGGCGTCAGTCCCCAGGACGACGAAGAGACGCAGCGGAACGAGTTTCTGGCGTTTGCGGCCGCCTACAAGGCAGTGTACCATTCGGCCCAAGTCTTGCTGAACATGGAGTTCTTGGACGTCCAGATCTACGCTGGAGCTCGGCACATTCTTGGACGGCCGGTGCAGCAGAGGGATTACCTGCGCTCTGCACAGGTGGTCAAGCGCTGGGCGTCCCAGTCGACGGCTTCTTCTTCGGCTTCGAAAGACTCCGAGGCAAAATCAGGAGAACATGGACTCGCCAACCAGTCCGCCTCGACCGCCGCGTGGCACGCCGCCCGGATGCTGCGCGAGTCCATGGCCACGCTGATCGAGTCGGACGCCATGAACCTCTTCCACGTGCCGTGGTGTCTCTACCTGGTGACGCTCACGTGCTGGGCCTACCACCACGCGCGTCCGTCGCGCGGTCGTCGGGGCGCCGAGGACGATGATGCCGACGACGGTGGCGGCTTCGAAGACGACGAGATGGTGTGGGATCCCCACGCCGAGATGAAGGGGCTGCTGGCGAGCATGTCGGACGGCATCAACCGCAAGGACTCGGTGCTCGCGTGGGAGCGGCGACGGACCAACGGCTTGGTCTGGATCATGGCCGACGCCTTGACAAAGGTCCGGTGGGGGATTGTGCACTCTGGTGTTGTGGTGTTGAGGGGCTTGGTGCCTCAGCGGTTGATTAATCAGTATGATGAATATGAGGATTGAGGTTGCTGTGGAAGATGAAGCCACCATGTAGATGACCAATGCTTAGAAGATGTCACTTGATAAATCTGATCGCAGTTGTAATCTGATCGTAGTTGCAAAATCATTCACGTTCCAACTTCTATGTTTAAGATGACTCTTAAAGGAAGCAAGTTTCAATGTTTTGATCATACTGTCATACCCTATCCAAAAGCCCCGATGTGATCAATACACTCGCCCAAAAATCAAAAGACATTTCCTATTCTCATTCCCTCGTACAATCAAGTTTACAATCTGACCCTCCAACCCCCAGATGTCATCTCCTACCAGGCAAGTTCCTCTCTCGCGCGGCAGCTCGATGCTTCCAGCTCGGAGCAAAACATTTCCTCCTCGCTCAGCTTCCCCGTCTTCATCTCCCCCGCAATCTTGGGTGTTGCCGGCCAAATCTCCTGTCCCCCCTGCTCCAGTTCCTTTTGCCGATGGCTCATGACCTGTTCCCTCACCGCGCTCTGGAAGTGAATCGGGCCCTGGGATAAGTGTCAGCGAACGAATCTCCTCAGAATTCGGCCTGTCTTACCTTTTCCTTCTCCGGGTGCAGCTCTCCGTTGACGAAGACTCCCGCGTTGAGGTTGATCTGCGCCTCGTTGCACAGGTGCTTGTCCTCTTCCAAGACTTGCTTGTAGAATGCGTTGATGGCGGCAAACTCCTCGTCCGTGGCCACCTTGTGACGATAGATTTCGTTTTCAATCTTGGTCTTGTTGGCGCTGATTGGGATCATGCGCTGGATGTAGAAGAAGTTTTTCCTGTTTGAATAGGTCAGAGGGATAAGAACCACAGGGGAGGCTACACTCACGTAACCGTGACAGAGGTACAAGGGAACGCAAACGTGATGGAGCGTCGGAACTGGTCTTCCTCCTCGGCCGGCTTCTTGTTGACAATCTCGTGCTCCAAACAAGCCTTGCTCGGCTCGACCTTGTACTTTGACAAGTCCGAGACGCCGGCAATCAGCGGATGCGACGTCGGGCAGTGGTAGCACTCGTTGTAGTTCTCCATGACGGACTTCCAGTTGGCGTCGAGGTCCATGTCCCACGTGTGGTCGAACGAGTAGCCGCCGGCAAAGTCAAACTGCTTCATGCGCGGCTTGTCCTCCATGCCGCCAAAGTCGTCGTCCCACCTGACGTCGGGCTCGCCGGCCTGCAGGTTCACCCACACGAAGCCGGCCTTGTCGACGTGCACGTGGACGGGCAGCAGGCCGTGCTGGCCCTTGTCGAAGCCGGGAACCGTGTCGAAGCGCGGCGCCTTGGCCAAGTTGCCCCCGAGGCCGTACGACCAGCCGTGGTACTTGCAGCTGAGGATCTTGGCCTCGCCGGACCGCCGCTCGACGATGGGGTAGGCGCGGTGCCGGCACACGTTGTGGAAGCCGTTGACCCTACCGCCGTCCTTGTCCCGCACCAGGAAGAAGGGGAAGTCGGCGTAGGAAAAGGAGAGGAAGTCGCCGGGCTTCTGGAGCCGCAGCGTGTGCGTGACGAGGATCCATTTCTTGGAGAAGATGGCGCGCCTCTCCAGCTGGAAGAGCTCCTTGGATCGGTACCAGGACGCCGGGATGCCTCGGGCGGCGGGAGGCTTGGAGCCGGACGAGTCGTCGGATGCACCGATGCCGAGAAAGCGCCACATGTTAGATGAGAGTGGTCAGGGCACGTAGGGGATAGTTCTTTGTAATTGCAAGTCTGTGGTGGGTGGTCTCACTGGGTGGTGGTCTCAGGACAAGCCGGCCAGTTCTATGCCCTGGGGACTGATATAGTGTCGCCCGTAGAAGGCTTCCTGCACTTGCCGAGCACGGCAGATGGCCAGCCCAAAGCCTCGAATTCCCGTGAGTGACCGGCATCCCAGCCCGCAGCTATCGATGCCTTATCTCGCAAGTGAGCGCTAGCCACCCGTCCCGCCTCTTGCTCGCGGCCTGAACGACGCATCTTACAGCACAATAGTGGGGGTGGGGGAGTGTGACTCGGCGAGATGCTTGCGGAGAAGCATCTCGACCCCATTCCACGAGGCCAGCCGTAGCCGGATCAAGTAAGGGCTTTCCACTGTTCGATAACTGTGCCCGTCTTGAGTCAGCTTGCGGCGATAAGCGGCTGGAGGCCACGGCCTGCCAGGAGGTCAGGTGATGAAATGCAATTCAAAGGGTTGCGGTTGGCCAGAGGTTGAAGTGACGAGTCAATTTTCGAACTTGGCGAGGCGCTTATTCTCGGGATGTAATGAAGGATGCAGGATGCATGGGGAATGTGTACCTTGTGATCAGTTGCAGTTGATGCGGCGTGCCTCTTGCGCTATTCCCCCACCTTTTGCCGTCAGGTAGATGTGCCAATACACCACTTCAGCTGCACGGGGGCTGATCGGGATAGCATCATGGATGCACCATGTGAGTTGCTGTTTAGACCTTTCAATCTTGATCGCGAGTGGGAGAACCATCCAGAGGACTTGGAACTTCAAGCCTTCAATATTGACAGCCGGCTGCAGCATGTTGAGCCCATTGTAGCCCAGCCTCAAAGCAGTTTGACTCTCCTCCTTTGACCAAAGACAAACTCTTCAGCGGCTGGTTTCAATACATTCCGTCTAAAATAGCCTAATCGTTTGAAATAGCCCTCGGCAGACTCGTACGTGACGATGCCTGTGACGTGGAGCAGCATCGGCTGATCATCAACCCGAGACGGATTCGACCTGACCTCCTTCGCCAGCATTATGTAGTGAATGCAAGTCGAGTGCGAATCGACTTCTTCGACGTCGAGATCCATGCTGATCCGTACGCCCCCACCATTCGACCTGTCGCCGGCAAACTCGTCCTTGTTGCGGCAGAGCACGTCACTCTCAATCTCGAGTGTTGGCTCTTGTACCGAAGGAGTCTTTACCACCGAGAATCCATCATATCTCTACTCAGATTTGGATAGTTTGAACCAGATTGGGCAGTCGAGACTCACCCAGGACCAGCTGGGACCTCTGGGGGACCTTGTCAGGTTCGGAGGTGGCTTTGAGTTGAGGTCGTCCGGAGATAGAATTGGATGAAGGAATCGACACCAGAGTAGTTGATCTGGAAGGCAAGCCATCCAAGTCCCGGCGAAATATGTCTTGTCCATGTCTTTGGACAAGTGAGGAGATTGCAAGAGCTCATTTGCTATTCCCTGCACCGCACGAGGCCGGTCGTCCAGCACTGTCAACGCCCGCAGCGTGAAATCTCTCACCATAGCCTCCCACATGTCCATGACGAACCACGGCGGCATCCAGTGATCCCCGTGTACCCTGCGCAGAGACTCGAGCTTTTCAAAATGCCGCGTGCCAAGGTTGTACAGGGTCGGCTCGTTGTATCGACGGAGGCTGCCGAGGTTCAAGGATATTCCGTGTTCCCACCGGCAGTGGCATCGCACATCGTATTTGGAGAAGATTAGGAGGCGCTGCGAGAGGATGGCCTCCTGGAAGGCCCAGCCGCGGGTTCGAAGTGGCTCTGGGAAGACGCTTTGCCACAGTTCCTTTTCAACCGCTAGCACCACATCGCCAATGTGGGGTGGTCCTGAAAGTCGGACAGGTATATTACAGGATGGTACCTGCCTATGGTCTGTGCATGCCCTGAGAAAGCCATCCGAGGCCGTCCTGGAATAGGACGCCGCGAGGGTCACTATAGCGTTGCGGTATATGACACCCATCTTTTCAACCTCCGATAGTTTGTCGTCTTTGCTGTCCTGGATAATGCAAAGGGCATCGATCCACAAATATCGAATACCAAGGCGCCGCGTAACATGGACGGCATCTTGGAGGGTCTGCGGAAGCGAAGAGACCTCGACCCCAGCCATGAGCCTTGAAATGCTGCTCTTCGTCGCCATAAGGGGCTGGGGTCCTCCCCAGCTGTAGCTCAGGGCCACATACTTCCCCTTGTCGGAGGCTGACGGAACCCGAAGACGGACCGTGGATCCACGGCTGGGCTCGACGTCGATTACCCTCGTGGGGAGGAGGGCTTCTCCGAGATATATGCAGTTCTCGTGGCGGCCTTCGATGCAATCGGACAAGTACTGCACAACACGGTCCATGACCTGATTGTCGAGAAAGTTGTCGCAAATAGTTCGCTCAGGGAAGTATGTGCTCGCAGGGCTGTCTGAACTGGTATTAGCTTGGCACGACCATTGACCACCGGAAGCAGGACAACAAGCTCACCTTGGGATGCCATGACTGCCAAAGAGACATAATGATGGCGAAATGTTTGTGGGGGGTTTGTCTTGTGTGTAGTAACCGCTCCATCCAACCATTCCATGTCGCCGTAGCCCTTGCTAAACTTGTCTTTCCAAGAGTCTTCAGGACTGGGATCAAGGCTCGGAGGTTGCCAGCGGCTGTTGATTCTTCTTGAGAGAAAGTAGAGAGGTTGCGATTCCTTATGCTCTCTCCATTCAACCACATCGGGAGGAGTATCCTCAAGGACACGCCTCCTTTCCCATCCTCCTCGGAATATCATATCGCACAGCGGACATCCACGCTCCGCGCTTCTTCGGCACTCTTCTTTATTGAGGTGGCAATAGCCGGGCAGAGTGCACATCTTTCTGATGCCTTCAGAGGTGCCTAACATCTTGGCGCATACTTTGCAGTAACCGGCTTTGTTGGCTGCAGCTCTCGCGGAGCCTGGCTTTAATATCTGGCGGAGGACATCCATGTCTAGATGCCACTTGAGATATAGTGAGGAATGATGCGACTCAGTATAGCTGGTTTGTCGCTTGATAATTATGTACGTACTGAGGTAAGTATGAGTACTATATCTGGATAGGATAATGGGTAAGCGAGGAAAGAGCAAGGAGGGAGTGAAAAGTAAAGGGAAAAATCCCGCATTTTCTAAGGAAGTCCCGAACCGTGCTCAGATTATGTAGGTCAAGCTGCCTCGGTATACAAATAGGTAGTATGTAAATCGACCATTAGGGAGGCCTTCCATGCCCAATCCGAGCAGCGTTAAAGTCACTTTCAACACCTATTATTACTCCACTAATAAGCTACAAAACTTTTATAACAATTAAGTGCTAAATCTGGAAGTTGGTGGAAGAAGCTGCTTAATTATACTTCCCGATGTGCTTTAAATGCGCTATAATGAGAGATATATCTTAATAATAAGCTTAAAAGGCTCATCAGCAGAGCTAGTCTATAGCTGTATGCTAATTTTTCAGTTCTACTATTTGAAAATACGAAGCTTCTCGTGATAGCTCGTATGAGCAGGGGTTTCAAAGAGGGAGCCGGCAGGATTTAAGGCGGAATCAGAAGTTTGTGTTGAGACATGCATGGATAGAGGAACTCGGGGCAAAAAAAGCCTGGAATTAGCACTGCCAAGACGCTGCTGGACACTGAAATCAGGGGGAGGCTTGAAGCGTTTGGTGGCGGCCTCAAAAGAGACCAATGAGCGACGAGTTCTAAGCGACCGGACGCGGAGATGGGAGATCTAGACCCAAGGCAGAATCGGCCGTGAGATTCTAGACGCCTGCTTCGAGTGCGAGTGGTCCCGAATTTTGCCATTTTAAGCATAAGCAGCCCAGCAGATCAATAGTCTCATGCGGCAATGCACGCCCTTGATCCCAGCCGCGAGGTGGCAAGAAGCACTCCTGTTTCACCGGCTGCGCCTTAAAGCTCAGCTGTGATACCCCCCCCTTCGTCTTTGTGTCCTCAATTTCATCATGAGCATATCCCCAGCCCTACTGCTCGTCGCTCTCTCGAGCGGCGCGTTCGCCCAGTCGAAAAATGCTACCGAAGAGGACAAGGTAGGCTGGGTCCCCCCCGATTCGACACGAGACACATGGGAAATCATCTGGAGTTGCATATCCATCTTTATCGTCTGCTCGTGGAAGTGCGTCCACCTCAACGTCCCGACACATCGAGAAAGCATTGCAGGGTGGAAAAGGGTCTGGGGCTTTTTCTACGTTCCCGAAGGCAAGCTGGTGCACAGATGGGCCCGGAAGCTGATCTGGATGTTCGTCATCGCCATCGCGCCGGAATTGGGAGTCAGTCAAGCCGTGAGACAGTGGAGGGAGGCTCACGAGGAGCTGACCCGCGTCGACTGGGCCAAGAGGAACAGGGCGCATAACGTGGCGCAACTCAGAGGGCAGCGGTTCACATTGACGCATGCCTTCTACGTCAGAATGGGGGGCATTCTGGTCTGCGAGGTGCCGGAAGGCCAACCCCCCGCTGAAATCGCACCCGCAACGACCGAGACCAACCCATTCGAGGACCCAAGTGGGCAGACAGAGTATCCTCCTGTCGATGAAGACTACATCTTGTTGCGAGACCAGGCCATCGCGTCTGGACGGTATGGTGTGGGAAAATCCGACTCTGCTCCCAGAGTGCGCATGTCGGCGTATATACTCCACTCATTAGGTACGAGCCTTCATTCACTTTCCTCAGACGTACAGTTGACTCTTCAACTTCCATAATCCCTTACTTACCTCCGCCATCTCAACACATCTCGCTCTTCCACCGAAGAGCAAAGCTAACTTTGTTCCAGAGGACCTCGATGAAGTTGGCATCGTTCCAACCCTCTCGGAAGAAGACATTCAAGATCGAAGCCGAGCCGACTCCATCAGCAAAGCCTTTGCCATCATCCAGTCCAGCTGGCTCGTCGTTCAAACCATCACCCGGGGGATCCGAGGTCTCGCCATATCGCAATTCGAGCTGGCCACCATCGCATTCGTCTTCTGCGCCCTGATCATGAACTACTTCTGGTGGCACAAGCCGTTTGATGTCGAGAGAAGGCACGTTCTGATCAAAGTGCCCCAAGTCGGAAGCCAGGTGCAATACATCCCGAACTGGGACACTGACGACATTGAGGAAGCGGGAGAGCACGTCTCCGACCGCCGATCCTACGATATTGCCTTTGGGGAGTTCTTTCAGATGGGCCTGATGAACTTGGACGTAATGGAGGGCAGCCTGGGCGACAGCGACAGCGACCTGTGGCCGACCATCGGTCTGTATGGCACGGGCGCCGTCTTCTCAGCCATACACCTCGCAGCTTGGAACTGGGAGTTCCCATCCCCCGCCGTCAAGATTCTATGGCGAATCTTCAGCCTGATCGCGCTGTCTGCTTCGTTTACCCCGATTGGCCTGTTCGCTGCGTATCGAATCGCGAACAAGGTGATAGACACGGATAACAGTGCGGACGATGAGAAAGCACACTTAGTTGCTTCTTCGCTTTGTTGCTTCACTTTTCTCACATATCTGGTGTACATTATTGCACGGTTAGTGATATTGGTTCTTACCTTTTACTGTTTGTATGATATGCCAGCGAGCACATACGAGAAAATAGCGTGGACGGCATGGATTCCTCACTTTGGATGAGGAGGGAGAGCAACTGGGGTCTATGGACGGAGTGTACGGGCGTGTATGAAGGGTCCAACTTTATTGCTGTCATTTACGAGAATATGATCTTTATCCAATACGTACCGGGAATCCTAGTATACCTTTACGTTTAAGAAGGCGACTCGGCTCCGGAAATCACCTTCGAGGACGCCAGAGTTGCATCGGATTCCACTGCTGAAGGGGGACGAAAGGAGACCGATTCCGAGGCGCCAGAATTGACCGTGAGGGTTAGGACTAGTGAAGCACCTGTACCGAAGCCCAACCAGTAACATCTCCTCGGTGAACCATTATCCCTAGACTTTGTGGAACGACTCTAACGTGCTGTTCATGCGGGGTCCAACCAACAGCCAAGGCAGCTCCCCATTCAGGTTAATCTCCCGAGGCCGAGACAGGGACAAGGGATGGGTACGGGCCGATCACTCCTCAATCCACCAGTCAAGATTGACTGCTCCATGCTTGGCAATTTAGAATTCGTTGTTCAAGTTGGCGCGGCTGTTGAGGATGCGGGGAGGCAAAGAGCTCGCGGTAATGTCAACCCGAGCTCGAGCTGGAGCTTCGGAGTTGGGGGTTCGATGACAGGGGAGAATAGGCAAAAATGAGATTGAATGGGATGCTAAAACGTATCACGGAAATAACATTGAATTCATTTAAATATCGACCTCCAGCATCCCCCTATAGTCAGGTCATCCTCGACTCCAGTCTCAGCCACAATGGTCGCCCTTCGTCTTTCGCTACTGCTCCTCCTGTCCGCCTGCTCGAGTGCCAAGTGGATTGTTCCCGGCGCGCGATGGAGAGATACTGACGGCGAAATCTTCAATGCCCACGCCGGAGGACTCTGCCAGGACCAGAAGACGGGAAAGTTTTATTGGTTTGGAGAGTACAAGCCCGAGGAGCAAGTCGAGGGAGCTGGAATCTCGGTCTACAGCTCGGATGACCTTGCGACATGGACTTCGCATGGAATTGCACTTGGTGAGCACCTTGATCTCGAATCTTGAACATAGGACTGACATGTACGAGAACCCGTCGAGGGCCACGAATACATCTCGCCCGACAACGTGATACAGCGTCCCAAGGTCCTCTACAGCGAGGAGACTGGCAAGTATCACGTTAGTTCCCATCTACCAAGTCTTCAACCAATACTGAAACATCCAGATGTGGTGGCACGCCGACGATTCCACCTACAGCAAACTGCTCCAAGGCTTCGCCACCTCGGACGACATTGCCGGTCCATATGAGTTCCAAGGCGTCATCTCGCCGCTGGGCAACTGGTCTCAGGACTTTGGCGCCTTTACCGACTACAAGGACGGAAAGTCGTATGCGCTGTACTCGAACGGGGACACGGTGTACGGAAGAGACGTCTACATCAGCCGTTTCAACGACAACCTGACCGACGTCGAAGAAGCTGTCTTCCGCTTCGACAAGTACGACTTTGAGGCGCCGACCATCATCCAGACCGAGAAGAGCTACTTCGCGCTGATGAGCCATAAGACGGGATACCGACCAAACAGTGAGAGTCCCAATCTTACCTTGCCGCTTGTTTTTAGGTGTTGACATTACCAGACGTTGTTGCCATGCGTGCCGACTCGCTGAGCGGTCCGTGGTCTCAGCCATTCTTCGTATCGCCCGCATACACTCGTACCTTTAGCACCCAGTCGGGCTTTTCATGGAGAGTCAAGGGCACCAAGAAGACGACCCACCTATACATGGGCGACCAGGTGCGTCCATGTCTTCAATCTTGATTCATTGCGCTGACCACAAGGCAGTGGGACCTGAACTCTCTCTGGGAGAGTCGGAATGTCTGGCTGCCGACGGAAATCGACGAAAGCGAGGGGAGCATCAAGCTGCTGTGGCACGACATCTTCGACCTCAACGTGTAAGCTGCACGATTGCTTCCTCGTGGTTACCAAGCTAACCAAGGATGAATAGCAAAACCGGCGAGTGGAAGGCCGTCGAGGGAAAGACGTACTATTCCAAGAATGCAAAGACCAAGGGAGATGCCTATCTTCAAGAAGCAGTAAGTCGACCCTCCTCCCCTGTCCGAACTGCGATGCTCACTCGTTGGAATTGCCAGACGTTTGGAAGCTACAATGTGATTGCCACTGGCATCTACGGGAACGATAGTACCGTGACATTTGAGGTCCAGGGCCAGGGAAAAGACCAATGGGTCTCGTTCTACCACCAGAGTAAGAACCGTGACCGAGAAGGAACTGAAGACGATTTACTAACGCGTAGATGTCCAGATATCGACGACATGGGATTCGGAGACCAGCGTAAGTCCCACCTCACTTCTCTTCATCAACAAAGCCGATGCTGACAAAGTCGTAGCCGCAGGATCACCGGATCGCATCGGCGGAAGCTGGCAAATCCGACGCATCAGCGGCGTCGTTGTCAATGGCGATACCGACACGGTTCATACGCTCTACCAAAAGGACACGCACAAGGGAATCCTCCTGTCCACTCCTCTCTTGCTGCCGCTCAAGAAGGGGAAGAACACAATCAGGGTTGGCGGTCTGTACAACGGAAAGGACTACAAGGGGGCCGATCTGGATCGAATCGTCGTCTACCCGCCTGAGAAGTAAAGCGCTCTTTCGGCTGGGGCTTTGGTTGTGCATTTATAGCATTGAGCTAAGCTGTAGGATTAATGTTCACTCAGAGTTGGAGGGGAGTGGAAGATGGTATTTCCAAGTTGGTGTCTAAATAAGTATGTGTGAAGTACCTAAGCTTGATAAAACCTGCTTCGCTTCAGGATCCTCTCGAACCTCATTCCACTCATGGATATACGGAATTGACCCTCGGTCACCGAGCCTACTTCGCTCGCTGAGTAATCGAACCCGCCAAAAGACGGTCAATTGCCCCCTGGATCGGTTAATTGAGTCGGCATTGCATCTCGGCCGCCGCTCTTGTGGAGAGGGAGGAGACGAAGAGCTGTGCCTCGAGAACGATTGGCTCTCTGGAGAAGCGGGATCCATCGTCTCCGGGTCATTTTCTTATCAATCAGTAAAAGTCCATCAGCTTCGTCACTTTATTTCCGCTCAGCTCCGCTCGTCGGCCTCGAACTTGGCAGCCTGCGTTGAAGCCACTACGGCCCTCGCAAAACAGCGACGAGACGCCGGGGAATTGGGCGTCTTAAAGGTCTTGCGGCAATGAAGCGAGAGGCAAATGTCGTAGAGCATGCGTCTTGGGGAATACTCTGTGGACCTCGCACAGCAGTCGCTTATATGAAGCACAGAACTTCCCACCCCAGCTCAGTCCCCTCAACCAAAGACAAACACACCACCCGGATCTGTCAACTCCCGCCTCTCGTCTCGACATACGAATCGCCCCATATTACTTACGTTTCCCCCTCCGCAACCGCTGTCTGCCAGCTTCGTTAGTCGCAGGACTGCATCCACCCGAATCCTCATGTTCCGCTGCCAAGTCTCGCGCAGCTGCTCGACCTTGTTAGGGCAGACCGCGGGTATTAAATCATCCTGGGGTACGGCACTCAGACCTGCGTCGTCTGCCACATTGCGAATATCGAAGCGCGCCTTTGTCTCGCTTCAGACGTGTTCTGCTTCATCTAGGCGTCCCCTTTCCTCGACTGCGCATTCCTCCGCGAGCACTCCCAGAATGAGTCCATCCAGAGATCCCAGCCCCGTGCGGGTGCTCATCGCCGGCGGTGCATATGCCGGCCTCACGACTGCCATCAACTTGGTCGATCTCGGCCAGGGCCTGCAACCCCGTCAAGCCGAGGAGCCCTACACGCACCATCCGGATCTGCCGACGGTCGATTTCGAGGTTACCGTCGTTGACGAGCGCGACGGCTTCTGTGAGTCAATGAGTCAAAGGCACACCCGTGCAACTCACCCAAACTAATCATCAAACCAGTCCACCTGATCGGAACGCCCCTCGCCATGGCCGACGCCGAGTACGCAAAGAAGCCGTGGCTCAAGTTTGGCGACATCCCCGCCGCGCAGCACCCCAACCTCAAGTTCATCCAGGGAAGCGTCTCCCACGTCGACTGCGCGGCCAAGACGGCCACGGTCCTCGCCCACGCCACCAAGGAAGCCGCCACGCACCAGTACGACTACTTTGTCAACGCGACGGGTCTGCGTCGCGTGTGGCCCACGGTCCCCGAGGCTCTCACCAAGGAGGAGTACCTTCGCGACTGCGAGGCGCACATCAAGTCCATGGAGCCGGCTCCCCACGGCGTCGTCGTCGTCGGTGGCGGCGCCGTGGGAATCGAGATGGCGGCCGAGCTTGCCGTGTCCAAGCCAGAACTCAAGGTTACTCTTGTTCACTCCCGAGATAAGCTGCTCTCGTCCGAGGACCTGCCGGACTCGATCAAAGATCAAACCCTCGAGTTGCTCAAGGACGTCGGCGTGGACGTTGTGCTCAGCCATCGGCTCAGTGACGTCAAGGAAGTCGACGACGCAGACGGCAGCAAAAAGTACGAGATTGAGTTCACCAACGGCGAGAAAAGGGTGGCTAGCAAGCTCATCAACGCCATTTCCAAGAGCGTTCCCTCGACTGCCTTCCTCCCGTCGTCGGCCCTGGACGAAGAGGGATACGTCAAGATCCTCCCCAAGTAAGTCCTCTCTCGCAGTTCCCTCGCGGACGTGGCAGCTCACAGACGCAGCCTCAACTTCCAGCCCGGAACACCAAACAACGAGTCGCACTACTGTGCGGGGGACGCCAAGCAGTGGTCGGGCATCCGACGATGCGGCGGCGCCCTCATGACGGGCTGTATGGTGGCCCAGAATATTCACCAGCGCGTCGTGCAGGAGCGCACCGGCAAGGAGCCAAAGTTCCTGGAGATCTCGCCCGTGCCGCCCATGATTGCCCTCTCCGTGGGGAAGAACGCCATCTCGACGCATCCGGAATCCGGGACGCGGTCTGGGCCGGGGGTGATGGAGCATTTCTTCCAGGATGACCTTGGCTTTCAGAGTAAGTTGACGCCCTGAGCGCGAGTGTGAAGATGAAGTTGTTAATTGTTGTTAGTTGTTTGGCGAATCATGTCCCTGGGCGATCGTGTGCCGAAGCAAAAGATGTAGAGTTTGTCCGCGTGAGGTACCTTACCTAGACATAGAAAGAGCATAGATTGGCTGCGTAAAGTATAGCTAATATATGACAAGGAATGAACTTGGAGAAGTAAAACAGCCTAATATGCAATGCGAATATTAACATATACGGTTTCATCTCTTTAAGCTAAGGGTAAGCTAAGAAAAAAGCGACTGAAGGGAGCAAGAGGAGTCGGTCCTGAGGGAGGAGGTCTAGCTCAATCCCGATGCACATGACCTCTTGGTGCTGATCCTGTACAAGTCGGAGCTGAGGAGGTTGCGATGCCGCTGATCAACGACAATAGAATCAATTTGCAGCCAGAGGTTACATGATGAGGCGCAACGAAGCAGTTGTGGATTTCTAAGAAGGCCATGCCTACTCCCAATATCCGGCGCCGGGAGCATGTTCGTCTGCCACGGCCTGTCCGTTTCCCCAGTCTCCAGGCACATCCATGAGCTCGACTGCTCGCCAACGCAGAGCGGCTCCCTGTCTGCCATGGCACCTAGTCCCCTTGCGTTCCTCGCCTCAGCTCTCTCCCCAGACGAAACAGCTCGCTCCGCACCTTGTACCACTCCTCCCCCACGCAAGGGGGTCCTTCCTGCTCCCTCATGTTTGGAATCCAGTCCAAGGCCAGAATGAAACTCGGGGGCGCTCCAGACACCCAAAACTGGACGTTGTCGGGGAAGTAACGTCGGGCGATGAGGTAAACCTCCTTCAGATAGGGCATCACGTCATCGCGACGGACGAGCTTGGATTCGAAGCGCATGAAGTAGTCGAGGTTGTAGGGGAGCAATGGGCACTCGCCAACGTTGAAGTAGAAGTAGGCGTTTTGGGTCCCTGGGGTCCCGACGATCTGGATCAGGGGCTCGCCGGTGTCGGGGTGGACGGCTTGCTTGTATGTTTGCATGACTTCTTCGAGGAACGTCTCGTAGATGCCCTGGCACTCTGGGCTGAGTCTGGGACAGACGTCGAAGCCGCAGTCGACGCCCATTTTCGGAGCGAGATGGAGTTCGTCTGACGCCAGAGGCCAAATTCTTGGTCCCCTTCTACTTTAAAACTCGGGCGCGGCTTTTGATGCCGGGGGGGGCATAAGTCACTGTAAATAAGCGACGTGCTCTCCTTTACCTGTCCGGATTCTCCGGAATCTGTGACGTGATGGGCTTGTGTAGCTGCGGGAGGCCGACTATGTAAGTGGGTCGAATCTCGATTGGATGTCGCCGGACGGTGCGATACCATCGAGAGACGTAGAATAACACGGGTGAGCATTGCATATGCTGGGCCACGTCAACCGGGCACTACGGCCATTTCTTCTTTTCCAATCAAGTGTCCGGGGATGAAGTACGTATTTCATAAATATGGGGCGACTTGGTTATCAATGGACAGACCGAATAGGGCAGTGAGATGAGTTTACACATCCGTGGGGGGTTCTCTTCACGCTCCGCAGGAGAGATTTAAGGAGAATTAATTTTACATTTTATGCCCTATTAATTAGGGTTTAACCAACCTAAGGTTCTACTATAGCTAGTACGCTAGCAGCTCCTCGTAACAGCCCGTCTATTTATCCCATGCTCACCCCACCTTCATCCCGAACTCCAACCTCCCCTCGCTTTCCACTACGCGCCTTGCAAGCGACAGCATGTCTACTACTATGCGTCCAAAGATCTTTGTATACGCCAAATTCAACCTCGATGCACTCCTTTCTCTAGCCACGAGGCTTCGAGGCCGTCCATGCACGGCTGATGCATCAACGAGACCTAAAGCCGGAAGTCTGAATTGGGTCATTTTCATTACCTTCGAGGATGGCATCGAATGGGCCTTCCGATCGCCACGTAGCAGCCCAAGCACGATCATCACAAAGGAATCCGCTTCCAAAATGCTCATCAGCGAAGCTTCTACATTGAAGTACATCAGAACTCACAGCTCGGTCCCCGTCCCGGAAGTCTACTCGTTCAGGTTAGCATAGACGACCCCAATCTATCATACCAACCGTGACCTTAGATACTGATCTACTGAAACAGCGGCGATTACAATAATGAAATCGGGGTGCCGTATATTCTCATAGGCAAGGCTGCCGGCCGCCCACTGTCCGACTACGAATGGGTTGAGCTGTCCCGCATACGAGGGTATCCAAACTACCACCCACTTCTACCCCTTGTGGACTTGGATCGAGAGAAGATAATGAGGCAGCCCGGAGCCATCATGTCCTATCTATCAGAAATTCATTTTGACAAGATTGGATCGCTATTTGAAGACAGTGACGGTAACTATTCCGTTGGCGAATGCCTCAGCCCGTCACTCCTTTGGCAATACAGGGAAGAGCTTGAAGGCATAGATCGAGGCCCTTTTCACCAAGAGAGCCAATACTTTCACTCTCTAATCTCAGCATTCATAGCTCATGCTAAAGAGCTTCCACTTACACCACACAGTTTCTTCGCACCAATACCTGATCCCTTCGAATATCCGCATTGGACTAGCTATCGCCAGGCAGTAGAAAGGTGGCGCACTTTTTGCTCGGTTGACGATAAGGTCGAGGGAAACAAGAATCGACTTTCATTCTGTATCGCAGGTCAGTTCTTGTACGAAATGATTCCTCGCCTAACCTCCACCAATGGGAATTTTGTGCTCTCTCATCCCGACCTCCATATCGGCAATATTTTCGTCGACAAGGACTTCAACATTACATCCATCATTGATTGGGGTTCTGCATCATCGGGTCCTGTGATCGAGTTGCTCGCCACTCCAGGGCTAAGCGGCTCACTTTCACCGCCAAAAGAGTCGCTAGCTGCTGCCTTCAGATCAGGCTTTTGTCAAGGAGGCCAAATATTTGAACCGGAGCAATGGGGGAAAGCTGGGAGAATGTGGCGCTTTTCTCGGCTGGTTCGAATGCTTTCTACACAAGATTACACTCACTTCAAAGTGTTGTATGATCTTGTGTATGAGAAAGAATCGGAGGATATTCCTCGACTGTTTCGTGAGCAGAGTATGCAAGAGCATGGCAAAGCACTCCTGGCTCAGTTGTGCCAAGATGAGGAAGAGGAACATATAGAAGAGCAGGAAGACGATGAAAATGGTCATGTGGACGAGTCTGATGGTCCTGCGGTTGCAAGAAAGCTGACGCTAATGTCGGAAATGAATCCCAACTTCATTGCGGACAAGAGACTGTGGCTATGGATTGAGAAGGCCTTGGAGCCGGCAGATTCCGAATAGCCCGCTCCTTGCACGTTTCAGATAGCAGTTTCCTCCTCAGCTAGAGCATGCACCTCTCGTAGTGCTACCCCCATCAAGCCGACTCGTCAACGTCACATTCCGCAGCGCTCGAGGCCCCTCCGACCCTTCCATCAACACATTTGCCGGCTTAGCATGACCCTTCTGTCTCCATTTCCACGCCTTGACGGCCGGTCGATCCAGGTCCACGCCCTCGATGATATCCACCACCCAGTTTCCGATGTTGGGCAGATACTTGAAGGCGTGGCCGCTGCCCCCCGTGACGACCATGAGGCCCTTCTTCTGCGGGACGCGGTCGACGACGAAGTGGTTGTCAAACGTGTCGGTGTACCAGCACAGCCTGGTGAAGGCGACGTCGTGGCCTTCGTCGATGACCTCGGGCAGGTTCTCGGCCACGAACGAGGCAATCGTGCTCATCGCCTTCGTGGGGATCTCCGTCACTTTATCACCGTCGGTATACCGAGTGATGGGGACGCTGCGTTCCTTGCCATCGGGCTGGACTTGAGGGTTGGTGTATTTGGTTCCGCGGTATCCAATCTTCAAAAGGCCCTCGGCATCCAAGGAAAAGCCGTACAGGCCGCCGTCGGCTCCGGCTCTCATGTTGTACATCCAGATGGGGAAGTTTTCGAGCGAGAGCTTCGCGGACAGCGGCGAGCCCTCGGGAATGCGGAACACGACCACCGATCCCGCGGCCGCCTCGGCGAGCCCGTCCAGCTCGGGCACCAAGATGGGCGTGTACGGACCGCACGCCATGATTGTCAAGCTGGCCGGGTGAACTCTGTGGTCCTTGGTGCGGATGCCTACCACCTCTTCACCCCGATAGACGTAGTCCTCAAACGCACCCGCCGTCGCCCCGAAAACAAACCTGGCCCCGTACCCACGCGCCTTGTGCAGAGCAAAGCAACACGCCTTGTCCGCCACGGCGTATCCGCCGCTCGCGTCGAGGACGCCGACGGTAGCCAGGCCGCGAGCCTTGGCCGCAAACGGATCAATGTTGAAGCCCAGACGCTCGGCGTGCTCGACGTGCACCGGGTCCGTGGTGGTGAGTTGGGTGTGGCCGTGGCCGAGCTGGGTCATGGCCTGGATGGTATCCCGCTCGAACGGGGGCAAGGCGTCGCCAGAGTTGAGCGAGAGGGCGCCATTGTTGTGGAACAGCTTGTCCGCCGACGTCATCCCCGGGGCCACGTTGCCGGCGGCGATTTCTTCGTTCCAGGCGTGCCAGTGCTCGATGGCTTCGAGGGACAGCTCTTGGTACTCGGTTTGAGCTCCGTAAGCCGAGCGGATGATCTTGTTCAAGTCTGAGGCCTCGTTAGCGCAAGGATGCCTCGGGTCAAGACGAAGCGGCAGAGGCCAGCACCTGCTGAAGCCGCATCGCAGCCTTGCTGGTAGGAATACCGCTTTGCGTCGTAGTCGTGTCGGTCGAACACAGTGACGTTTTGATATCCGCGTCGCGCGAGGTGCAGAGCGGTGCTGAGGCCGAAGATGCCTGCGCCGACAATGACAATCAAGTCATTCTTCCGTGGCGAAGACATGATGCTAAAAAGAGGGTCAATATTGAGGATACAGAGTTGCTCGACGCCTCGAGTGTTTGTCAGTCGAGAGGCAAAGTCAAATACTATTGAATGAGTACCAGTGTAGATGCCAAGTTTGGGTCGGGATGATGACGACGGACGAGGCACAAATGCCACATCAACCCGATACAGGCCGATCCTACCAGCCTCGGTTAGCAGCACTCACATCTGCAAGAAGCACTCACATCCCAGCAGCCCGAGAAGGATGCATGCCAGTTAATTGATCCCGACGTTACTATGTCCCTTCTGGTACTGATGAGTTGGCCTCTTCTTCGACATTCCTCTACCCCTCAAGCTGGACTCGACTAAGAAGCATATATCATATCTCATTCATCTTTAACATCATGAGTAGAATCTGTCGTAGCGAATGTGTATCCAAGCCACATGTATTTGGAACACAATCTCGCCAACCTCTACCTGTACTGAGCTGAGTTCATCCATGGACACTTGGTATTTCCCTCTCCCGCCTGCCCAATATCTCGCTACCCGTGGGTCATATGGAAGAACCTAGTCCAGCTGGCACTCCCATGACGACTGACCTCACCACTCAACCGACCACTCGTCTGAGTCGTCTCGCCGCCCGTCTGGCTCTGACCACTCTGCTCACCACTCTGCTCGCCGCTTTGCTCACCCTCCCGTTCAACTCTCTCATCGTCCGTCTCATCCCTCGCTCCATGTTCATCATCCGTCACCTCCACCTGCTCATCCATCATGTCACTCTCGCTCCCCGTCTCCGACCACTGAGTCACAACCTCGTACGCTTGCCTCCAGATGACCTTTCCATCTTTGGGATCCATTATCACCGCATAGTGCGTCTCTTCATTGTTGATGGCCTCGTCCTTTAGAAAGCCCACCACATCGTCAAACATGACGGCTTCATCCCGCGTCTTGTATCGCCGGCGATGTGCGCGCACCTTCTTCTTCCACAGCTTGTCCAGGCAGGCTTTTCTGGCAAGGGAAAAGTTGACGATTTCCGTCATGCCAATCACCGCCTCCGTCTGGGCGTGGTCGACGACGGCTTGTTTCAGCGGCTGCGGATCGACTTCGTCACTCGCGTCGTGGTTATATGCCGTCAGAAAGGTGTCGGATTGTATGGTGAAGGCTGACCGATGGTCCTTTTCCATGACGAAAACTCGGTCTGGCGTGCAGAATATGAGATATGCAGCGCTGGACGATGACGTCGTCTGAGCTGCTAACACGCCGTAGACATCGACGCCCTCTTCTTCGCTCTCATTTTGGTTCTCGCTCGGGTTTCCATTCTCGTTGGTCGTTGTGCTTTCCTTCTCCCTTCCACCCTTCCCGGTCTTGGTATCGGCGAGAAGAATATCCCTCAACACGCTCGAAATCGACTGTCGCCACCCAAGAATCACCATGGCCTGGTGCCAGCGAAACGACCATCGCTGCCGCAGCGAGTTGCGAGCGTGATAGGGCCGAAAGTTGAGGCTCATGCTCAAGCCCTTGCGCACGCCGGTCAGCACGCCGACATAGCCAAGGTAGCCGACCGTGGTGGCAACGACTGGGCCGCCGGGAGAGCGAACGTAGTCGATTTCGACAATGATGTTGCGCAATTCGTCCATGCCCCAGTCGAGCGTCCGGAAATGCAGCATCCGCGGGGATAACGGCACGGATGGGTCGATGACGCGGGCGCCGCCGCTGGTGCACCCGAGCAGCACGTCCAAGACGACGTTGTATGCGACGAGGATGTGCATGGGGATCGACGTCGCCTTGGAGATGCCCGCGAGCTCGGCCGACTCCTCGCTCTTGTACAGTCGGCCAAAGGCCAGGCGCGAGGCGAAGCCGAGGAGCTTCCCCAGCGCGGGGCCGACGAGGGCCTCGAGCAGGTCATGAAACACGGCGGTCAAGTCGCAATCCTCGATTTCCTCCTGCAGGGCGGCAATGATGTGGTTGTAGCGTGACTCGGGCGGCATGGACAGATCGACGGTGAAGGAGGGGATGCCCAGGTCCTGTTCCGACAAGTCCGACCTGGCGACGGACATGATGAAGGCCGGGCGGGAGTTGTTCTGTAGGCGTTGAAGAGATCAAGAAGGGTTTTCTCGCGACGACTGCGTGTTGCTTGCTGGTGACGTGGGAGCATGCGGCAATTTGCCCTGATGCTGCCTGCAGATGTTGATACACGAAGCCGCCAGCGGCCAGCTGATCAGGCCGCCGTGTTTTTAGCTCGTGCATGTCAGACGAAACTAACAGCTCAGGCCTCAACGCGTGTCGCGTGTGGCCCATTCCAGTGGCGGTAACTTACGAGGTGCGTCCTTGTGCACCAGGCTGCGCCCACTTGCTGGTAGGGCTGACTCTTGCTTCCTTTTTGCATCGCTCGAGGAGAGAGTCCTGCAGGCAGCCGAAGAGAAGGTTGCCGAGACCAGGTTGTTGGTAGTGCATGACATCAGTGGGCAGGGATAGGGCGAGTTGGGGCGTTGGAGGGGCACTGGGAGCCTGGGAGGGAGATGTATTTCACATTTTTGCCTTGATACCGGGTGACTAAATGAAACAATCAGAAGCTCTCAATTTCTAGGGGAATTTCAAGTTTGCCATATTTTTCTATTTGTTCCTCCTTGGCGAGTTGGTCTTACGCCTCACCCAAGCCGGTGTGGTTATACACTCAGTCATAGGATTTCATTGCGTCGCCGTGCGGACACGCGCAAGGTTTCAGAAGCATGAAAACATTATTTCAATCAGGCCATGACGCAAAAAGAAGTTTTCATTAAACTATACGATTCCCTACACAGCTGCCTCCTCTTATACCTCGTACGCAAAGCGAGATTAAATGCCATGTTTTCTCTCCGCAGTGCACTCTCCGCTCACAGTTAAGGACCTATAGAAATGCAGACTGTGGCGGTTGGGGGTCACCGCTTATCGGAGCAGGTCCTCTCTTGATCAGTGAGGCAAGGCCACGTAATCTGGGATACAATACTCTCTAGTACAACCCCGGAGAAATCGCTTGTCCCATCTTCTTCTTAACTGTGCTACATGCTCGTTGCAATCTCATCGCATGATGCAAAGTCCCCGTCTTTACCTCTTTACCCCAGCCTTTGCTGCTGTGGGGGTGGGGGATCATTAGTTAACAGAACGGGGGCGGAAGCAGCCGTTATAACCTATTTATCCAGACTTTGGACTCTTCAATCTCATTCGTGGAACGTATTATTGCCAGGTTGCAAGGATCAAGACCATAATTTCCCTGGGATAGTTCACTCGGAGGAATATCGGTTGTAGTCGCGTCAAAGTGCCTCCCTGAGGTTCGATACACCCTAGTTCCCAGCGGCCATTTCACCTCAACGCAGCATCTATAAAGAGGTACTACAGAGAGGAGATTTTCGGCTGGAATAATCATTCATTAGGCTAAACCGACGTGTTCCTTGGGGTATAAAGCGAGATGCATAGGCCATCCGCGCCAAGATTTTCCCCATCAACCTCTGGCTAAGAACACAGTCAACACACGCTCCCATCACATGCTCAACATTGAGTGATGGCTCTCAAGGCCCTGATTCTCATAGCCTCCTTATCTGCCAATATCTTGGCTGCAGACACTGGCCCGGCAACTACCTACAGCAAATGTCAGCGAAAGACCAAGCACCCCCTCCAGCACTGTCCAGATGGCACTCTCTACGTAAGCCAGAACGACACCTCGGCAGACTTTACCAGCATCCAGGACGCCATCGACTCTCTTCCTGCGGATGACTCGGGTCAAGTCATCCTCATCGCCGCGGGCACGTATCGAGAGCAACTAAACGTGACGCGTTCAGGGCCCCTCACACTCCTGGGCCAAACAGATAACCCCTGGAAGGGCAACGTGTATTCAGACGTCTCCTACAACGGCGATCCGCAGAATGAAGTTCAGGTATTCCACGACGCCGCAAACTACCAGTCCAGCTTCCCAGACAACATTGAAACCAGCGTTCTCGCCGTCGGCCCAACCTACAACGCCACAAAGACCGGATCCGGACCGACTGGCTTCGCCGTTCCCGCCGACACGCTCTTTGGCTGCTCCGACTTCCGCGCGTATAACATTGATTTCCGCAACGAGTGGGCGCCGCGCTCTTCTGGGCCGGCGCATGCTTTGGGGTCTGGGTATGCGAACATGGGATTTTATTCGTGTGGATTCTACAGCTATCAAGACACTGTGAGAGCAAGTAGGTTACCGCTTTCAAGCAAAACAACTCACACGTGCAGGTCTACATCGGAAAGCTAGCCAACGCAGTCATGTACGACTGCATCGTCGCTGGACAGACGGACTTTCTATATGGATTCGGAACCCTCTTCATCGATCGGTCGACCCTCCTCCTGCGCAGCTGCGGAGGCGGCATCACCGCGTGGAAAGGAACAAACACGACCTTTGACAACAAGTACGGCGTGTACGTTGCCAACACCAAGGTTCTCGCCACAAACACGACTGTTCTCGAGGCGCAAAGGGGCAAGTGCTCTCTCGGGCGTCCGTGGAACTCGCTCCACAGGTCGCTGTTTCGAAACACGTACTTTGACGAGACGATTCTTCCAGCTGGTTACACCATTTGGTCAGGGTCGAATAATTTCAATAATCTTACCACCATGGCTGTATATAAGACGACGGGACCGGGGAACAATGCGACGGCTCAGGCTGCCAGTGGTGTCACTCAGATTTGGGATAAGAAGCAGGTAAAACCGTATCTTCGGCCTGCCGACGTGTTTATAGATAAGGAAGGATTTCAGCCCAATATCGAATGGGTTGATCCTATCTTATCGAGGTAGGAAGAGAATGCACTTGAAGGAGAGTTGCTCTCGTTGTGTACATAATATCCACCCTCAACCTCAACTTACGTCGACCAAGCCTCTAAATGGGCCCTCACATCCTCGGCCAAGAGCTTATTTACGCGTCTCGTCCTATGACAGAATTAGAATTGACGCAAGCACGCGACGGCTTTCAGCCAAAACTCACAAATGGCCCGAGTTCCACCAAAAGTAGTCGTCCACCGGAGCGAAACCAAGCGGCTCGGGGTTCTTTACCTTCTCGGGACTCAAGTCGTCGGATCCGGGCCACCAGTCGGCCGTGTTGGAGATGGAATACTTGGCCGGGTCATCCAAGATGTCGCTGAGAAAGGAAAAGGCATCGTACATCATGGTCTTTGCACCGGCGTGTTGCCGAGAGAAGCGAGCGCTGTAGTCGTAAAGATGGTTATTGTACGCCTCTATCACCGTCAGGTTTGGGTGCGGATGTGATGACCTCAGGTTTCTCGGGCTGCGATGCCGCGGCGGGAGTGTGAGGATGAGAAAGTTGCGATATCCCGCCTCGAAGAGGGGAGCGGCGGCCCTCTCAAACATGTAAGAAATCATCTGCCCGTAGAAATCCGCCAGATTGACGTTGTAGTTCTT
This sequence comes from Thelonectria rubi, assembly GCA_013420875.1. NCBI lineage: Eukaryota > Fungi > Ascomycota > Sordariomycetes > Hypocreales > Nectriaceae > Thelonectria > Thelonectria rubi. The sequence continues at coordinate 272,657 of WMHX01000002.1, read as the reverse complement.
CGTGTCGCCGACGTCGTTGACGCCGATCCAGATGGCCACCAGGCTCCGCGTCTTGTCCATGCGCGTCTTCAGGACCGGGTCCGCGTACAAAAGGTACTGCCGCGTCTGGTTGACGAGGGATATCGTATATGGGTGGTGAAGAGGAAGAAACTCCTCGGCGGTGTTGGCTCCCGCAAAGGCAAAGTTCCATAGCTGGACCTCGCATGACGACGGGAGTGTTCGACCCTCCTTGACGCCGCACCCGCTCAGGTATTCAAGCCAGCCCGGCCCTCCCCCCGTGCTCGTCCAGGTTTGGAGGACTTCATTCGACAGTAGCTCTTGCGGGGTGAATGCGAAGTTATTCTCAAAGTCTCCCATGAAGCCGGATCCTGGGTACCCGAGGGTACCCTGGCTGTAGGTCCAGGAGTCTCCGAAGCCGATGCTAGGATTGTTAGTGTCGGGAACTGGGAAATTTCCTGGTCATGGGAGCTTACATGGACTTGATCTCGCTCCAGTTGAAGGAATCGCTCCTAGTGGCTTCTGCTGAGCCGGTATTGAGGACGATTGCACTGCAAAGCACGATGAAGGAGAGAATATTCTTTACGGCTGCGTGACACGCCATTGACCTGCTCAAGTACGCGATCGGTGTTAAATGCGGCGATCCAATCGGAGCGAAAGGGTTGAGAACTCCCAGCACGCCCAGGCTCTCGTCGCCTCAAATTGACACGTACGCACCAGTTGATCCATCTCTCCCTTCAAACCCTCCCTTGGGCGTGGGTCACGAATTAATCAGGGAGCTCTCTGGAGCATCTTCGCTGCTACGTGAGCACACCGGACTGGAATGCGGCAATTAAACAGCTTAAGGGATGCCCATGTCAGCCAGCTCAATCGGTTTTGCCAGGCCAGGTCTTGAGAATGGAAGCGACGTCAATCGCAACTTCCTGAGGTGTCCCCCGCAACCCCCGCAATCCCACGGGAACTTCGTGGTGTCGCGATAAACATCTTCCCCCAAACTGTTGACGATTCAATGTTCGGATCTAGGGCACGCGACGTACCCGAGGTGATTCAGATAAAGGGAAATTAAGCAATCGTCTTCTAGAGCACGAAGTATTTAGTAAACGTTGAGAAGAGACTTGCTGTTCACCCTGCTAAAGAGCTCCCTTGTGTTCAAACATGAACAATCCATGTTTCTTGCTTCACCTCGCCGTTCTCACGCAATTAATAGGAACTCAAGATAGGTAACTATCACGAGGCGTTTGCTTACGCCATCTAGACATGGACCATCATTCTATCCTCCCATCGCACACATATCATGTCACTCGCAGAGGCAGCCCCGAGTGTCAGTCAATTGATTGGAAACTCTCCAAGGGCTACCCTACAACCAAACCGCGACCTACCTCAGGGGCAAATGAGGATCAAATTCCCTTTTACAGTTGTTCACGCTAGGGAATAAGTGCCAGGTGCTTGCGGAGTACGGACATTAATACGTACTTCGGATGCACCATTGATCTTGCAATATCGCGACACGAGGTAGACCCAATTCCACGCTGGCTGAGGAATGCCATGCGTCACCATACCGTACATGGAGAGATCACTTCTTTAAATTGTCCCCTTGAGAAACCCTATTTGCATGCGTATACAATTACCTCCAAGAAACACCGTCAAGCAAATGAATCATCCATCCCCGCGACCCAGGTCAGCCTCTCGTCAATGTCTAAATCCGTAATTGGACATGACGGTCTATGAAGCCACTTCCCCTTCCCCAATTTAGCCTGCACCCCGTGGACAGTCCAAATAGTGTTGGCGGCTAGGGTGCCGAATGCCGGCTCGGTCTCGCGCGTGGGTGACTCGGAGTTCGGTACGGCAAAGGACAGAAGGTCTGGACCGGCAGATTGAAATTGGCATTTGCCAAGTTCAGGGGAAGAGAAGCGCCTGGTGACATTCTGGGCCATTTAGCTCGGCCGCCATCTCGTTGGCGCCGTGGGCAAGCGCCAGTGGATACGAGAGCTGAAGAGACGGTGCTGGACGCCAGACGGTGTGGCTGGAAACGGCCTCTTCTGTTTCCTTTCATCGCGCATCGTTTGGTGCCATCGTCCCCCAGCAAAATGAGGCACACCGGCATCATCCGAACCCCCGCAAAGTTGGGCGGCTGCTAAGCACGGGGGTAAGGCTGAAGCATTGGTCTTCAGCTGACCTAGAAGGTTAAGCTTCTGGTTCTAGAGTCTGGTCAGTCAGGGGAAGAGCAAACAAGCCGAGCAGACTATTACCAATAGCACGGGGCGAGGTGAGCTTAACGCAGATTGCGGTGCCGACCAGAGCAGCCACTGAGTGAGCCATGACGGAACAATAGAGGGAAGGGAAGCGCTCCGTGGAAGAACCGGACTCAGGCGTCAGTCCATGACAGCCAATTGCATCGTTCCGGCAGCCCGGCACGCAATGAGGCGGTGCAGCCAACGTGCTGGCCTCCCCGAAGGTCGCCGGTATCCCTGAAACGCGGCGTCACGATTCGAAAGAGCCGAGGACATGCTTAATGCAGCCCGGCATTGCAACATGCGAACTAGACATGAGCCATGAAGCGAGATTATCGTGGCATCGGCGGCAACAGGTAGGTCACTGTACATGCAGTCCCCGAGAACGTCCTCGTCCATAAAGCCTCAGCTGTTTCGCCCCAAGATCACTTCGCTCCTCAGCGACATTCGTTCAGTCATTCGCCACTCTCGTTATCCTTCATTGATCTTTCTTGCTTTTGTCACTCGTTACCAAAAGCCATCTGTTTACTTTCCTTCTCATATCCAACTACGCAACCCACGCCCTTTGGCAACCACCTCTCCACTATGAAGCTGTCTTCCATCACCCTTCTGGCCCTCGCGGCCGGCGTCATCGCCGCCCCCGTCGCCCAGCCCAACGCCGTCGCCTCGTACGAAGCCCCCCCGAACAACGACTACGGCAAGGAGGCCTACCACGCCCCCAAGTCCGACAACAAGACCCCCAAGAAGGACGACTGCAAGAAGGGCGGCAAGAAGGACCACGGCAAGCCCAAGGACGTCTACAAGGCGCCTAAGAAGGAGACCTACGAGAAGCCCAAGGAGACCTACAAGGCTCCTCCCAAGAAGGAAACCTACAAGGCGCCCCCCAAGAAGGAGACTTACAAGGCTCCCCCCAAGAAGGAGACGTACAAGTCTCCTCCCAAGAAGGAGACTTACAAGGCTCCCCCCAAGAAGGAGACGTACAAGGCTCCCCCCAAGAAGGAGACGTACAAGGCGCCCAAGAAGGAGACCTACGAGAAGCCCAAGGAGACGTACAAGGCGCCCAAGAAGGAGACGTACAAGGCGCCCAAGAAGGAGACCTACGAGAAGCCCAAGGAGACCTACAAGGCGCCCAAGAAGGAGACGTACAAGGCTCCCCCCAAGAAGGAGACGTACAAGGCGCCCAAGAAGGAGACCTACAAGGCCCCCAAGAAGGAGACCTACGAGAAGCCCAAGGAGTCTTACAAGGCGCCCAAGAAGGAGACCTACAAGGCCCCCAAGAAGGAGACCTACGAGAAGCCCAAGGAGTCTTACAAGGCGCCCAAGAAGGAGACCTACGAGAAGCCCAAGGAGTCTTACAAGGCGCCCAAGAAGGAGACCTACAAGGCCCCCCCCAAGAACTCCTACTAGAGGATGGCGGACTGATTCGGGTGTGAGCGTTGGTCGAGTTGGATACTTTTGTAATGTGTGCGGTGAGGGTGATCAAGATGACTTGGTCTGGGGGTCAGCTTTGTAACTTCTGGAAAATGTACTTAATACCGATCATCCCTTTTGCTCAATGCTTGTCCCGTGTTCACCAGTGAGCTGTATGAGATTGTGCCTCATGTGACTAATTCGTCGTTGCCTTCTTGCGTCTCATGTTGGGACTGGCTTGACATTTCCAACACGAATCATGAATATCAATCCGGCGAGGTTCATTTTGTCAGGCGTCGCGGTAATCTGCCCATTTTCCATCGAGTGTAGCTCGCTCACTCCTACATACCTTGACAGATTGCCTTTCGTATATCGTGGAGCATTCACCTACGCTCACATATAACGAATACATACTTTTTTTCCCCCGAGGACTCCTGCGATTGCCCATGACAAGTTTGGCCCCTCAGAAGCTGATGACGCTCCCCAACGGGTCTGAGTCCTGGCACTGGACACATCAGGCGGACCTTTCCCCAGGTCCCAAGGTGACGGAAGCGAGCCGCAAGGACAAAGCCAGGACCAGAAGATGGCACACTGAGTATCCATGCCATGATGACGCAAAGAGGACAGGTCGGGGCCATGGTGGCTAAGTGAGTTGGGATGTCACGGAAACAACCAAGAGGCCTGGCTGGCGACATTGTCGTACCTGGCGAGAACTAGCTGGGAGATGTTGATTGTGAGCTGGACGTCATTTGCCATTGTGAGGTACTTCAGGCAACGCAATCTAGTTTGTGTGACTTGTTTTGATTCAGCTCCCATTGCTTGAGACAGCTACCATCTTTGTGTCTGGATCCATCTCCAATCGATCTCGGTCCAGAACTGGTCCATCTCGACGTCCGTTGTGGCCTGCTCGGGCACATCCTGGTAGCCCTCTCTCGGCGCCTGATCCGGGAAGCTCCGTGTTTCCTGAGCGCCATGAGTGCTACCCATGTTCATTGACATAGCCAGTGTGGGAGCGTCGACCACATTGGCCTCGCCTCCACTGGATGGCGAAGTAAAACCGCTCGTCTGGGTCATTTTATCTCGTACATCTGACACTATCTGGGGAGGTGACTCCAATGGTTTGCCCTGTTGCTTGAGCAAGGCTTCGCGAGCCTCCCAAGCCTGCACGACAACCTGGGAGAATTTATGCACGTAGATGCCTCGTTCGCTCAGTTCGTACTGCTTGTAGCTCGCAGTAAGGGCCTCATAGTTCTCGCCAATTGCACGCCAAGCCTCTTCCGCCTGCATCGAGCTGGGCCACTTTCGCAGGTGGTTGAGAGTGTAGAGATAGGCCAGCGCCGGGAGGTAGAAGCTCACGAACCAGAGGTATCCCTTGGTGAGAGGCGAAGTCCGGAGTTTTGTGTCGGATTCCAGCATGCTCAGCGCGTAAGAAATGCCGGCGCTACGCTGGGCGTCCGTCTCCGGGACTGAAGACTTTGAGTGTCGTGAATAGTGGTCCAGGAGGCGAGTCCTTGCGATGGATGCGCGTGTGGTCCAGATTGTCATAAAGTGCAGCTGGTCTCCGGCATCGCAGAATGCGAGATATTTGCCCTCAAAGACATTTTCTAGTCCAGACAACTCACCGGCGCCCGGACTCGATTCGTCTTGGGTTCCCTTTGGCCTGGCGAGGGCGATCAACGATGGGTTGACAAAGTTGAGGTGAAAAGGGCTGTGGCGGATGAAATCAGCCAGCTCACTCTGAACGAGGGTAAACAGCGCCTCGGTTGGCTTTTCATGAGCGGCTGGCGCATTCTTCATATCAGGCCGGAGCTCAAAATCGTTCACATTGAGGGGAGTGTTGCAATCCCAAGTGGGAATCAGCGTTGTCAGCTTGTAGTCGGTCAACCCGGAGATGCGATAGTCAAAGGCCACCATCGACCACCACAGCCTCCGGCGCATTTCGGCCTCGAGGACGGGGCACTCGGCATTGGTCGAGTCGTCGTGGATGCCCATGCGCTGTGCGATGCGAATGGCAACGGCGAGCATACAGGCCAAGCATCGCGCGTCTGTCTGGCCGGTGACTGAGACCAAGTACAGATATAATGCCGTCAAGCCGTCGACGTCGCTGCATCGCCAAAGACTGCACTTGAGCAGCGCCTGCTGGCACGCCGACTGGTAGCACGCGAGGAGATGCTTCCTCGGCGCGCGGAACAAGCGGCCGCACTCGTCCTCGTCGAGGCTCACGACGGACAGGCAATAGATGCTAAACATGAGCGCTTCCAGCGCAGGGCTGACGCTGGCCACGTCGCTCGCGGCGTCGATGATGCGCGGCTGCAACGTCGGCGTGTGCGTGACCTTGAGTAGCGGGTTGACGTTATCGAGGTAGATCTGCCAGAGCCGGAAGATTTGCACCTGCTCCGGGTGCGAGGCGGACAGGTCGACGTGGAGATTGAGGGGGGCGAACAGGAGAGCGTCGTTGACGAGGCTGGTGCCTTCGATTTGGATCCTGTAGGTCGAGATGGTCTTGGCGGCGTCGTCGCCGTGACGGACGAGGAGGTGCTCGTTGGGGGATGAGGCGCTGGTGTTGTCGCCGTCGGCATCGTCGTCGAGGTCCTCCGTATCTAGAGTCTTTTCAATGTGTTATTGATCAATGTGGTAGTGAGCCTGGAGGCTATTGTGAGATGTAATGACATACCACTCGGCTGATTGCTTGCCAGAGATCTCTGAGGGTGAATTAGTAAAACACTAGGAACGAGAGGAATGGTCTCTTACACGACTCCTTTCGCGACGGCTGGCGTCTTCTTTGCCGCATCGGGGCCCCCATGACCGAGGTCCTCAGAAGACACCTTCAGATGCTCAGAGCTTGCAAGGGGATGCAAAGGCTCAAAGCTAACACCGTTCTCTCGAAGAAGCCCCTCGTACAGGCGAAGACGCTCCAGCAGCTCCCGCTCGGGAAACCTGCGACGGCGCTGGCGCCGGGGGAGCGAATCGGCCGGGACGCACTGGGCGCCCGCCTGGAGGCAGTTCTTGCAGGGGAACTCGCGGTTGCACTTGACCTTGCGCTGCTGGCATAGCACGCACGCGAGGACTCGCTGAGCTTTGGCCGTGGCGCGGGAGGCCTTCTGGGGGTGCCCCGGTGTCGACGACATTATACTTGGTCAGAGGTATTGGCCGCAGGGTTTTAGAAGCATGAACGAGAGTGTCGGGCGATAAACAGTGCCGTCCACGTCTCGGGTTTTTGAACCTGAAAAGGTTGCATGGCTTGCGCTAGACGGACTTTTCTAATGTCCGAGCAGGCAATCATATTCTGTGAGAGGATTTCGTGAGCTGGGTGACTCGGGTTGGTAGTAACTCCCGAAAGGCATTCTTGCGTGGTGATTGTCGTATTTCGCCTTCATTTCTTGTGTACCTTCATTTCTCGTGTGGTATCTGGGTTCTTGATATGAGGGAAGCCTACTGAAGCGCCCTTTATAAGACGGCCTCTCTCGACATAACTTCCGAGGACATCGCCTGGTTTAATTCGATGCAACAGCTCTCATGTTCTCAATTTTACTCATTTCCATTCTCAGGACTTAATTCTTGCCATAGTCGTCCCCTGTTTTCCTAAGTCTCAATTACACGATGAATTCCGACTCTCAACGCGCCAAACTGGCCGCCGAAGATGCATCGGATCTCACCACAACAAACGCCAGTAAAACGTCCCAAGACGTCGCAGAGAAAGACGCTCACCGTGGTTCCAACATTGAAGAGCCCAAAAAGTCAATATTCTCCATACTCGCAGTCATTGGCGCCATTCTTTCCAGCATGTTTCTCGTCGCCCTCGACAGAACCATCATCTCAACAGTAAGAGGACCCCAAGCTGAATGCGACGGAGGTTCAATGTTAATTTGGCTAGGCCATCCCGCAAATCACAAACGAATTCGACTCTCTCACCGACGTCGGCTGGTACGGAAGCGCATACTTGCTGACGTGCTGCGCCCTGCAGCTGCTCTTCGGAAAGCTCTACACCTTCTTCCCCGTCAGATACGTTCTCTTCGCCAGCGTCTTGACATTCGAGGTTGCTTCTGTCGTTTGCGGCGCAGCTCCCACCTCGACCGCCTTCATCGTCGGAAGAGCCATTGCTGGCATTGGTGCCGCCGGTATCTTTGCCGGGGCTGTAAGTCGAATCCTCGATTCCTCCCCAATTCACGCTGACGAGTCATAGATGGCATCGATGCTTCACGTCGTCCCCCTCGACCAGCGTCCCAAAGTCTTCGGCTGCTTGGGCGGCCTCATGTCCATCGCCCAGATCACCGGTCCCCTCATCGGCGGCGGCTTCACCTCCAACGTGACTTGGAGGTGGTGCTTCTACATCAATCTGCCAATTGGCGGTTGTGCCTTGCTGGCCATCTTCTTCCTTCTCGACCTCCCCGACCAAGATACAATGGAGCTGCCTTTGGCCAAGAAACTGAGGCAGCTCGATGTCCCTGGAACTGCCCTCATTGCACCCGGTACCATCTGTATTCTGTTGGCACTTCAATGGGGTGGCCAGACATATGCTGTGAGATAACTTCTGCATCACCATATACCAGGCTAGACTAACTGACAAATCTAGTGGAATAATGGGCGCATCATCGCGTTGCTCACGCTTGGAGGAGCATTGATGATTGCCTTTGGCGCCGTGCAAGTCCTGTTTCCTGCGACGGCAACTCTCCCTGCACATTTCTTCAAGAACCGGAGCGTCCTCGCCGCCTTTTGCTTGTTCGTCGTCTTCAGCTGTTCCAACTTCATCGTCAGTGAGTAGCAACACGCAAAACTTTTGCCATCGCTCAGCCACTCATCCCAGTTGCAGTCTACTTCCTCCCAATCTGGTTCCAAGCCGTCACAGGCGTCTCCGCCGCCCAGTCGGGCATCCGAACCATCCCCCTAATGGCAGCCACCGTGGTAGGAACCGTGCTCGGCGGCTTTTCCACATCCAAGGTCGGATACTACGTGCCCTTTGCCATCCTGGGAACCTGCCTCGGATCGGTCGGCGCCGGGCTTCTCACAACGCTGGAGGTCGACACGTCCGAGGCGAAATGGATCGGGTTTCAAGTGCTGTACGGCTTCGGCTTCGGCTTCATCTACCAGATCCCCAACCTCGCCATCCAGACCGTGCTCCCGAAGAAGGATGCGCCGACCGGGTTCGCACTCTGCCTCTTTGGTGGCCTGCTCCTATCGACCGTGTTTCTTTCCGTTGGCGAGAATGTCTTGGCCACTCAGCTTGTCAAGAGGCTTTCTGGTCTCCCCGGCTTTGATCCGAGCCTCGTAATCGGAAATGGCGCTACTTCACTTCTTGATGCTCTGCCTGATGAACTGCGTCGCACTGGCGTTGTGGCGTATAACGAAGCGCTGAGGAAAGTGCTCCAGATTGGATTGGTCATTACTTGTCTTGGTGTGCCCAGTGCAGCTTCGCTAGAGTGGAAGAGCGTTAAGAGGGAGGAGAAGAATGCAGAGGCGAAGAGTACTGGAGTACCGGAAGCGAAGGACTCGGAGAGAAAGAGTAGCGAGGTGTAGGTGACAACGACGTGTGGCAAGTTGCTATTGGATCTGGGATTGAGCTCAAGGTACACTTGAGCATTGAACTGAATAGAACTGGGTTCTGGCGATGTCGCCTTTTATTTAAAATCTCTCTACTCCATCACGAAATGTGAAAATACTTCACTCATTCGGTCCAACGTTTGATATATAAGCTAAAAACACAGAATACCCCTCCAATGAACTCTTCCCATAAGGTACTTCACGAATAAAGCTCTCTAGCCACCTCATAACTGTTAATAAAAGCAATCCCCTCCTTCCTCCAAGTATCATCCTCAACCCAGTTCTTAGTCGCGTTCAACACCATGTTCTTCGGCTCATCATTGTCGTAAACCGGCCACGTCGGCAGAAGCTTCTCCTGATCGCCATACTTCTTCTTATAATTCGGATCCAGATCGTACACGAAGCGCACGTAAGCCTGCCCAATCGCCCTCGCCAGCTCGACGTGGCTGTCGTACCGAGGACTCGGCCCCAGAAGCCCCGTGATGTTCTGGAAGCTGTAGGCGACGTTGTCAAAGTGCTTCACCCCGTCCCACTCGCTGCGGCCGTAGATGCGCTGGTCGAAGCGGTAGCTGTACACGGCCGCGCCGGCAGACGCGAAGAGCTCGGCCATCTTCCGCCGGCCGCTGATCATGGTGACGTCGCTGCCGATGGCGTTTCCCCGGCGCCACTGGAGGCCCCGGGCCGCGTTGACGGAGCAGTTGGTGATGGCGTAGGGCGGTTCGTTGCAGGGGTCGTTGGGATACAGGTCCATCAGCTTGCGGATCGTGGGGGCGCTCAGCGCGTAGTTTCGCCATCGGTACGCTTCGTAGAAGAGCTCCTGGTCCGTGTTGACGTTGCCAATGGCAAACGTCTCGTCCGTGTTGGCGCCGATGATGATGGGGACCGTCGTGTACTTCCCCTTGCGGATGAGCTGGCTCGGATACCCGGTGAGAAAGGTGCCGTCGATCAACGGGTTCCAGGTGAGGGACGGATGCGCCGCGTAGAGGCTGTCCTGGTCGAGGGCCCGGAGACAGGCGAGCTGATCCGTGGCGGTCCAGCATCCAACGGTCCTGGTGAGGTTCTCGAAGGCGACATTGTAGTAGCTCAGATCATGGACCTGGCAACCCGTAACGCCGCCGCTCTCCAAGATAGCTCCGCGGTAGAGACCCTCGTCCTCTCCGTCATAGGCAAACATCTGGTAGGCGATGCTTTGCGCGCCGGCACTCTCGCCCCAGATGACGACCCGATCCGGGTCGCCGCCAAAGGCCTCGATGTTCTCCTGGATCCAACGGAGCGCGAGGCGCTGGTCCAACAGGCCAGCGTTGCTCGAGCCTTCCTTCAAGACTTGGATGTTCTGGAGGAACCCCCACATGCCCAAGCGGTAGTTGAAGCTCACTCCGATGACGGGCTGGTCCATGTCCTGGCCGACCTTGACGATGCCCGACATGTTGTATTGGGCATCTGCTGTGCTTCCGGCGTACAGACCGCCGCCGTAGATCCAAACCCTGGAGAAGAGTGAGCAAAGGTGATTTGACGGTGGGATATTACCTACAGCACCGGAAGCTTCTTCTTTGGGGTGCCAGCGGGCCGAATCACATTGATGGTGAGACAGTCCTCGGAGAGCGTAAAGGTCTGGCCGTATTGCATGCAGCTGTACCCATACGCGGTGGCGTCGCGCTCTCCTTCGAAGGACTCATTGTAGCTCTCCGGCCACTTGAACCGGCGAGATCCTGTGGGTGGCTTGGCGTAGGGCATCCCAAGGAAGACATCTTGGTCCCAGCTGGCGAGATGCGAACCGACATATGTTCCGTTCAAGGTCTTGGCTGTTGGCGCAGAAGATTTTATATTGCTTGATGCACAAAGAGCCGCCACTGCGAAGAGGAGAATGCTCCCCAGGAATGTCGAGGTCACCATGGTTGTGAGGGTGAATGTGGGCTCACTCGCTTGTCTCTACTAGTATTCTGCCAGGGCAGTAAACTTCTATTTATCTATCCTCTAACACGAATCCCCCTGGCCCGATAGAGGATGGGTGCAGCCAATTCTTCATCATCCGTCATTGCAGGAATGGCCTGTTGTAGTCTGGTATAAGTCGCCTCCCCACGCTGATCCTGGTCCCCCGCACACACGAATGCCAGGTTGAGAAGACGCGGAGGAACGATGGCACTAGATGAAGGAGGAATCCAATCCCATCAATAGCAGTTGAGGACAGGGGCTTCAGTCCGGGGTATCTTACCCCAGTGATTGATGCTTTCTGTGTGGGGAGTCACCTCCGTATGTTGACTCGTCCTCAGTCACTATCTGCACTCTGATTCCTGCTACCGTGCATCGATGGTGATTTGCCAAAGATACTTGTGATGAGTTGGGGGTGGATAATGAGAGATATTCTCGTCGGAAAAATTGCACTCCTCGTGAAGCATTGGGGTTTGGATTTAGCCGGCCGGACTTGATATCAACATTTCTACTTGAGATTTCTCAAACTGAGTTACGGCCCTTGTTTCGATTATACGATGCTTTCTTTTCTTCTGTTTCTCCGAGCTTTGCCCAAATTCCCCGTCCCAGTAGTACGGAAGAATCGCAATTCCAGGAGCGTACAAGCCGGCAAGAAGCTCTTTGGCAGCATGAATAACGGGGCTATCAATATCTCAATCTATATATCCCATCACACCCTTGCCATGATCCCTTGAGGGCTTGCGGCCTTGGACATCAGTGCCACCACTCCACCAACGAGGCACATGACACCGCTGAAGATGGACACCTGCAGAAACCCCCCGTACCGATCAATGAGTACACCATTGACCGGAGGTCCAATCAGAGCCGCCAGGGAACCAACGGCCATGCCCATGCCAGTATACGTCCCAAGGTCGCGGGGGTCTTTGGGAACTTTGGTGAAGGCGGCCGCTCCCCCCGAGATGATTGTCCCAGACGTGAAGCCAAAGACAATCGAATAGACGATCAGTCCCGCGTTCGTCTCGACCACGTTCAGACAAAGAATGACGATGCCGTTTGCCAAGCCTGCGAGGAAGAGAATATTCAGAGCCCCAAATCTGTCCGCCAAGACACCCGGGATAACACGGCCGAACGTCGAGGCCGCGTTTAGAATGGCGAGCAGATAGGAAGCCAGCGTTGCATCCATTCCTCGATAGACTCCATAGGTGGGAATGAAGAACAGAGGGGTGAACATGCCAACAAACATGAAGAACATGGCAACGACCAACAGGACGAAGTTGACCTCTTTGAAAGCTCCGAGGATAAAAAAGTCCGTCGTTCGAGGCGGCAACCGGGCCCTGATGGTGATGCAAGCAAAGGCCAACATGGGCACCATCAGAAAGCCAATGATTCGCACCGTCCACCCGAACCCAAGAGCAGACTCGTTGAGCATCTTGGACAGGGCAATGGGGATGACGATGCCGCCGACGGACGAGCCGGAAATGGCCAAGCCCAGAGCAGCGGCGCGCTTCTTGTCAAAGTATTGGGACACGGCGGCCATGGCGGGAAACATGAGGAGGCCCATGACGCTGCCGATGAGGACGCCGTGGACGAGCATGAACTGCCAGTACTTGGAACACAGGCTGAGCATCATTATTGCAAAGACGTACACGACGATGCAGGGCCGAAGAATCTATGCGCTTGTCAGTACATGTAGACTCTCACCACCCATGGTTTGGACAAAACGAACCCAGGCGCCATGGCGATCAAACAGAGGCCCTGCCACGGCTCCTACAGCAAACTGAAGGAATGCGGCCACGGACCCAATCCAGGCGACCTCGTCCTCGGAGCTTCCCTCGAGCTGATGCGACATGTAGTACTGCTGGAAGATGCCAAACGAGTTTGCGAATCCCAGGCCGCAGAAGAAGACAAAGGCACCTCCGGCGGCCACCAGCCAGGCCGTGACGCCGCCATCAGGGGCGGCTCCAAGTTGAGGGGCGTCTTTTTCTTGGATTTCGAGAGCGGCTTTGGTGTCTCGGGCTTCGTCGCTGGATGACGGACTCGAAGGGTTTTGGTCAAGGAGTATGTCTGACATGGCGATGTTTGGTGACGGGATGAGAAAAGATTGCAATACTGTGACTGCCACGAGATTATTCTTTTACTGAATATCACCTTTTATATCTTGACGTCCAGAACATCTCGTCTTGAGCTCCGGCCTCCATGTATCGGAGATGATTCTAGTCGGACATGACGGCGACGAGTCGGCTCCGACAAGCCCACCAATCATAATCAGGGGTTCCTCGGTGAAGAGCGGGCAATACGGACCAAAGACGCAAATGCCGACCAGAGCGGCCGAATATCAGCTCGACTCTCCTCCTCGCATTCATCGCGAGAAACCCCCGGTTCCTATGCCCGACGGTGATAGTAAAAGGCCCTTTCTCCGAATCTTCTCTGAATATCGCATTGGAACAGCCAACAGGGCGTCGTCACAATGCCCGACCCAGAGCCCGCAGTCGAGCGCCGACGCAGAAGACCAGCCATGCATGTCCACACGTCCAATGTAGCGAGATATTCATCATCAACTAATCAATATCCAGTTCATGTGCGCTCTGTCGCCGTCGCAAGATCCGCTGCAACAGAGAAGTCCCATGCAGCAACTGCGTGCGCTCCAGGACCGACGAATGCGTCTACGAAAACGCGCCGCCGCCGCCGCTCCGCCCTCGCTCTCGCTCCCGGCCCATCGAGCCCGCGGGCCCCTCGGCCTTGTCCGATTACTCCTTTCTGACTGTGGCGGATCCGTCGTCTTCCGCTGCCGCAAGCGACACGTCCACGGCTCGGTGCCGTGCTCCCGCGTCGTTGCTCTCCAGCTCGACGACGGCGTCGACGCCCGTCACTCAGGTCTCGCTTGCCGACCTGGAATCCTTGAAGCGGAGGGTCCAGGAGCTGGAAAGTCAACTGGCCCAGTCGAGCCAGAGCGCGAAGGAAGATGCGCCGCCGAGTGCCAGCTGTGACATGGAATTCGCGTCTTCCGGCATAGGCGGCAGCGTCTATCTCCAACCGCAACACTACCAGGTCATTTTCGGGGCCCGGATCCAGACCGGGAGCCGCAGCGTCATGCACAAGACGCAGCTGTTTGGCCAGAGCCATTGGATCAACGGCGTCACTTTGGTAGTCTTTCGCTTCGTCGTGAGAAAGTGGGAATAGGATGCACGAGCTAACCCGCGGCAGTTTTTGGGCGTATTCGAGGCCATCGAGCCATACGTACGAGATGCGTCGTCAAGGGCGTCATCCAACATGGCGAAATGCAAGTCGATTGGCAGACTGATCAAGGCGAGACGTGCACCGTCGTGGCCCGTCTCCCCAACGCCCGATCTGCCCCCAAAGGACCTTGCAGACAAGCTCGTCGAGCGCTACATCTTCACCTCGGAAAGCATCTATCGCGTCCTTCACATCCCGTCGTTCAAGAAGGCCTTTGACGAACTCTACGCCCCCGGCGCGGTCCGAGACACGGGCTTCGTCGTGCAAGCCAAGCTCGCCCTCGCCATCGGAGCAGTCACGTACGACGAGGCCTTCTCGCTCCGTTCGTCGGCGATCCGGTGGATTTACGAGGCGCAGACGTGGCTCTGGAAGCCGGAATACAAATCCAGATTGACCATTCCCATCCTGCAAACAAACTTGCTGCTGCTGCTCGCCAGAGACGTGGTAGGCGTCGGCGGAGATCTCGTCTGGATCTCAGCAGGGTCATTAATGCGAACCGCCATCTACATGGGCTTGCACATTGACCCCTCGCGCCTGCCAAAGCGGTCGACTTATGCCGCCGAGATGCGTCGACGGCTCTGGAACACGATTCTCGAGATTGTCGTGCAGTCAAGCATGACGGCCGGAGGACCGCCGCTGCTCTCTCTTGAGGATTTCAATACGGAGCCGCCCGGCAACTCCGACGACGAACAGCTGCTGTCGGAGAATCCTGATGTCAAGCTGGACCATCAGTTCACACAAACCTCGGTTGCTATTGTCCTGCGCAAGGCGCTACCGATACGGCTCGCCATCGCCAGGTTCCTAAACAGCCTCAACGCCCGCGGCTCGTATGACGAAACCATCAGGATTGATGCCGAGCTCCGAGCAGTCTATAAGGATGTGAGTCGGGTCATGAAAGCGTGCTCTTCCAATGGAGGCCCCTCGCCGTCTACTTTCGCGGTCGAGGTCGTCGATTTCATAATGCGTCACTACATGTCCGCTCTGCACATTCCGTACTTTGGATCGTCGTTGGGCGACACGAGGTACGCCTTCTCGAGGAAAGTCATCGTTGACACTTCCTTGAAGCTCTGGGCGGCCGTGTATCCTGCCCGAAACGCCCGTCTTGCAGGAACGGGACCGATGGAAACGGATCTCTCCCGGCTCGACGCTTGCGGCTCGTCATTTTACCGCTTCGTCGGTATGCAATCGTGTCTGTTCATAGCTGCAGAAATCAGGACGCAGTCCCAAGAAGAAGCCGGTCTGGGCCCCGCGAGCATCCGGCCCGACCTTCTTTCGATACTGGACGAGATGACCGACTGGACCTTGGCGTGCATCCGCACCGGAAAGACGAACATCAAGGGCTACATCTTTGCGACGCTCGTGTCCACCGAGGTCAAGGCGATGCTCGAGGGCGTCGACAAGGCCAAGGTGCCCGACATGCTGCTCAGGGCCATCGAGGAAGCAGAGGACGTCTGCCTCGAGGTTCTCAACAAGATGGCCGACGAGCAGGATGCTGAGGCGGAGGCGGCAGGGAATGGGATGGACGTGGCGCATACGCCGGCTGACGTGGGAGATGGATGGGGCTTCATGGTAGGTTTCGAGGCTCGAAATGGGAGTTTGATGTGCTAACTATTGGTGGAGATGTCAGATATGCAGTTCGACTGTTCAGACCTCAACCCTAGTGGATGGGTGTTTCAGGATTCGAACATGAACGAATACACACTATGGTGAGGGGGCTTGGTTACAAGAGTACTCTGGGGAGTGCTACGTTTATTTGGGCAACTTGGAAGTCAAAGGGAGCCGAGGGACCTCGAGGGACCGCAAGGATGGCATATTCTTGTGCTGTTCTACCTACATGAATGTATAAAGCCTGTTTTCGACCTAACCTTCTATGAGCCAGAAACCTCAACCCAGATTCTTGTCTCGTATACCCTCTATTTTTCGTCTCGGGTCTCTTTTATCGAGACCTTCACGGCAGCCGACTTCGCCTCAGCCTCATTCTTCAATCGCCACATCAACCCTCTCTCGACTTCCTTGTCTGCCGTATCCCGTGTCCTTCCCTGAAGGTGTCGAAGGCATAACCGCTTCCCTTCCTCGGGATAGTACAGCCAGGTTGCCCATTTCGTCCACTGCTCGGGGTCAGTGACCATTCATACACGGATCCTGTCGTTCTTACCTCTCCTTCCTTCATCTGGGCCCTGGCTCGTTGCCCAATCTTGTCCTCGATGAAATCGCCGCGAAGCATTGCCAAGCGAGTTGGGAAGACGCGTTCTAGGTAGTGACTCGTCGACGCGACATGCGGTTTGTCGTGCCAGAAGAACATGGGCGTCAAAGGCACCGCCATGTTCGAGTCCAGCTTCAATCTCGCGGTCAGATCCTTTAGTGCAGGAAATTCGGCCACGTCTGCCGACGTTGCGTACGAGAGCATGCGCACGGCAGGCAAGCACACGTATTTGATAGGGACCTCGGGGTCAGATTCCGAGTTTCTCATCATCTGCAGCAGTGGCTTCATGGGAAAGTCTGAGACCATGACCCAGTCATGCTGTTGTACCCAGACGTATGGAGTTTCCGTCATTCTCAGAGCTGAGCGCACCGCTAGACCAAAGCCAAGCCGCCTGTCAGGCTCTATGAACGTGACTCTCTTGTTCTGAGATTGCAGAATTGTGTACGGCACGACATTATTCACGCCATGCGTGCTGCCGAATTCGGCCTCGGCGCGTCCTGCAGCAAGATCGCTTTCCTTGCCGCGAGAGTAACGGCTGAGAATGAGACTCTTGACATTATCTTTGTAGAGACTGAAGTCTCTAGCTTGATCTGGGGTCACACAGCCCTTTTTCAGGCGGGCGGTAGTGACGACTTGATCGTAGGCGTCAAAGACGACAATTACCCTGCACTGTAGCAAGCAGGGACAATGGTGCCGGAATGAGTCCAAGACTGACGAGATGAGGTCGGTCGAGGGGGCGGATGGTGTGACTGAGGTGGTTATAATGACGGTTAAAGGGTCACTCGTTGCCGAGGCCTCTTTGGTCATGCTGGTTGTCGTTGCGGATGTGTCATTGTTACTTGTTATGTTCGAATTTGCAGGCAAAATTTACTAATCTCGAGGTCACGTGCAGTGTCCCCTGGACTCTGGTGTGACACCCAGTTCCCAAACACAACTGATACTATGAATACTATGATTACTAGGTGCCTAGGTACGCTTAAGGAAACATGGGACAGGATTGACGGTAAAATTAACGCATGCCACGAATGGTGGCTATTCTCTTGGTGTGTTTGAAAAATTAATGAGAGTATCCAAGGTCCGTCATCCAGTCATTACATTTACAGCCGCCTTGCTCACGGTCAAGAAGCCCACATAATACCACAATGACCAGTCTGCAAAAGTATCTAGTAACAAGATTATTCAAGTTGAAGAGACAAAGAAGTGAAGAAGCACTCGTGTACCGTTCAAAGGGCGAGGAAACCTGCCATCAAGACGATAACGGCTCCTACAATGCCACCCTCAAGTTTGCCAGGGGCTCCAGCCGTCTGGATGCTCTCCGGAGTCTCCGTGCCCTGTGCAGCCTCGGTAGTCTGCGAAGCCTGTCCTACAGGTGTCGTTGCCGCGTTGCTCTCTCCCCCATACTGCCCTTGGGAATAAACGGTCGTCGAAGAGTCCACCTTGACAGAGGTGTCGGGGTTGGACCAGGCCGTCGAGATGACCGCCTTGACCGTCTTGGTCTTGACAGTGGTGTCGGCGTTGGGCAACCAGGTATGGTCCTCCTCGACCTTCACGCTCTTGATCGTGGCGGCAGTCTCCTCCGGCTCTCCAGGAATAGTGCGGTGCACAGTAATAGTAGTCGACTGGTGCTCGGGAGGCTGGACTCCGGAAGGAGTGGAGATGATGTGGACGATGGGCGTCTTGCAGGCACTGAGAGTGATTCCCTTGGTGATGCTGATGACGCGGAAAGGCACGGTGGTGCTCGTGGGAGGAGCAAGCGTCTGCACTTCGCCGACGGGGCAGACGGTGGTGTAGAGATCGACGATGGACGTGACGACAACCTCCTGCTGCCAGCTCTTGGGACAGTGGACGAGGTTGGCGGCGCAGCTGGTGATGGTGTATACGCTCGTGGAGCAGACGGTCGAGGTGTGCAGGACGGCCGGCGAGGTGATGGTGGCGTTGTACAGCTTGGTCGGGGTGGCGTACGACGTTGGCGTAACGGAGGACTGGTCGGGGATCCAAGTGCTGCTGCCGTTGTGACCGTGGGGGTGCGTGGGAGTGGCAAAGATGGCGCGGTCAGTTGAGGTATCCGTCGTGGAGGTGATGGGGTCGTTGGGGACGTTGATTTGTGTCTGAGTCGCGGTGCTGGACGTAATGGGGTCGTTGGGAACGTTGATTTGGGTCTGGCTCTCGGTAGAAGTGATGGGATCGTTGGGAACGTTGATTTGCGTCTGGCTCTCGGTAGAAGTGATGGGGTCGTTGGGAACGTTGATTTGTGTCTGACTCGCAAGGGCATCAGTGGTAGTGGCATCCAGGCACTGCGTGGCAATTGGTCCTGTGAAGAGGGTGGCCACCGCCTCTTCAGAAGCCGTGATGAAGATGGCCTGGCCTTCGACGTAGACACCGGCGTTGACGTTCCAGGACTCGGTGGCCTCGAGCTCGCAAACCTCGTCGTTGGCGTCGGCCTCGATCTGGGCCTCGAACTCGACGAGGTTGACAAAGGCGCCGACGGTGGCGCCGATGCCGAACAGCGGGATCTCGAACAAGAGGCCCAGCTCCGTTCGAACGCGAAGGCTGACGGTGACCTTTGCGGTGCCGTGCTTGACCTCCCAGGGAATCCAGTCAAGGGCGGCCCCCGCACTGCGAAAACGTTAGTCGAGCGACTTCATATTGGCCCTGGTCAGCTTGGAACGTACAATTGAGCCCCGGCCTGGGGAAGGGTTTCGTTTAGGGCGACGGCGACCCAAGATCCGTCGGGAATGGTAAACTGGAAACCTCCCGTTGCCTCTGCTTCACCCTCGACCGCGACGACCAGCTCGAGACCGGCTTTGAGAAGGAAGGTGAGGGACAAGCCCTGGAGAACCCTTTAGCATCCAAGGGACAGGCGAAACGCGGAACTCTGAACAACATACCGGCATGTCGACGCCCCCAAAGGGCACAATCGAGAAGACTTGTTCGACTTCCCCAGACACGGTAACATCCAGGTCGATGTAGCCCGACGTCTCGGCGAAGGAAAGGTTCAGATACGACAGAGCCGGGAAGAGAAGGTTATGGTCGTAGATGACGTGCATGTCTGTCGAGAACTGGCACTCGATACACGCAACCTCGAGATCGGTGCTTGGGAAACATTAGACGAGTTGCGTTGAGGGTAGGCCGAGGCTCATGTCTTACGTGCTAACCACCTCCTCGTTTGCTATGTTCCAGTCGTATGGCAGGTGCTCATCGATATCCAGGAGGCCCCTTTCGTACAACTCTCTTTCAGAAAGAAGCGCCGACCGCTCTGCGAGTTGCATGTCCGTGGTTCCCGGGAAGTTGGCGACGTTGGGGGCAGCAGCAGCAGCCGCAGTGCCGGCCATGGCAGCCCAGATGACGCTGGAGAGTCCAGCACGCATGATAACGAGTAACGAGTGACTTTGATATAACGAGAAAGAGTGAGAAGGAATCGATGGACGAAAGAGTGGCGTGGTTACCGGTTCACCACCAGACCGGGGAGAATCAAGACTTATACACGCTGGCACCTTGGCATCGCCCTGAGCCAGACTGCCAGAGCAGCCAACCCATCATACTGAGCCCGCACTGCATTGGTCCGAATTGCCTCATTGCGAAGCCCCAAGGCGTCCCGAACCCTCACTCTCAGCTTTAAGAACTAACGTCGCACGAAGGAATAGCCCGCATAGGAGACACGCACTTCCACGCAAGCGCCGCCCGTCGCAGCCTGCAGCGAGCCCCGGGCTTCCGCTATTCTTAGCGGAGCGCCGCGACTCCGATTCGCTGCCCGCGTTTTCGAAACATGCAGCCCTGGAGACTGACAGTTGAACCACCAAGTCCCAGCCCCTGCAACCCCTGGGGAGACCCCTGCGAGTCACTTGGGAGACCCCTGGAGCGTCCCCTCGCTCCATACCAATCTCCGGCAAGGCTGAAGGCCCGGCGGTGCTGTCAAGCTTAACACTTGGGATGTGCCTTTGCGGGGGTTATCAAGTCCGACGAGTCGTGTTGAGGCAGATGCTGGGGCTTCCTGACACAATTGTGCCCTAGGCAGTGTGTTGTGGGTAACTTCGCCCGGCTTCAGAGGCGGGAACCCTTGGCTTTCCCAATGGGGATAGCATTGCGATCTCTGCAGTGAGAGGATGTCTTGAGAGATGGGGTCGTTGAAATTGGGTGTTCGGAGATCGGAGCCGAAGCTACGCGCGTACGTAAAGATGAATATTCATTACACAAGGGCTCTCGCTGCACTGGTAGGGCTCTCAGGATCGAGTGAGGGAGGAACACAGCGTGGTCTGTTCTTAATCAGATGCAAACCCGCGGTCGGTTCAATCTGTCAGGTGTCGACTTGGCATGCCGCACAGCCTCCTCATTGTCTCGGAGGCTTAGTAGTGACCGTCACCACCGTTTTCAACCCTCGTCACTGGGGGCCACGTGAGTTTTTACACTTTCCGTCAGCGGAACATTGAAGCGAGAGACCACGGCTGTGGTGCTTGAGATTGCTGGGCGTGCCCGAGGAATTCCTCCGCGATAATCAATCTCCCTCCACCCTGAGCCTCACATTGCTCGGAGATTGTACCACGTCCTCCCTGGCAGTGAAGAATTTTGTTTGCTTCCATCTTCCAAAAGCCGCATATCGCCCGCCACGAGCCAGAAGCTGAGGGTGTGTTGGTTGGGTCCAACTTGGCTAACTTGCTCACTGACTGGAGTCCCTGCATGTACTAAGAACCAACAGCTTGAAACGGGCCTTCGTGATAGGAGGGTTTCCGACTAGACCAGCCACAATCTGGCAAGCTGAATCGTCTTGTTTCCCTTGCAGTGGCTAGCTTCCTGCTTTTGGGGGCTGAAAATCCGTGGCATCCCCAGAGATCGTAAGACAATTCTCATCGTCCTGCCGAGAAGAGGAGGCAACATGAGGCTGGCGGTTCCAACTCACTAATGTCGACTCCTCTTTTAGTTCTTTTCAACGGGAAGCGGGATTGACTGCTTGAGTGCTGAATCATCTTCTTGCCGGTGTGCTCTGCCGGCGTGGTGAAGCGCGGTTTTGCTACGGATGGGCGGTGTGGGTTTATGACCATCATGTGCTCTCCCTGCCGCGGGCTCCGTACATTTCAGGTCATCTTATCAACCTCTTTGTCTTCCGTTTTGAGACGCGGTTCCGAGAAAAGCAAGGGAAAGTGGACAAGTTCTGTCCTAAAAAGGAAGTACTCGGCCGACAGCAAGCACCCGGAGAATACTGCTGCAAACAATCAATGTCTCTTGCAGCGAAGGGAGGCCTTCAATTACCTCTGGGGCAGATCATTCTGTGCAGAAGACTCAATCATGGAGCGATTGGGACGAGCACTCCTACCTCCGTCATAGCCGTTATAATCCAAGTCTCTACCCGTCTGCCAATGTATGCTGAGTTTGTGCTCATGCCGTGGACGCTGTACTGTGTGTTTGGTCAGAGAATCATCCGGCTCTAAACAAGATTCTCCCGTAGCTCTGAGGGAGCGACTGGGAAGTTACTGGACATATGGCGGGGACTGGCCTATAGTGAGGGGAGTGAATCACAATAAGATTATGCAAAAGCCAGCATACTTTAGTGCACGTTAATAACAGAATCATCAAGTTTATAATTTCCAAATCATACTAGGCAGTGCTGTATTTATTCTAGTTCTCACAATAAGACCATGCAGTTCCAAAGACGCATAAACCTACCTACGAAGAGAGGGGGACACGCATCATATGTCCGATACTCATGTGTCCTTACAGGGCAGCGGGAATCCCGCCCTTCTTAAACGAGCCATTGCCTGTGTTTCCCGATAATTTTAGTTCATTTGTCACAATTACCCACGAGCATCTTGTTAACTTCGCTTTACATATTGCGAATACCACGTTGTCATTGCCACGCCCATGCTCCCACGGCAGGCTTGTCGATACGTTCGGTAGCTTGCACGACGTCGCCTTTGTCATCGAGCTGGAGACTTCCGAGCTGGAGACTATCAAGCTAGTCGTCTGGGTTCCCATGGGGCTTCGTTATGAAGGGTTATATCCTTCTTGGAATTCGCCCCAAGCGTCTCACGTCAAGACGCTGTCCGTCATTCGCGACAACACTACGATCCCAGTGCCCGAGGTGATTTCCCACGACATGACCCCCCATAACCTACTCGGAATGCCTTACGTCTGTACGAGACTCATGCCCGGCAGGCCAGTGTCCGATGTTTGGTTTGAGGACGCTTCGGGCGCCTTGTCTCGAGAAGAAATGCGCCTGAGGATCCTCACCAACGTTGCGAATGCCATGGCCCAGTTATCAAACATGACTTTTGGCTGCATCGGGACACTTAGACCCGGACAGGGGACAGGTATATACCCGGATGGCCCCTTCTCCATCGGGGGGGTTTTCATGCTTTCTTTGCACGACCAGTGGGTTCGCGTGCAGAGTGGTCGCACATATGACTCTACGGACACGTACATTCGTTGGATGACGAATGGAGACACGGAGACGGACGAGTACGCAAAGGGGGCGAAAAAGGTAATGGAAGCTGTCATGAGCTCCTTGCCAGATGATTCCGGACGCGGCTTCGTTCTTTGCCACCCGCACCTCGACGCGCGAAATATTCTAGTCGACGACGAGGGCAACTTGACGGGTGTCGTCAACTGGGAATTCGCCCAGACGATGCCGCGGTTCTTGGGGTATTGCAAATATCCATCCTGGATCATGCACGACTGGGATCCTCTGACGTACGGGTGGCCAGTCGTGGCCGACGAGGACTCTCCCGAGGCGCTGGAGCGGTATCGAGCTCACTACGGCGCGGAAATGGGTCAGGCTCTCGGCTGGGAGGGAGACTGGCAGTTCACCAAGAAGTCGCACGTTGCCGAGGCGCTGTGGATTGCCTTGCGGTTCCGCTGGAATCGCACTCTGATCTGTAACAAGTTTGTACAGGTTGCGGCAGACTGCGGTTATGACGAGGCGCTTGGTATTCTCTACCGCATTGGAGCTGGAGATTATGGAGAGGAGGATTGGAAGGAACTGGAGGGCAAGTTGAGGAACTTGCTGCGTTGGTGTCCTGGTGGGTGATTCAATGCTGGGCACTGGAGATTTCGCAGAGACAAGCCATAGCGTGCAGGAGCATTTAAAAGAAGAATTATACCCTATACGTGGTTTAGTAGCCACTGATTCGTGCTATGGGACTCGTGGAACTGTTCAATATTTATACATGCCCTTTATCTTCCACGCTTAAAGTGCTGTCAGAGAACTTGCCGACTTTTAACAATATTTGTACAATTACACCACGTGAGCAATAGCTGTATAATGCGAATTAATGGCTGGAAATAAGGCGTCAGAGTGGACACTGTGAGCGAAAGGTAATGGAGCTGCATTGACTCGTAACGTTGTTGGGTGTTGGTTGTCGCATAACGTTGAACATCAGTCATCACTCTGTAGCCGTTATCACCAATCTGCAATTTATAATCTCGAATAGATGGATTGAATATTTAAGAGGCACTCGACAGAAGCCAAGGGGTAATCGAACAAACCGAGACAGTTGCATATTTTACACCACATCCATACCTTCACCTCACTCTCTCCCAATTCCCATCATGTCACCCACCATTGTGCTCATAACCGGCGCCAACAGGGGCATCGGCAAGGGTCTCGTGCAGCAATACCTCGCCAAGCCAAACCACACCGTCGTCGCCGCCGTCCGGGACCCCAGCCACGCAACCTCCCAGTCCCTCGCGAGCCTGCCCCAGGGCCAAGGCTCCTCGCTCGTCCTCGTCAAGGTGGACATAACCGTGCAGGCCGACGCCTTCGAGGCCGTCAGGCAGCTCCAGGAAAAGGGCATCGACCGCCTGGACCTCGTCGTGGCCAACGCCGGCGTCTGCTACGCCTGGCCCAAGGTGTCGGAGCTGACCGTCGAGGACATTGAGGGCCACTACGTCCCCAACGTGTATGGCCTGGTCTGGACGTACCAAGCCACTCTGCCGTTGTTGAAGAAGTCGCAGCAGGCCAAGTGGATTACCATTGGCTCGTGTTCTGCCTACCTCGAGGTATGTTGCGCTGTTTGTGTTCAGTGTTTCTTCATGTTCCGCTCTTGCTAACGTGGCCGTCAGTGAGTTTGCGTCTTCCCGTGCTTACAGCGACACTGGGGGTAATAACGTTATTCTGCAGGAACCAACTCGACATGCCCAATGCGGCCTACGGAACGTCCAAGGTGGTCGCCCACTGGCTGACCAAGGCCATCCACCGCGAGGAACCCACGCTTATCGCGTTCCCGGTCGATCCTGGGTAAGCAGACGTTTCGCCCGTCACTTCTCAAGAGCTAACGAAAGGGACTTGAATATACAGTTGGGTGCAGACGGACCTCGGAAACAACGGCGCTCACCATTTTGGCTACGATGCGGCCCCGTTGAAGACGGAGGACGTGACGGCCGGCATCGTCAAGGTGGCGGACGAGGCGACGCGGGACAACTACAGCGGGAAGCTGGTGCAGTGGGATGGCAAGGTGCTCCCGTGGTGATGAGATGGGATTTCACAGTCAGAAGAACAGAATATTGTAGCTGCGCAATATCAGGTGGGAATCGAGACCCTACACCTGCGGTATCCATCGCCTTGGACACGGAGGTTCCGACTCCGGTCGCATCTATCAACGCCTACAATATTATGTTATGATGTCCATATCATTTGTTCCTCTAGTCTTTGTGTACCGGTCGCTAAAAACACCCCGTTCGTACGTCCTACACTAATCCATGAGTAAACCCGTTCATAAAACCCCCCTTTTCATGCTAAGCAGTACCCCATTTCACCTCAATGGGCTCGTGGTTGCCCGAGAACCTCTGCCCTCCAAACCACAGCTCGAAGCGCAGGTCGGCGGGTGCGACAATGACGCGAATCTCAAACTCGCACAGGTAGTACTTCCACCCCCTCGACCAGCAGGTGCCTCGCTTGTGCTTGAGGACCAGCTCGCCCTGCTGCACGCCGTCGAGGTTGCTCTTGACGCGACATAGTCTCATTACTCCGGCTGGACACGTTAGATGTCGACTCTGCATACGTGGACGAGTGGTGACTGGACTCACCCTGCTTCATGCTCCGCGGTAGAAAGTTCTTTTCGTTCTGCGACATGACAATCTCGGCGTCCCACGACCGCGTGTGCTCCCCATCCGCCAGGCGAATCTTGAAGGGCTTGATCAGCGGCGTGCTCGGGTCGACCATGTCGCCCTTGCAGATGAGCCACTGGATCTGGTTCATGGCCCACTTCTTGCCCGGCTCGTAGGGGTCGTCCTGGAGGTCCTCGGCGAAGTGCATCTCGGGCGAGTATACCTGCTTGACGATGACGCCGTAGCTGGCGCGGGCGATGCGCGACGCCAGCACCGACACGCTGCCCGTCTCCCAGCGCTGCTGCTGGTCGTGCAGGAGCCCGCGGACGACGGCGAGTTGGGGGTCGACGCAGTCCACCACGGCAACTCCCATGGCGTTGGGGTGCGGGCTGTTGGTGAAGCGGGCGCCGATGGCGTCGCGGACGTATTCGGAGCTGCCCAGGCCGCCCGAGAGGATCATGTATCTCTGCTCCCTGTTAGCGAGTTGGTTCATCACAGTGTGTCGGTCAGCGCCTCACCACTTGTTCGTGCGGGTGGTTCTGCGTCACCCAGTCGAGCTGCTGCTGGATGCGCGTCACCACGCCCTGGATCTGCGTGTCGAAGAGGGCCTGGAACTCCTCGCGGGTGACAACCATCTGCCCGTTCTGCACGCCGAGCCCCGGGTGGCTAAAGTCGTACGAGACGCCCTCCATCTGGATCTTGAAGACGGGCGCCTGCATCCACGCCTTCTGGCCAAACTTGTGCTTGAGGTTGATGTAGTAGGGGCTCCTCATCATGCGCGACGGCAGGTCGTGCGGCAGCATGGCCAGCGCGTCGGGCCACGCCATGATGCGCGTCTGCACCAGCGCCTTGAAGGCCATGTCGATGAGCGAGGCTCCGACGCCCAAGCCGTTGACGGCCGTGACCTGCGACATTTGCGGGAAGGCGGTGTCCGTCGACGTGATCCGCATGAGGGCCAGGTCAGTTGTGCCTCCCCCGGCGTCAACGGCCAGGAAGAGATTGCCCTGCTGGAAGGCGATGGGACTCGTCTTGAGTGTGGCCACGGCGGCGGCCTCGGCCTCGGTCAGGTCGACGATGGCCGTGTGGCCGGGCCCGCCCGACTCGAAGCCGGCGTCGCGGATGCACGACTTGAAGGCGTTGATGATGTCCGTGTGCAGCTCCCACGTGGTCGGCACGCTGAAGAGGAACGTGACCGTCTTGTCCCGCCACGACTGCCGGCCCGTCTTGACCTCGACCGTCGTCTGGACGTGGGCGTAGATGTGCCTCAGATAATCAGTCACAAACCGCTGCGACTCGCCCGTCGTCTGCGGCGCGTTGGCCAGGCCTTGCTGCTGCGCGGCCGCCAGCGTCGAGCTGTCGAGGAAGACCTTGAAGAACTCGCGCCGGATCTTGCCGGGAGCGTTGTCGTCCCCCGCGCACAGGAACCCCCATGACGACACGGTGATGCCGTCCGGGTGGTAGATGAGCGTCGTCGGCACCTTGCGCTCGTTCTGGCCGCCGTCGCCGGGCCAGTCGCTGATGACCTGCTGCGGCATTCTGGGCGTCACCCAAGCGACGCCTGGGGGAAGAAGTTATGTGAGCACTTGAGACAGGCGTCGAGGGGGGGAGGTGTTGGCAACTCACCGGTAAAGGTCGTGCCCAGGTCGACCGACACGAGCACATCGGGTTTCTCTGCCATGACGGGCAAGACGGACTCGAAACGAGCTGCGATATCTTACTGTTTGGGTGTTGAAACTGAGGTCGGGTAGGACTGAGTGAGGCTCGAGAGGGAATCTCCAGCCCCTCACGTGCAGAACAAAATAACAATCAAAGATTGGTCTGGCTCCCCTCTCCCTGTAGGACGCAGTCTGCCTCCTCCAAGGCATCCCTCCCCGGGGCGCATGCAGCCCAGGTGGCTCGCCAAGGGAGTCTAGACGGCCCTTGTCTCAGGAGCTAATTCGCTTTGCCTCCCTCAGCTCCTTTCCCGAGTGACGCTCTGTTTGCCCAAGCGCGACGGTGAGGCTGAATTCGCCCTGTGCTTTTTCCCTTGCCGGTCCGCCGGTGGCGTCTCGAGATGATCATGATACTTACTCTGTTCGGCATGAGAAAGCGCCTTGGTGGCGTCGTTGGCCCCAAAGGCTCATCATACCCTAGTTTCAGCTGGAGAGACTACTGAGGAATGCCTGAGGGGGTCAAGGGAGCCTTGGGGTGATAATGATTCGAGCCTGCTTCTCAAATCGAACCTGTTCATTTGCCGCTCTTTGACCGATTCCTCCAGTCTGCAATTGTGCAGGTGAATCTCCTCCTTGAGAGCCCTCACCGTCACCTTCTCCCCTCTCTGTTCTTCTCAACGCTCGCATCGTCCGCAACGGGGCACATCCTCAACATGGTATCCCAAACCACAGTGGTAGACGGCACACAAATAGTCACAGCAACCGTCCTAGGTACTGAGGGTGCCCTGACCACACAATATGCCATCACAGTGGATAAAACTCCAGTAACCAAGATCATCAACCTGACATGGAATCAAGCTCAGAGCAAGGAAGTCACAGTCACCACCATCTTCAGCAAGAATGACCAGGGATCTGTCGTCACGCTCGTCGCCGCGCCTGATGCCAATGGCAAACCAACCACCACCACACAGAGCGGCGGGCCACCCGAGATGACGAATACCAGTGCAGCTGCGACTGGAGGCTCTGCGTCAAACACGGCGCCGCAGACAAATGAAGCGTCAGCGACAGCTCCGAGCAAAGAGACGAGAACAACGGCGTCCCTTCCAGACGGAAAAGGAGGAGTGTCTTCGGGCGCCGTCGCTGGTGCCGCCATCGGGTGCTTGATCGGCGGCCTCCTCATCGGCGCCCTCGTGGCCTTTCTCTTCCTCCGCCGCCGCGGCTCCAAGAAGAGGCACTCGCACCGATCCTCGCCCCCCGAAGCCGCTCCCCCCGCCGTCGTCGCCGGCGAGAAGTCGACGGCCGCCAGCGAGGCCAACAGGCTCGACCACTTCCTCCTCGACGCGACTCCCGACAAGGACATCGCCCAGGAGCTCCGCGGCCTCGGCGACCTGGTGCAGCTGCACGTCGACAACAACTACCACCTGCACCCCGTCAGCGTCAACCCGGCGAGCCTCGCGCAGTCGCTGCTCAGCCTGGGGCTGGCGGCCGAGTCGGCCAGCGCCGTCGCCTCGCTCGCCATTGCCCAGCGCAGCCGAGCTCTCGCCATCCGCCACATCATTGCCGCCGTGGCTCTCGCGAGCGTCGACGTCCACGCCAAGAGCCCCCTCTCGCTGCTCCCCGCGCCCGTCGCCGCCTTTTTGCAGTGCATGCCGCCGTCAAACGATCGCTCCGGTGGTCAAGTTGGTGAGCACTCCGGCTGTCCTCCCTACCAGTCACTTGCTAACGCTCAACCCCCCTCACCCCCAGAGAACGCCTCCCTCGCCCTCTCCAAGTGGCGAGCCCTCTCCGCCTACCTCCTCCACCCCTCCCGCAGCGAGCGGCTCCCCCTCGTCCCCACCGAGGCCACCTCGCTGGGCCAGATCCAGGGCCTCGCCTCGGCCCTCAACACGGCCCTGGGCCACTTCATCGAGCCGTCGCAGCTCGAGGGCCAGGTCGAGAACCTGCAGGCCGTCCTGCTCGACTTTGCCAAGTTTGGCTACGTGCTCCTCTCGCAGCCGTCCGACTGGGGCTTCGTCTACGACGGCCAGCACGGCGGCCGGGAGCTGGTGCTCCGCGCGGGACTCCGGAAGCTGACGCACCGGGACGGGTCGCCGTACGCCTCGCCGCCGACCGTTGTTGCCCCGGACGTGGTCCAGCTTGCTTAGTCAATGGTTGTTGGGAGTCGAGTGTCCGAAGAGTTGCATTCCCCTAATCTATCCGTAGTTAATTCATCCTTGTTCGTCCCTCCGCGACACTCGCTGCGTGACCACCCATCCAAACCGCATCATTCAGCCGCCAAGAGACAACCGACTCAGCTTGTCGTGTTTCAAGCAATTTCTGCCTTCAGCTCTGCAGGCAGAATTTCTCCCTGCAGCCCCCCATTCTAAACACCGCCTTGCTAGGCCATGACGCAAAAAGCAATGCTGGCAAGCCCACCTATCGGCGCCGCGAGAGAACGCCACCGCGTTCGATGGTGGTGCTGCCAAGGCCGCCGAAGCAAGCCACGCTCCTTCAACTGGGGCAGTTCAGTGACATTCCGTGGGCCGGCAGTTGTTTAAACAGGTCACCAGTGCGAGGTGACTGGTACCCATGCTGGCCTTCCGTCGTCTTCGGAGCAGGCTTGCCTAGGGCTGTATCCGCAAGGCGCTGGCAGACCGGCAGATCGACAGGCTTTATTTCTTGCCAGGGAAGAGGCCTTGCAGTCTCGAACCACCGCCTGAGAAGAGGCGCTCCGTCCGGAAGCGTGCTGGGCCCCTTATCAGTCTTCAGCCGCACCCTGCACGCAGAAACTGCACACAGAGGACTTATCCAGTTAGTCAGTGTCGCGAGGCCTGCGGGCACATTTCCCGGTCTAGCTTTTGCGCGGTTTCTTCCCCGCCGCCGTTCGCCCTCTCAATCTCAAACCACGGCCACAGTTCTGATCGCTGCTGCATGCTCACCGTCGGTCGGATCGCTGCTACCCAGGCCCCGTCCGCCCGTCGCTCCCGGGAGTCCCTGCAAAGCAAATGGATCCCTTCAACGCGCTGAGGGCGACCTACTACATCGTCCTCTTCGGCATCGACATCGCCCAGGTCCCGTCCAGCGTCCGCCACAGCCTCGAGCTCGTCCGCACCTGCTACGCCGACGTGCAGCACCTCATCGAGCTGCGCCAGACGTACCTCTCGCTCCTCGAGAAGCGACCCATGGTGCTCGACCGCGTCAACAGCATCATCGGCGCCGCCACGTCGGGGCTCCAGGAGGTCTGCGCCATTGTCGAAAAGTGCCGTCCCGAGGCCAACAAGGGCCGCGTGCCGTTCCGCCAGCGCGTCGAGTGGATTTTCTTTGACGAGAAGGAGATCCGCGCCCAGGAGGCCGTCATCAGCCGCCACCATGCCACGGTGCTCGCCGAGCTCAACTTTTTGCGCCAGATTGCCCTCTTCACGCCCGTGGCCCCCGGCGACGGCAAGACGCCGCAGAGGCCCGAGGAGGCAAAGGTCTTTGACAATGTCGCGCTGCTGGGGGACTTGTTCGGCGGTCCGTCTGGTATGAAGCCCCCGTGGGTTGGAGCTTGCTGATGACTGACTCTTGCTCTTGCGAAGCCGGCGCAAACCGGATGAATCCTCCCGCTCCGATGACGCCGCGCGGGGAGTCCTTTGTCCATCCTCCTCCCGCCTACGCTGCGCAGCCCGGGCCGCGCGGAATGCCTGCGACCGCGTTCCCGTCTTCGTCAACCTTCCCCTCCTTTAGTGAGTCGAGCACCGCTCCGATGCCGGCCTCGAGGCCCATAGAGAGGAAGCCGACGGCGAAACCCGGCGGCGTCGTCTTCAACTCCCTCGACACGGCCGGGCTCAGTCTCATGTTTGGCGGTGGCAGCGGCCCTCCCGCCCAGCCGCACCGCTCGCAGTCGGATTTCACAGCGGCTTCGACAGCGAGCTCAAGGCCCCAACCGCCTAGGAGCGCTCCCGATCAACCCTTTGGCCAGCAGAACCTGCACAGCAGCTGGGGCGCACCGCCTGCTTCGCCAGAGTCGAGACGGCAGTCGCAGCCGCAAGGGCTGGGGTTGCATGACTCTGGCCACGGCAACGCCAGCACGTGGCAGGGCTATGAAGGATCAAATGCCTCCATGCATAGACACTCTATACCAACGTCAACCACGCCAACCCCTCCCCAGAACCAGCGCTATGGGCAGGCTCAGAACAAGGGCTGGGCGGACTGGGAGCACGACCTCTCCAGGGTGCAAGCCGTCGACCCAAACAACACGAGAGAAAGGGAGATGCAGTCCAACATGGACACTCGCGTCAACGGGGGGGTGTCGCCGCTGCTCAAGCCACAGCAGCCCAACTGGTCCCACGAATCACGCATTCCAGGCCAGCTGCATTCCATGGCGTCGGTGCAGACGCTGCGATCAGACTTCATGTCGCCCGTGTCGTCGGTGGCCTCTCCGTCTCCCATGTCCGGCTACACGATACCCGAACACGCCGGGTCGACGCAGAGCCACACGTCATGGAACCTTCCGACCGGCGGTGCTCCCGGTCCTCGCGGGAGCACTCCCGGGAACGTGCCGCTGCTGAGCACGATACCTCCGGGCATGGTCTACGGCCAGTCCTCGCTGAACACGACGATGCCGCCTCCGATGCAGCCGTCACCGCAACCGCCGGCACGACCTCCAATGCGACCTACTATGCAACCCCCGATGCAACCTACTATGCAACCCCCGATGCAACCTCCGACGCAACCTCCGATGCAACCGCCCGTACAACGCCACGATACATCCACGTCAGTATCATCAATATCCTCCTTCTCCTCACTACCCCCGCAAGCCTACCCGCCTCAACACATGGCCGCAGAGAACATGCAGCATGGGCAGTGGAGGCCACCCGGAGCTCAGGGGTCGATGCCCCCCAGCCAGCCCATGTGGGAGCTGGACGGATCGTCCATCGAACATGTCCGCAAAGTAGACCATGCGGGACATGGCCATTATGCTGCGCCTGCCGTCGAGCAGATTCACGAGCTGTCCAGTGTGCAGTTTGCGCCGGATCCAGTCGAGCTCCCGGCCACATCCTATCGATATGAACGTTAGAGTAATGAGAGCATGTAATGAGAGAATGAAAAAGCAGATTACGAGTGTATCATATTGGCGAAAATAGATGCTGCCTTTGGAATTGGGACATCAATAAACAAACGCCTCGGGCTATTCGGAGTAAAAATGATACAAAAACCCCGAAAATTCAGAACACCCCGAAATGCATCAAATAACCAACAGCTCTTAGTAACCTCCAGATAAAACAGCTCTTATAGCCTCTTGCAGCTCTCGCGCAGTCTTTGCGGACCTCTCTTGGTGTGCCGCTGTGACATGGATGGCGCTCCACTCCCAGGCTGACAAGCACATCGCCTTGAGGCTGAGATCTTCGACTTTGACACTTTGTTCTCCAGAAGCCGTCACGCATAAAATCCACGGCGCCGTCGAGTCGCCATGAAAGCCTCCATTATTCCCTTGGACGTCGCCTCTCTCCCAGCCTCGGAGCCAGACCCTGCAAACCGGATAGACTTGTTTGGTCTCGTCGGAACGTTAAGCTGTCTGCTCGACTGTCCGATATGGCACGCAAAACAAGTCGGCATTCTCTTGAAACGGTCCACCGACCCTGTCGAGAAATCGAAGCGAGACGCCATCTTGAAAAAGGGGCGCGAAAAGCAGGCTTTAAAAGACCAACGCCAAAAGCAGCACTCAAGTATCCCTGGACATGGCATCCCGAAGAAGCAGCTGAGACTGAAAAGAGACCCTTTCACCGTCAAGGACCTGGAGGAGTCCTCGGCAAAGGGCTGTGGATGCTGCCGCCTGTTCAAGACTCTCATTGACTGCCTGCTTTCTCACCGCGCAGACCTTGCTCGCGATGCCATCATCTTTGAGTGGATATTTTTCAGCTTCACGCTCAAGGTAAAGGACTCCAGGAATGGTCGTTTGCGCTATTTTCAGTTCTTCAACCCTTTTGGTAAGTACTTCGTCCCCAAGCCGTTGGATTGCTCGACGCTGACGGTACATACATGTACCCAGGCGCCAAACAAACCGTCGACAGCATGCCGCGTGCCAATTTGCTCTGCGGCGACACATCGTCAGCCATGTCGCTCAACCGAGCGTCCCAGTGTATACAAGAGTGCGAGACTTCTCATCAAGAATGCGGCAGTGGCCGCAACGTGCCTCTTCCAAAGCGTCTCGTGCATCTCGAGCCGCAGAACGGTCCCAACGGTCCCGGTGTTCGGCTCGTCGAAACCGAGGGAATGACTGGAACCTACGCATGCCTGTCTCACTGCTGGGGCAAGGACCCAATGCCGGTCCTCACGACGGAGAGCACCAAGGCCGACAATTTGAAGTTCATCTTGTGGTCTTCGCTGCCCAAGACGTTTCGAGATGCCGGCACCATGGCCCGCAGACTGGGTCTCCAGTACATCTGGATCGACTCGCTATGCATCATCCAGGACTCTGCGCTCGACTGGGAGGTCGAGTCGGGCAAGATGGCCGACATTTACCGGAATGGCTTCATCACCATTGCCGCAGTGTCGTCGCCAGACTTTCGTGGCGGGTGCTACTCCCCGGAGAAGACGCCGCCGGACTTGTGCCTCCGGGTGGAAGCAGACGGACTCGACACGTCGGTCGCGATACGCGACTACGGGGACGTCGGCCTCGTCGATGACGTGGAGGGCTTCCGAGAGGCGTTTCCCTTGTTCACGAGATCATGGGTCTACCAGGAGCGGATGCTCTCCCGACGCATGCTCCTCTGCAACCACCGAGAGCTTCAATTCGAATGTCGACAGGGCTACCGCTGCGAATGCGGAAACGACAACATGCCTCCGCACCCCGTGCCCGGCTCGGAAGGCTATCGAGGCCTGGCCCAGAACAAACGCCAGTACGCCGAGGTCGAGAAGCACCGGTCCTCGCGCGAGACGGTGCTGCGGCACTGGCAGATGCTCGTGGTGCAATACTCGACGCTCCATCTGACAAAGCCCTCCGACAAGCTCCCCGCGCTGTCCGGATGCGCGACGGACATTGGGCGCCTGACGGGCGACGAGTACTGCGCAGGCATCTGGCGCCGGGACTTCGCCTGGAGCATGATCTGGACCGTCAGGCGCCCAATCGAACACGCGCGTCCGGCCGTCTGGAGAGCTCCGAGCTGGTCGTGGGCGAGCGTGGACACGACGACGGGGCTGGAGTACACCTACGCCAAGGGCTCGAGACTCACGCAGTCTTTCCAAGACAGGGTTGTCCAAGTCAAGTGCGAGCCGGTCCGAGACGTCAGCGCCATGGGAGCGCTGAAGCCGTCCGCCTTTGTCCGCATAAGGAGCCCGCTCATGCCGGCCCACCTCCGGCGCATCTGCCGCACATGCCTGGCGGGCAGAGAGGCCTTCCGGTACACCATCGAACACGGCCGGCGGTATTCGGTGTCCGCGAGGAGCTCCGGCGTCGAGCCGTGCAAGGTCGGGGTGCCGGGCCTGAGCTTTGGGAGCGGCGCCGTGGTCCGGCTGTTCCCGGATTTCAAGTACGACGACGGAGTTGACTTTTGCTTTTTCGACGCCGAGAAGGTCGACTTTGACGCCGAGGATCCGCGTCGTCGGGTGTGTAGGCTTGCACGCGTCTTTCTCATGCACGTATTTGGCACGTCGGGTTCAGGTTCACGAGGGCAGGCCACGGACTATTACCTTGTGTTGAAGAAGACTGAAAGGGGAAACCCCGTCGTTGAAGAGTTTGAGAGGATTGGCTTGTTCTCGGCTACCTTGGACAGTCGGGAAGAGAGAGATGTATGGTTCAAGGATGTGTTCCCTGGTCTGATCGGCGAGGAGAGAATTGTGACTATCGTATGACAGGAGTTTCCCTAAGTGGTGGAGTTTAGATGCTCCTCAGTGTCTACACCAACTACATATCTGAAGGTCGGGATGGAATGTCACTGAGTTCCTCTCGGACGCTGCATGTAGCTATTTCTAATGTCTATCTGGCATTATGACTGTGGTCTTGAGCATCTTTGACTCCGCATTCTCTGCATTCTAATCCCATCGGCGAGCCTAATGCAACGTGACGAGCTCTTCAACGCCCCGTCCCATGGCCTCTCCCCTCATAATCCCATAGATGAACGTCTCACCAACGAGGTAGTAGCCCCCCTCCGGCCGCTGTCGTATCAAGAGCGGCATGGGGGAGCCGGGAATGAGACAGACCAAATCACCCTCCCGAGTTCCGTGGTAGCCCATGCCAAGAAAGCCTTGTTCCGTCATGAAAAGCTGCATAAAGCCCATCAAAAAATGTTTCCTAGGGAACTGCAACTGCAACTCCTTTGCCATCATGGGGGATCTCGGAGATGCATCGCTTCCGTCTTGAGACGCGGTCATAGCGGTCGAAGTGTCCGAGAACTGCTTCAATTTCTCTTCAATGACAGGTAGGACATTTCTGTCTAGCTTTCCGCGAAGATGATCCTGATCTTTAGCGAGATATTGCGTCGCAAAGAAGTCGACAAACTTGGAGACGACTTGTTCGTTCTTGTGTGTGTCAGTCTCGCCAGAGTCACCATAAAGTTCGGCCACAAAGGTATTTGCTAGAGCATCGGGAAAGTAGCGTCCGCCAGCAGGATATGCTCGCTCAGAGGGGAGCAGGGCGGCCACTTGCGTGAGCCAAGCAAAAAGCTGCCGCCTTCCATCCCGCCCCTCCGGCGGTGGGCGAGGAGCCATGGCGCCGATCTTGTCAATGATTCGGGCCCGAAACGTAATGGTCGACGCGCGCTCGTCATACGTAACGTCGGGAGTCGCTGGTGCTGGACCGCACGCCCTCATCCTTTTGGCCTCTTCCAACTCCCGGGCATACGCATTGAAGCCCATGTTGGACGCTAGCCGCAGAGCTGACCAGTCCGGCACCCAGGTTGGCAGGCCAGGGAGCGCTCTCGGCCTGGATATGCCTGCGGCGGAGAGTAGACTGGCTGCGCTTCCTCGTTTGCAGAGTAGGGCGGCGGTAGTCTCGACAAAGACGCTCCGGGTCGATTTGGTATAGTCGGGTTTGAGAATCTCGTTGCCCACATCCGAGGAGATGCCGTTGAGGGCAAAGACGCGATCTCGGTCATCCGTCGCTTCGAAGGCCATGATTGCAGGGAGCAGCCACTCGAGCGGACGGGGATTTCCAACGTTGGCAAGACTATGAACCGTGGCGGTCAAGGCGAGAGCACCACAGGATAGCCGTACTACCTTCTCCCTGTCAGGTCGGCCTCGTGGCATTAACAAGTCCGGGCAGATGGCGGATATCGTTGTAACAACCAGGCCAAGTTGTTGGAAGGCGATTACGTGACCGCGGTACGATAACAGGCTTCCTACATGTACTCCTGCAGCGAGCTCTTGGATGATCCAGATGCGTCGGAAGATGGGCTCTTCCAGCAGCTCGACCAAAGCCGCCCACTTGGGAGACGGGTAAGGAGTCTTGCCCTGGTCGATGAGAGACTCCTTGTTGATGGGAGCTTTGGCAGCTTGGAGCGCCTGTATCCTCTGGAAGATGTCGCGAGAGAGCTCAAAGGCCTGGGGGTCGCTTCCTTGAGAAGCGTCGCCCGCGTCTCCCGCGTAGGCCATGACAGCGACGGCGCGGGTGTAGATGTCGTACATCATGGGAACCTGGACGCTCTTTTCTCGGTCGTCCTTCTGGTTGATGCACAAGGCGTCGATCCAAAAGCAAAACGGAGTGGAATCTTCCGAGGCCCAGCGACGCAGAATGCCCAGAGCCGAGTCGGTCACGCTGATGTAGCCAGAGGCTTCGCCGGGGCGCTGAGGGTCAATATAGACCCTATTACTTGGTCGGGGCTCACCGCCCCAGACATAGGATATGGCTGCGAAGAGGGGTTTCCCTGGGTGGTCGAGATTGAAGACGTGGAATTGGCAGTGTACTGGCTGTCGCGTGTCTGCCGTCTCGAAATTGACAATGCGAAGCAGGCGAATCTCCCGCGGATGGGACAAGGGCGTGTAGACGTATTCGTGATCCATGGTTGATGGTCAGGGAGCTACGAGCACAAGGCAGCGGCCATGTTGAAATACGTCTCAAGCAGAGGGCTGTGTAAGAGCCTAAGAGGGTGCCTTGCCTGAATCCGGGCAGTGCCAACACACAGCTGCACACAGCAGCGCCTTCCAGAGTGTTTATTGGATGCTCATCCATTTGATGCCTACTAGGTGCTCATTCAAATGCCCCTACAGCTTACTCGCCAAGATGTTCAGCTTGACCGTCTTCACCGTGGTCCACTCGTCCAGCGCCTCCTTGCCGTTGTCCCGCCCGAAGCCGCTCTCCTTGACGCCGCCAAACGGGGTGTTGGCATTCACCGTCCCCCACGTGTTGACCGTGATCTGGCCCGACTCGACGGCCTCGGTCACGCGGAAGGCCTTGTTGACGTCGTTTGTGAAGACGGCCGCGCTCAGGCCGTACGACGAGTCGTTCGCCTTGGCGATGGCCTCCTCCTCGGTGGCAAAGGGCGCAATCGCCGCAAACGGGCCAAAGATCTCGTCCTGCATGATGGCCGCGTCCTGCGCCACGTCGGCAAAGGCCGTGTTGGCAAAGTAGTGGCCGGCGTCGCCCAGCTTCTCGCCGCCGTGCAGCAGCCTCGCGCCTCCCTCGCGGCCCTTGGCGACGTAGGCCAGCATCTTGTCGAGCTGCGTCGCGTTCATGACGGGGCCCTTTGTCGTCTCCGCGAGCAGCGGGTCGCCATGCACGGCATCGCGGCTCCGGCGGCTGAACTCGTCGACAAACTTGGCGTAGATGGTGTCCTGCACGTAGATGCGGCTGCCGGCGGCGCAGATCTGGCCGTTGTTGACGGTGATGCCCAGCGTCGTCCACAGCAACGCATTCTCCCAG
Source organism: Thelonectria rubi (assembly GCA_013420875.1). Taxonomy (NCBI): domain Eukaryota; kingdom Fungi; phylum Ascomycota; class Sordariomycetes; order Hypocreales; family Nectriaceae; genus Thelonectria; species Thelonectria rubi. Next base: position 234,611 of record WMHX01000002.1, on the reverse strand, counting down.
TCGGCGTCGGCGAAGACAATGGACGGGCCCTTGCCGCCCAGCTCGAGCGTCACCTGCTTGAGGTTGGTGCGCGCCGACGTGGCCAGGATGGACCGTCCGACTCCCGGGCTGCCCGTGAAGGAGAGCTTCTTGACGTCGTCGTGCTCGGCGAGGGCCTGTCCAGCCACGCCGCCGACGCCGCAGAGGATGTTGACGACGCCGGGAGGGAAGCCGGCTTCGACGACGAGCTGGCCGAGCCGCTGCGCGTAGAGGGGACACATCTCGGGGGACTTGATGACGAGGGCGTTGCCAGCGGCGATGGCGGGGGCCAGTTTCCAGATGGTGATCATCCTGCGTTGTCAGAGGGATATCGCATACTCCGTGATGAATGTGGTGTCAACTCACAATGGCGCGTTCCACGGCACAACCGCCGCACACACGCCAATCGGTTCGCGGCGCGTGTAGGCGAAGCCCTGCGGAATCGTCATGGACACACCGTCGACCTTGTCCGCCCAGCCGGCAAAGTAGCGCAGCGTGTCGACGGCCTGCGGCACGTGGAGGCCCATCGAGTCGCGGTACAAGATGCCGCCGTCGATGGCCTCCAGCGACGCCAGGTCCTCTGCGTCCCTCTCGACCAGGTCGGCCAGCTTGTTGATCAGGCTGCGCCTCGTCTCGGGCGACGCCGTCTTCCAGGCCTTGTAGGCCTTCTTGGCGGATGCGACGGCGCGGTCGACATCTTCCTTTTGGGCTGCTGAGACGGTGGCGAGGTGGGCGCCCGTCGCGGGGTTCTCGACGTCGAGCGTCGCCTTGTTGGCGGCGGCGACGAATTCGTTGTCGATGAAGAGGCCGGTCGGGACTGGGGGGTAAGTTCGTATTCTAGCAGATGTACCCCGTACGAGTGGTGAGGACTTACCGGAGATTTGACGGCCCTCGGCGCCTTTGAGTGTGATTGAAGCCATTGATAAACAGGGGGTAGACTTTAGCTGTGGTGGGGGATGAGCAACAATTCCACGAAGGGCGTCAGACAATGATACGAGACGGCCTTGACAAACAATCCAACGGCTTCAATTCGTTCTTCTCCGCGCTATATACGAATGCCCAATGCAAATTGCACGCGTCTCACGGCCGGAACTCGGTTATAACACCTTCATCTCACTCTCACCTCAACCCTCCCATTCCGCATCCCTCACAGCAACACTGTTCCTCTCGCCGGATTTAACAACGAACTCGCCCAAGCATTGCCGAGTCCAAGGCCCAATTCCGACGCAGTCTCCGTCCCCGCAAATTCTCATCTTCTTAACCCAATCGGTTTCTTATCTCGGTCACGGCTGGGGAGCTTGGGGTAGCGCGGTGAGAGGTTGGTGTCGCGCATGAGTGAAGCTGTTCCGAAATTCCGACTCGTCGTTCCGATATCTTGGGGCATTTTCCCGTCGCCAGTTCCACACGCAAAGAAAGGCTCATACTCTCCGTCGCATCACACACCTGTGCCCTCGCAGCACGTAACCATCTCCCGAGGCCCAAAGCTCGCAGCAGCACATCCATGAAACCCCTCTGTTGGTCCAACACTGCAGGAGGTAGTTTCAGCCACATCCCTCTCGAATGACTTAAATTAATCCGCCGCCCAGCATTTATCGCTTGCCGCCATACCCCGGATTCTCCCCCCTTTCCCCCTTTCCCCTTGCACACCTCAGCTGCTCAGCTGCTGAACCGTCATGAACTCATCAGATCGTTAAACCACGCAGTGCTCCATCCACCGTATCACCGTGACGGTCGCTCAGGTAGGGCCCCAGCATTCGAATCTCGGGGTATCGTTCGCAAGCTCACCCCCTGCTCCCCAGATGATCTGCGTTCCATTTGTGGACCACCCCCTGGGCTCCCAGATGTCGCACTTTTGGGTCTTTTTCGGTCTAGGGGAGCACAAATATTGTATGCATCGCCATTGAGTTCGGTGTGAGGCGAAGAACCCTCCAGGATGATTCTGTTTTAGCCACATGGGCCCTTCCGCGTTATCTGACAAGTGTCACCAACCTCGCTGCCTCTTTCGCCTCGTTGGTCTCCATTTAGAGATGTTTCGAGTCCGTGACGTGGGCAAACGCGTCCATGTAAGTTGGGTTAGTCGTACCAACGCCCCAACCAGCATGAACGTACCATCCGCTCGTTAAGGTCAGGGACTCGACGCCTCTCGTCACGAAAGCAGACGTCTCCTCTGCCATCAAGGCGAAAGCACATGTCTGCCCTGAAAGATGGCATCATCACCTACAGGCTACCGACACCCACGCACCACCGTGACTCGCGCGTCGAGCCTGTCCCTGCCGGATCCGCGACGAAATCGGAACATCCATATGCCCGCCTCTGCGATGGGATCGGAATCCCGGAACGGCCCGGACAGGACATGGCTGCAATTTATCTGCGCTATCCCCCTTAGGAGGGCGCAATGATAAGGCTGTGTCCACAGCTCGCCACGCACGCCGGTCTCGCTCTCGGGGGTGATTGGACCGTTGGCTCGAGATAACAACGGAGGGCTGTCTTTGTTGGACGGGCTCCGAGACATTCTGGCACACCGGGCGACGTACGTGTAGCCAACGCAGGTCGCGAATAGATAGCACGATGCATGGATCTGGCAGACGCCCTCGATAGATTAAGCATATATAGATTTAATCTATTCCGCCCATGTCGAGGCTTGCAATAACCAGTTCCTCACCGAGTCATCTTTCGAACATGGCCACCGACGCGAAAAAGGTCGAGACCCTGACGACAAACGTCGCCTTCGACGCCGCCTCCATCGACGCCGACGATGCCCGCCTCGCCCAGCTCGGCCACACGCAGGAGCTGAGCCGGCAGTTCTCGCTGCTGACGCTGGGGGCGCTGTGCGTGTGCTTGATGGGCACCTGGGAGGCCTTGTCGACCGTCATCGCGACTGCACTGGCCAGTGGCGGCGCGCCGTGTCTGTTTTATAACCTGTATGTTGCGAAGCATTGAGTATTGGTACTCGTGGCTGATGTGGGAAAGACTCTTGTCTGTGATATGCACCGTCTGCATTGCCTCGTCTCTGGGAGAGATTGCTTCCATCTACCCAACTGCAGGAGGTACAGTTCAGCTCCAACCCTCCTAACCACACCATGCATCTAACAACTATCTCCCAGGCCAGTACCACTGGGTCGCCGCCCTCTGCCCCTCCTCGTCCCGGTCGACGGCGTCCTTCATCACCGGCTGGATCTCCGTCGGCGGCCAGATCGTCCTGACGGCCTCGGCCGCCTTCGCCGCAGGCCTCCAGACCCAGGCACTGGTCGTGCTCAACGACGACGCCTACGGCCCGACCAGATGGCAGGGCATGCTTTTCTACTGGGCCATCTTGGTCTACGCCATGGCCATTAACATCTGGGGCTCCAAGCTCCTGCCGACGGCCAATCTCATTTCAGGTGCGAAATTAAGACACTGTAATGTATGAATGTACGTGACGTACTAACCTGTGCAAGGCATTCTTCACGTGGGCGGCTTCGTCGCCATCCTCATCGTCCTGGGCGTCATGGCCCCCAAGAACACGGCCTCGTTCGTCTTCACCGAGTTCGTCAACTCGAGCGGCTGGGAGAGCGACGGCGTCTCGTGGCTCGTCGGGCTCCTCAGCGCCGTGTACCCCTTCCTCGGGTGAGAATTCCCGCCAACGAATCCAAGCCAACATCTTCTGACCTCGACGCAGCTACGACGCGGCCTGCCACTTGGCCGAGGAGATGCCCAACGCCAGCCGAAACGTGCCCATCGCCATGGTCGGCAGCGTCGCCGCCAACGGGCTGATGGGCCTCGCGTACGGCACCATGCTCCTCTTCTCGACGAGCTCGCTTGCCGCCCTCCTCGAGACGAAGACGGGGTTCCCCTTTATGCAGATCTTTTCCGACACGACCAAGAGCCGCGCCGGCACCACCATGATGTCCGTCATCATCATCGGCACCGCTATTGCAGCGACTGTCGCCGGCGTCACGTCGACGTCGCGGACGCTCTGGGCCTTTGCTCGAGACCGCGCCACACCGTTTGATCGGTACCTGAGCAAGGTCAACAGGAGCCAGCAGATCCCCGTGCGGGCCGTCGTCTTGATCACGGTGCTGCAGATGCTGCTGGGCTTCATCTACCTGGGCAACACGACTGCCTTTAATGCCATTCTGTCCATGGCCATTATCGGCATGTACGCGAGCTATATGCTCCCCATTATCTACATGCTCGTCTACGGCCGCAAGACGCTTTCTCCCTCCGAGTACGGCCCTTTCAAGCTGGGACCTGTCGTCGGGCCCATCTTGAATGTCGTCAGTCTCATCTGGATCGTCGTTGTCACCATCTTCAGCACCTTCCCTTCAGTCATGCCCGTCACGCCGCAGAACATGAACTATTCCATTGTTGTTTGTGCCGGCTGGCTTTTGTTTGGAGTCGTCTACTACCATGGCTGGGCGAAGAAGAAGTTCGAGGTGCCAATTGTGAATGCTAGCGTAGTTCCCGGACTTCCCCTCAGGTCTAGGTCTCCTGACATGGATGAGAGCAGCAGCTGCTAGACGCCAGTCTAACAATATAAATACAGTGTATATAGTTAAATAGACAAGTTTCTAAATTCGGGTTTATTAGAAATAGTTAATTAGTAGGATGAGACACATCAGGGGTGTCCTCATGTAGACTTGGGGCTGAACGTCAGGGGCACATCAGGTGGGCTTTGGGCAATGGTGGCCTCGACCACAGCTCCCACAGAAGGTCCGATAGCGACTGAGCGACTTGAGTGGGCTCCTGCTACAATAAACTTCATGTCAGCACTCTTCTGCGTCTTGGGCGCTCTGTTTGGTACGCACCGTGGCGTTAGGGGTCGGGTTGGATAGCACGCCAGTCGTAAAGATCCCTTCTGCGAATTCGGGGGATATGTTGAGTGCTTCCCCGCATGCTTCGATGAACGGTTGACGAGTGATGTTTCGGCCATCATGTGGAACGAAGCCGTGGTTCGCGAGTGTGTTCATGACAGGGCAAGGGGCGCGGACTGGAAACTAGCTAAATTGGCCTTCACTTCGTCCAGATTACTCACGGTCACCTTCCCCAGGAGCCTTCTACGTGAAATACTTGGGAGATAGAGTGCAAAGAGTTGGAAATCTTCATCGTATTGTTCAGTAGATATGGGTTGAGTTACTGAGGAAGCTGGAGGGCCTAGGAAGCCACTGGGGCGCTGTAGCCCTGGAAGTCAGACTTCTCAGTGAGGATGATGGGCAATTCATCCGTCAGCAAGGAATCAAAAGCTGACTTCTCCTGGGGTTTCCAGCCAAGAGCGCGCAGTCTGTTGGCACGATTCCTGGCGTTCCGACCAATGACTGCCAGAGACCATTCCCCAAAGAGGTCGTTGTAGAGGTCGCTCGGGATCTGTCGAGGGGTCGGATCCTGGATTTTCCCTGCCTTGTGAAGCGCCTTGCCAATCTCCTCGGCGCACCTCTCCCACGAATATTCCTCTCCATTCTCGATGAAGAAGTACGGGTTTTCAAGAAGCTTGTCTCTAGATGTGGACTCCATGTAGTGCAGTATGGCCAAGTATCCTCGTGCCAGATCCGCGACGTGGATATGGCCCCAGACTGCCTTCCCGCCTCCAGCATAACCGGCGTAGCCATGCTTGACGGCAAACCGAGCCATGGTCGGGACTTGGATGGAGAGGCGGCTTCCCTTGCCTAGCCCGTAGATGACGGGCGGGAGCACAATCGATATCTTTGCCTCGGCGCCGAGTTCGCTACGAGACTTCAGGATAGCAAGGTCGATGGCGCGATGGGGGGCGTCGTCGGCGATGCTGTCAATCGTTTCTGGCCTGTCGTCTTGATACACCGTGTCGCTTACGTGGTCGCCATTGGACCCGTCGGTGATTGCGCTGCAGCCGCTGGTGTGGATGTAGATGGTGCTCTTCCCAGCCTTGGCACGCTCTGCAATGCCATCCAAGACCGAGGCAGCGGATGGTAGATGGTCAGCCGTGGCAGTGTGGATGACGATGTCGGCAGCAGCAGCGGCTGTGCGGATGACGTCGCCGTCGTCCAGCGACCCGAGTATGGTTTTGGACCCGAGTTTCTCGAGGCCCGTCTTGGCCTCCTCCCTTCGTACCAATGTGGTTACCGGGTACCCTTCGGCCAGGAGCTCTCCCAGGATCTGGAGCCCGATGAAGCCGGGGCCAATGAGGAACACGGAGCCTTTGGTCGCCATGTCTGATGTAGAGATGCTGGGATGGTCAAACTGTTGGAAGATGTGCGATGGGGTTGGCCGTGATTGCAGCATGGCGGGCGCATCAGACACACATTTATAGAGCAACTAACCAACAGATGTGGCAGGCATGATGTGACATGATAACGTTGCTGGTCATTACCGTACTGCTCCCTCTTCCACTTTGATAGACCAAGTTGCCGAACTCAGGCCCACGCTGACAAATGCCGACATGAGCCTGTGTTTACCTTGATCGACCCATTGGCCATGGCGGAAAGGACGAGGGATGGATACTACCGTGATCTGTGATCTAGCCGTCGGGGCTCGCCATCAAATACGAACGACGTTTTCTTCGTGTCAGTGTGTCACGACGCGAGTGTGACATGTTCTACCACGCCCGGTATCCGCTTCGCCTTCGGGAAATACCCTGCAGCCGACGAGGAGATGACAAAGCTAGTTAACCAATCCCCTTGGTCGGCCCGAAGATGGTCGGATACCGTTATGCCAGGCGTCGCCACTGACTAATGCAGCTGGCCGGATCTGAGCGCTGGGAATGCTGTTATAAGAGCTTGATGGGGGCGTCGAGTCGGCTGATACCACCACTTCCGCTGTGACAATACGTACTCTCTGAAGTAGCTTCATACTGTCTGCGCCTTGTTCATAATGGGAGGAATTATCCACGTTGTGCAGCTTCGATTCAAGCTAGATGTCGACAAGGACAAGATTGACCATGTTTGTTTTTCTCTCCATCATCGCGATAAGGGACACTATCACTGACACTAACCAGGTGATTGCTGATCTGCAGTCGCTCAAGGATAAGTGTGTCCTTCCCGACACCCAAGAGCGATACATCAAGTCCGTCACCGCTGGAGCGGACAATTCCATCGAGGGATTACAAGTACGTGCAGCGGGCTAATGCGATTTTTCCGGGATTGGGCTGACGCGCTGAAAATCCACAGAACGGCTTCACCCATATGATCGTCACCGTGTTCAAAACCGCTAAACATCGCGACTACTATGCAAAGTCGGATCCTGCTCATCTGGCTTTGGGTGGAGGCCTGGGGCTTGTCTTGGAAGGGCTGCAGGTGCTTGACATTGACGCATGAGCTGGTTTAGATAAAGCCTTTTTGCATGGTTTTCAGGAACGTGACTGTGCATTGTATGGCCTTGTTGTTGGTGTAGTCTAGCTAGAAGCACGACATAGCATTTACGCAAGAGTGGCATTTCGACCCAGCGCCATACAGCTGTCTATCTCGTGTGCCCATCAAATAGGGCGAAACCACTCTCCATGTCACAGACGCCTCAATGATGGCTCTTTCCCTATAAATCAGCCAATGTAGGAATGAACCAGACACATGGTCTTCACTCCGCGGTCGATCCGGTGAGTAATCGCGCTATTGACGCAAGCGAAGGTGCCGAAAATGGTTATTTCGAGAATTCCTCGGGATCAGTGCATAAAAAACCTACCTGGAAATGGCAGTAACCGACAACTCATCACAGTACCCTCATGTGTCACAAAACGGTGCGCTCGGGACAAGACGAGATGAGGTGAGGTGAGATGGGTCTGGAAGCATCGGGTCGAAAGACTGGCTTTACCAAGTAATTACCCCAGACTTACGTTGCGGGGGCCCATAGATGGATGTGACATGATCTTTTCGACTAAAACGTAGCAAGAGAGACAAGTTTCCACTGCAAGGCAAATCTACTAATGATAACAATTGAGCTTTCCTCATGATTAGCTGAACGTTGAACCACCCACTATATCACGGCTCGACGCAGCAAGCCCATATACACGGCTACACTAATCACGTCTCTATCGTTCATCGTTGCAGAAAGTAGCATCGAAGTACTCCACCACAGGTGGAGGCATCTCTCGATACGCTCCGATCTTCCCTCCGACTATCAAGTCCTCGAGACTAACTTTTGCGTAGCCTGGAACTTCCCAAATATCGGTTCCCATCATCGTCTCCAGCTGTCCAGCCCCCCAGATCTTGCGGCAGTACCAGGCGAGCGAAAACGGGATGCTATTCGATATTGCGTATTCGAATTCATCTTCAACCTTTTTAGAGCTGTGCTTGAAAATCTCAGGCTTATTCCCATGCTTGAGTTCAAGAGAAACTGTTATATCGTTACCAGTTGCCTTCAATTCTGAAAGACCGATTACTCGGTTTTTTAGGTCCGAGATCGGTGTGCTAGAAAAAATTGATGCATAGGCAGCTCCGACATAGTTTCTTGTGCTGAGGTTGGGTGAGGAAAAGAAAGTTAGTAACTTGGCTTCTGAATTTACGGTTGACTGATAATAAAGAAAAGAACGGATCATATATGCGAAGAAGAGATACAAGAAGTCTCACGTACCATAAGTTCAAGCTCTCCTCAGCACTATTTGCACTAAAGATGATTCTATTTTTCACAAGGTCGACACCCATGGCCCTAGAATTAGTAAAATCATTAGTTTAATCACATATGTTTAACTGTATAAGTAAATGACTCACAGAGTATTCAATGCGAACTCAGCAAAGTTTCCCGTTAACACCAAGGTGATAGGAATTCCAGCTTCCTTTGCGGCGACTTCAACCTCAAGCTTGTTCTTATTCACAGGAACACGATTCCCCTGTTCATCATAACGCGCCGCAAGATCAGAAGGCGAGAAAAGCTTGACCTTGGTGTGAGGGATTGCTTTTACAAACGCATGCTGCCTTGACACTCCCTCATGTCCGACCAGAGAACTAGGTAAGAGTCAATCTCGGTGTGTCTTGGGATGGCGATGATATCGAAACGTACATAACAATGTCGATGTTTTGTAAAGCTGCTATGAGTGCCGCCTGATTTTCCACATCCACCTCCTCTTTCGAAACATGAGGTGGAAGACCCGAGACATCGGAACCTGGGCGATACAGGACCTTGATTGGGGCTTTGGAAGCGGCAAGAGCCTCGACTATGTTGGAGCTGGCCCAGCCACGATGGCCATACACAGCAATTCGGTTGTATTGTGGCTCCATGGCGTGAATGATGTGAAAAGGGTGAGTACGGTGGTTGGATCGGCCGAGATATTATATCAGGATGTTCCGTTCGTCTTTAAAGCACAGGGTAAAGATCGGTTTATTTATGGAGTGCACAACGAACCGCTCGCAGCAAGACACGTCACATCAATGGAATCCAACCAAGAGTTTGACAAATCATCTACTACCAGAAAGGCAAGTAGATAGCTCTGGGGAGCATATCCGTATACCCAGCTCCCGAAATGCCTCCGGAAGGGCGTGGACGGGCGCATGCTGTCAATGGTCCCATTAATTTAGTACCACTGGTCATCCAAGCATTAGTAGCTCCGAGTTTTCGCCGATATTGTTCCCAACCTCGTTCCATTGGCTGAAGAAGACCATCACCTCGTAGAAAGTAAGGTACTTTAATATGCCCACGTGTACAGAGTACACAGAATGCACAACTGGACCTACAGCCCCCAACCTCTAGAGCGTAAGAGAGGAGAACAATTTCACCCATAAGTGAAGATATACTGGATATTCAAGCGCAAAAGTCCTGCTTTGAAGAAGAGAGCGGCCGCGCGCTCCAGCGAAAATAGACTACAGCCAATAGAGTGAGCGGAATGCAGCGATCGAAGAAGAATGACGGATGGATGCCTAGATGCCTGGATTGCCGAATAAAATCTCGGTATTTCCGGAAGGTCTCAGATCTGAAACTGAGGACACTAATCCAAATATGTCTCTCCGAGCTTGTGCCGACAGTCTTACCCAAGAGTAAAACGGTTTTCTCGCCAGAAGTTCTGTCTCCGTTTTGCCATTCGATTAAATCGGACCTCGCGATCCGCTCGTCTTCACCAGGATCACTCATTGCAATGCTAGTCTTTCAGGATCACGATAAGAGACCCTAGTAATTTCCTATAGGCGTTATCTTTTGTGACCCTGGTCAGCAAGATCACGACATGTGATCCATGTGTAATTGCTGAGGATACAGGCCGAATCGTTCAGTTGGGACTAACCACCATAACTTCACAAGCCAGATACTCCATCGACACTGTTACAGTTTATAGAAGATACCCTTGGACATGTATTCTGCTTCCCAATCGATCCATGCCCCCTATATCAGCCCTTGAAAACGACGAGCAATCTCCCCAGGGCTCCCCAGCGACATGCCCTGCTCATCCATTCCCGGGAACGGCATCGACGGCCCAGACGGCACCGGATGCGCCGCGTGGTTCTGCCCAAACGCGTCAAAGATACTCATGAGATCTCCCCCCATCTTGAGCATATCTGGCACAGTTGCATCAAACGACGGCTGAGGATCCCACACCTCGTCGAGCCTCGTTGAATGGTGGACATCCTCGGCTCCCTTCCTGCCGGCATCTTCACCCCGCGTCACCTGCAAGTTAGCATCCGCATCTGCCTTTTCCGAATCGCTCTGCAGGCCAAACACGCGGAACCCGGGCAAGAGACCTCGGATCGTCTTCCAGAGCCGTCGACTGGCGTGGCCTTCGCGGGAGAAGCTTTTCACCAGCTGGACCGCTTTCAGGAAGCTCTCGCGACAGGGCTCGGCAAAGACATCCGGGGCGTGACAAACGCCTAGGAGAATGGCAGCGAGTGCGCTGAGTAGGAAGTAGTTGAAGGCGTTTTGCTGGCGGGCATAGATGTCGCTCGTCTCGTTCAGATGAACTAGCACTTCGATTGTATCCTGCGCGATATCGAGAACTAGGCGCGCACCTTGCATGTCTGCCTTGATACTCGACGTGCTCAGAAGATGATGACGGTGAACCAAGGTGCGCATATGGTTGCCTCTGAGATATAACAACACTCGCAGTCGGTGCAAAACCCGGGGCTGGTTTCGCGGTGCAAGGCCCAGTCGAGGGTGCCTCAGCTGCAACTCGGAAGGAATCGAGTTGAGCCAGTTGTGAGTCTGGAAATCCAGGAATGCAACAGTGTCCTTGGGAATGAACTGGGACGGCAGCTCAAATGGCGGCAGGGCTTCCCAGACCTTGGAGCACAGTCTGCCATACGAGACCATGCATCGAAGATAGGGGTATTCATCTCCCTGTTCGCGAGACGTTAGTTGAGAACTTGAAATCCCATACCATGGAGAAACATACTGGCTCTGGTAATTCCGGGTCAATGTCTTTGTCGATGAGGGCAAAGGAGAGACTCGTGCCAAAACTCCAACGTCTGTCCAGGGCGTAGACACACCAAAAGGTCCGCACAGCCATATCCCTCTCCTTGGCCCCGGGGAAGTTTTCCAGGAGAATGGCGCGCCGGTGAAGCCCAATCTCCAGGACCTCTCGGCCAGAAATGCCGATGGCTCGCCAGGCGAGGAGCTCTTCGCCAGCATGGAACCAGAAAATGCTCTATCTCAGGTCAGCAGATGCTCAGGCGCCTCGACATCCAGACTCACCAGCATCGTCATTATTTGCACCTCCTTGAGGTCAATCTTTGCTTCGCCCGACACGCGACAGACGACCGACTCGACAGAGTCTACGAGCTTCTTGCTGAGAGCATTCGAGCCCCTCGCCTCGATGATAATGGCCGTGGCAATGGCGAGCTTGACGACTTGCACGTCCTTTAGCTCAATCTGAGCTGCTCTGCGCGGGCCATTGGCACGGGGCGTCCCGGAATTCCTAACATAGTCGATGATGAGAGGTAGCTGCAGAGAGAACTCTTTGATGTTGGTAAACGGGTACACCGACTCAATCTCTTCCTCGTACACGTCTAGTAGCCTCAGTAGCTCGTCGAGCTCGAAACTCAGCAGACAGTCCGTCTCCTGCTGCATGTCCGCCGGGAGATTCTGGATCTCTTCCGGAGAAGGATCCTGCATCCCGACGGGCGAGGCAGATCTGCTCCCGGGCGTGTCTCCCGTCTGAATGCCCATGCGCGTCAGCGACGTCTCGGCGATGCGCAAGCTAAAGGTCGACCTCGTCGGTCCGATGAATTGCGGCTGCCTCGGCTCGGGCGGGCGGTATGCCGCCTCGGTCATGTAGACGGGGCTGGGATTCTGCTGCGAGTTGACTGCAGGCGAGCGCGACGTCATGTGCGCAGTCCTGTTGTTGATCTCGCGGAGAGAGGCCGTCAGAGACGCAACCTGCTCTCGGAGTTTGGCGACTTCGTCCCTCCAGCCGGTTTCTTCGGGCCTGACCGTCTCGTATCTCTCTACAGAGCCGTGGCGCGGACGCGGCGTCTCCTTGGCGCCATTCTGCAGCTGGTTGACGGTGAATATGCACAGGTTGTCGCTCGCGATGCATCTCCTGCAGGCCTCGTCGTGGTCGTCTCTGATGCACTTCAGCTTCTTCTTCTTGCACTCGTTGCTGCGACCAGTCAGTGATTGCTCGCGCGACGGCTTCGGAGGATCAATACCAAGCAACCGGAGCATACTTCGCCCGCTTAGACCTCCGATTGTCGGTTGACGGATGCGCCCCGCGTTTCGCTGACGCGGCCGCCGAAGACTGCGGCGTCGCGACATCTCCGTGATCGGCAGTCATGGTCCGACGAGAGTGTCATGAAGGTGATGGCCCGGGCCCGGAGATCCGAGATCCGGTGGTTGAGGCTTGGAGATGGAGGCGAGTCGAGTTGCGGATACTTTGGAGGCTTCTCCAGTTCTCCTTATAAACCCTGGCTTATCTCTTCGGTTATTGGTTGAGGCCCGTGCGGAGTTAAACCCGAATGATACTCAATGCCGCTTTAATGAATCTGCTCGGAATCGTTCCTTTCCATTTCTTCCTCGACTCGTGAGACCACCAACGTTTCTACCTTGAGCCGAGCCCAGAGGTGCCCCTTCTCGCAGTATCATCTGAATTTCGAATTCGAGGCAAAGGAGCATCATTACAATCATCCGCAATTGAATGTGACATTTCAGGAAATTAGCATCAAGAAGCGGCAATTTATCTCGACTCAGTTAGCACTGGACTCGGCTCAACGATAACCCGGGGAAAGGAGCTTACCCTAGACCGAAGCATCGAAGCAAATTACATCATCTCGACAATTGCAAAGAGAAGAAATAGGAAACAATGATTCCTCTACGAATTATATAAAAAGTAGAATTTTCAAGTAAGACTGAGAGTGGCTGTCTTGTTTTCCTGCCGTGACATGATCGACTGTGGCTCTTTCAGTTTCGGTTTGTCGACTATGCGTCAGTACCTTGCACAGTGGCGCAACGCCGCAACAGATATCCCACTCGCAATTGCGTCCTATCACGCTTGAATATTTCCCTCAATTGGCTTTAAATATTAAATTGAGATGGGATACCGGTTTCACCGTGGGTCTCCTCACTATATCTCGCCGATCTGTCAGCAAGTTGCGTTAGCACTATGAGCGGGGGGCCGATGAACGAGTACCTATATAAGTGCAATATCACACAACATGTCAAGATATTGCAAACAATATTCTTCTCTTCAAGTTGCTCGTTTGTCCCACTCTCGACCAAGCATTAACCCGCCAATCTGCTACTCAAACACCACCTAAACTCAACGCTCATCACGCCATCAGCCGTCTTCTGAGCATCCTAAAGCTCTCAAAAAACAACAAAAGTTGACAAGACATTCACAGGCCAAGTCTATCTCGACCTCATTCACGGCCGAGTCAAGGACCGCCATCGCAATTGTCACCTTTACGCCCTGCGCGAGGACTTACTGGTACACGCACGAGGACGGGCAGATGCTCAAGGTCCTCAACGGCTCCGGCTGGATTTGCGACAAGAGAGAGCGGCCGCGGCGGATGGAAGCCGGAGATGTGGTTTGGGCGGCCCCGGGAACGACGCATTGGCATGGGGCCGACGATGGGAGTCTCTTGACTCATCTGGTTATTGGCTTGGGGAAGACGACTTGGCATGAAGAGGTGACGGATGAAGAGTATGGTCAGAAAGGAGAGACTAAGGGAGGTGACCAGGTATTGAGTTGGCAATGAGATAATAAATGTACCCATACTGGCTCTTATGGTTGTCCAGGTCGGCGAGTACATCGCGGTTGGGGTAACTTAGTTATTGACATCTCAACATAAGGTATCCAAAACATATGCAGATAAAGATGATCGATTGCACTGCTACATGTATCGCTATATAACAACAAAAGTCTTTCAAAGACAACCTAAAACAAGAAATAAATCATGCGCTTCCACAACGGATATGAAGCAATCAACTCGCGGTCGGCCCGAATGGCATCCCAGTCATGCTCTCGTCGACCCGTATCGATATCAATGTCGGTCAGCTTCAACCAGCCGGATCGCTTCCACAGGTAGCCAATGGCCCAGAAGGCGAGCATGATTGGGAAGCCGAGATACGACTTGAAGAAGTCCTCGACGGTGCCCATGCCCGACTCGCCCGGCGGGGCGACAATGGCCGTGTAGAACTGGGCAATCAGGATGAGGATGATGAAGGTGAGGCCGACCCACGAGCCGTACACGCCGCCGATGGCCTGGAACGGGATCTCGTCGAGCGTGTGGCCGTGGTGCTTCCACGCGGAGCGGAAGCGGATGTGCGCGAGACAGATGGAACCCCACGAGAAGAGCGTGGCCAGACCGGACAGCGCCTGCAGCCATTCGAAGATGGTGGTGCCACTTCCGTCCAAGTTAAGGAAGGCGAGGAAGCCAAAGGCGATGATGGCGCCCACGGACGGCAGAGGGCGGCCGGCTTTATCGATGTAGGTGAAAATCTTGGGTCCGTAACCCTGCTGGCTCACGGCCGTGAGGGTTCGAGAGCCTCCATATACGGAGGCAATGCCAATGGACAAGACTGAAGAAAGAATGACCACGTTCATGTAGTGATCGAGTCCGGAAAGGCCCGCGTACTTGCCGACGAGGACAAAGGGCGAGGCCTTGGAGCTGTTTGAGCTCGCAGAGAGAAGCGACGGATCGTTGCAGTCAATCAGAAGACCGATAAAGAAGAGGCCGATAATGTAGAACATGGAAATGCGCCAAAAGACCTGCTTGATGGCGCCGGGGACCGACTTGGTCGGGTTCTTGGACTCGGCCGCGGCAAGGCCGACGAGCTCGGTGCCGGCAAAGGAGAAGGCGGCCGTGACGAAGACGGAGCAGAAGCCCTTGAAGCCGTTCTTGAAGACGTCGGGCCCGTCCCAGTACTTTGTGCCCCAGTACTCCGAGTAGCGGCCCGACTTGGGCCCGCCGCCGCTGACGAGCACCAGGGCGATGATGATGAAGATGCACGTCGAGGTGAGCTTGAAGCAGGCGGCCCAGAACTCCTCCTCGGCGTAGCCCAGGGTGCCGAAGAGGTTCAGGACCATGATGGCGCAGAGGAAGATGGCGATCCACACGCCGGGGGAGACTTGGTCGTTCCAGTAGCTGATGGTGATGGAGCAGACGGTCAGTTCCAGCGGCAGCGTGACGGCCCACTGGAAGGCGTAGTTCCAGGCCATGGCGAAGCCGAATGAGGGGTCTATGAAGCGCGTCGAGTAGGTGTAGAAGCCGCCAGAGACGGGGAACATGATGGCGAGTTCGCCGAGGGCGTAGACTGGGGGAGGATTAGCTGCTTGATCTTGGGTCAAGGGGCAAGGTGAGAAAAGTTGGGAACCTACCGACGTTGAAGACCATGATGCTGATGATGAGAAAGTCCACAAACAGCGTGCCCGGGCCCTGCAAATGTTAGTAACATGGCGCTCGAAACCGGAATGTCAGACTTACGCCCTTGGCGAGAGCACTTCCAGAGCCAACGTAGAATCCGGCCCCGATGGACCCGCCAATGGCAATCATGTTCAGGTGGCGAGGCTTCATCTTTCGATCAAGCTCCACCAGGCCGAGCCCATAGTGCCGCTTCTTGAACGACTCGAGGTTGAGGCCGTTCCGGGTCGCGAAAGTCTCCTGCTCGTAAGCCTGCGGCGGCGTCTCGCCCTCGTCTCGAACCGACGGCGCCTTCTCGTCGGCAAACATTGGCTTGGGACCGGGCCTCTTCTCGTCCTCGGCAGGACTGACAATGTGGTCAGCGGCCATGTTGGGCGTCGTTTGTAGTTTTCGTCTTGCTGCAACGACCTTGGGGCTGTTGGAAGAAGGATATGGGGGTTCTCCAGGCTTGGGGAGGGAGGCCACACGGGAAATATATATAAGAGAATCGAACGAGGGAAAGCAAGACTAACGAGTATGACTCCAATCTGCACAGAGTAAGATACGGCTCTGACTCTTTGTGGGGAACAAGGCGACTCCTTCATCCTCCTCCTTCCCCCATCGAGCCCAGTCGGACGGACCTCATGATTCAGCTATCAGAGGGCAGGTTCCCACACCTACGATCTTTACGTAAATCTCCATGGGGAAGGCCATCTGAGCATGCTCCGTACCCCAGGCCCAGGGCGGGATCTCATGAGTTTAACCCGCTGGATTAGATTTGCGGGGGCGAACCAGTTCATCCTCCGGGGGATCAGATTCCAAACGACACAGCCACGCAACGACGAGATGAAGGCAACAGCGATTCCTGATTGTTCCTTGCTAAGCCGGTGGAATCCGGCGGCCGTCGCCCAACGATGCACCGGCGCCGCCGCTCCCGCCCCGGCCGCCCCCTCCACCGGAGCCTCCTCGAAGGGGCAAGCGGCCCCAGCGGCGATGGAGGCCAAGGACAAAGAATTACGTTTGCGAATGCGCTCTGGGGCCGCCGGCGTGGGCTCGTCCATGGCCGCGTGAAATATCTTCGTGCCACGAGCCGCCGGCGGTGGCTTCATGGCTCCATCTATAACGTAAGAATTGAGCAAGGGGACGAGCGAGGGCGAAGGAAGTGGCCCGACCGCTGATGGAATGGATCGTGGGAAGACGCCAGGCCAGTGGAGGGACGGGCAATGGCTGAGCCGTCCCCCTGGAGAGGCGGAATCTTGCCGAATGGAGATTTTGGAACATGCGTGGAAGATTGGAACGTTTTGCAAAATTCTCCATTGCCCGGCTTGCAGCGCCGGCCATTGGAACCTCAATTGCTGGGCCTCGGACTTAAAAAGGGGTGGCGACTCGACTTTGGGTTGTGATGGGCCGCACACTTAACGAGCCACAAGTTGTGGAGGGTGTTTTCCTGGTTCACCAGATCAGATTGGCCTTCTCACTTCATCTCGTCGCAGCCAAGAACATGCCCTCCCCCCTTCAAGGATCTTGGAGTCGTCGCTCCTGGCCAATGCACCTGTGTCCCAATGCCCAATTCCGTCACTCCGATTCCGATACCGCTGGTCGCCGGTAAATGGCGGCTTGGAGCGTCACCAACACCACTCCGTACGCCGTATTCATAATGTCTTGGCCCAGCCGAGTATAAGTGCCAAGCCCAATCGACACAGGGGCCTCAGGCTAAACCCGAGCATTTCCGCACTGGCAGGAGTCAGCGACACGGCGCTACGGGAGGACGAGCCCCCGGTTCTTCGACGAGGCAGCTCGTCAAGAGACTTGGTAACTGGTTCGTTCTGCGCCTGGATTAATTTACCATGAGAGACCAAGAACCGGACAAGACTGACGCCAGACCATGCGGACCGCACGGCACAATGCAAGAGATTCCTGCCCTCTAGGTCCTTGGTGTCGATCCGAGTACAAATGTTCAAGTGGTTTATACATACTACTATTATATGAGCCAGGCCTCTATTTTCCCTATTTAAAACAGTGTTTAAATACCAATACTACCATATTACGCAATATGGAGAACATCTTTTAACCTGTTGGTCTGACCTATTATCCATCTAAGCTGCCCGTCGCGAAGTACATCCTTCATGCTTTGCATTGTACTGAGCACTGCCGTTAACGTACGGTACATCATGTACAATCCAGAGGCCACCACTTGCTGCCCGTGCTCGGACGTATTCCTAGGAAACGTACAACTCTGGCCGCTCCCATTTGAAGATGCCTGCACCACGGACGGCACAAGCACCGCGTGCGACCATGATTCGCCAGCCATCACGTCACCGGTAAGGAACGGCACACTGGCGCATATCTCGTCAACGAGGACCTGTGCTCTGGCCATGAGTGTAGGTGGCAGGCCTCTCTGGTGTCTATGTTGTATCTCTCCCTGGGATGAGATGTCGGCAAGACAAGAGCCGATGAATGAGAGACATGCTAGCTCAGTGATTCGGTGACGGTTGACAGAGTTGGCTGTCGAGAGATTTGCGTAAATCGTCGGAGCCACGTACTCGTATGCACCAGCGACCTGGATCGGTTGAGCGAGGGCGTAGGTTGGGACTGATACCGGCCTCCAAGTCGATGGCAGGGCATTCTGCCAGAGTGCACATTGGCCTGCAAGATCAATAGCATGTGCAGCAATCTCTTGCAAATTCTCCCTGTCGTCGGTGCCGTTTTCCATCATGTCGGTCGTCTTCGAGTCCAGGATTTTCGACCTCGTCATCGCCGCGAGCTTAAGCCGTGACAGTCTGAATGCCAGTGTATCGGCTTCTACTGCCGGCCCTGTCGGCTTAGTCCCGTCGCCACGGTCCCAAATATCGAGAACGGCTTCGATGGCGGCGAGTTCGTCAACGGTGTGCCAGGTGTGGTGAAGTAGCCTATTCCTGGTGGCAACGACGAGGCGCCACGATAACTCGTCCATATAGTTTAGAGACCCCCGATGCTTCAGCAGGGCGACGGAGCCAAGGACATGGGTGCGTGACTGCGATACACATTTCTCTCCTCTTCCAAATGTGCCTTTCGCGCTCTCGTACGCCTCGAGAACAAGCGTCGTCATGAGGAGCCAGTCCGATTTGGTCTGCGCTGGTGCGGCGAGGGCTTGTTTGGTCTGTATCACCGCATCTGCATATACAGTGCGTCCGATCCAGCTTTCGCCGCCATGCGAATAATGTAGATGGGCGACCTGAAGCGCAAGCGCCGCCGTTGCCCTGTTCAAGGGAGAGGATAGACTTGACTTAGCGTACATGTCAGGCAGAAGGCCGAAGAAACTACATGTTTCTTCGACATCCTGGCACAAACTGTAACGGAGAAAGAAAAAGTCCAAGGCGGTGGACTCTGGGTCTAGCGGAATGCTTTTTGGCAGAGATATTTGCATCGGGCTGGAGTCGAGTGTTGGCGATGCTCCCAAAGTGAATGTCGTGGGACCTTTGCCGGAATGGCGTTTCCAGATCTTGACTGTTTCGTCTCTATGCACCCTATCAAAAATATCCGCGTACCCTGGGCACGTAATTCCCCGTGTAGAGCAGTTCAGACACGCGGGTTGCCTTTGATCACACTGTCCGCGAGGTGGTCAATTTGGGCCGAATCGGGGACAACGTTGCGACTCACCTTGACTCTCCGGTCCCGGCACCTCCGGCAACCCTTGCTTGGGCCGTTGTAGACCATGTTGGTTTCCTGCTGCAGTTGATGGGTCGAAGAAGAAGCAGCGCGATTCGCCTGTCGTTTCAATGAAACGTGGCAAGGTTGGCTGAAATGGTTGTTTAGAAGGAAGTCTTGGGCCGACCTCTGAAGCTCTCGACACCAGCAGTCCATGCTCTTCCGGATTCGTCATGTGGGTGAATGCAACGCTGCGCAAGGGCATCCCAGACTGGGATTAGCACCAATCGGACTTACAGGGGAAAGGTTCCTTTAGAGACTCAGCCACCCTCTTCCATCATTCAATGCCGATTGCTCCGCATTGACTAAGCTATTCTCAGAGAACACTTGCGATCACGGCTTTGTCCAAATCCTAGAAGCATCAATGGTGGCCGTAAGATTGTTGAATGGATACGTGTGTTGCGAGATTGCAGAGTCCGCGCCTCATTCCGTAGGTCTCAATCTTCAAGGATTTAACCCAAGGGGCTCAGAAAGAGAGCTCTTGGGCTATAAAAAGGCCGTGATGGCTTCCAGAAATTGCATACCACCTCTGATTATCCATCACCCATCTTTAAAACATCTTTCTACTCTCAGAACAAATCACAAATCTTTAAACCATGCATTTCCATCAGGTTATTGCCTCATTGGCCTTGATCGCTGGAGGCTCGGCTTCAGCAGCTCCCGGAGGCCACACATGCGTTGAGGATCGAGCTCTCTCGGGAGTATTTGTCGATGGACCGGCCGTGATGAGTGCAGATCCTCTGACTCACTTCGACTCCCCCATGATCACTGTTTTCAACAGCACGGCAAGCGAGAACTGGTCGTTTGACGCCGCTTCCAAGGATGGCAAGGCCAGTATCGTCGTCTATCTCACACGAGGTGCAGTCGCCGACAACGTCGGGGCACAGCGTGGCCTCATTTCGATCTCTTGGGCCAACGGAACTCGGTACATGGAAAACGCCTTCGTCGATATCTCAACCTTGACGACATGCCCAAAGAGCACATCTGGGCTGTGGGAGACCAAGGCCGGAGACATCACATGGGGCTTCACCGCGTCCAAAGACTTCAAGCAATCCGTCGTTACAATCAAGTCACCTACCATCAACGGCACTTTCAAGCTCAAATCACGAGGGCCACCTATCTACCCCGGAGGCCAGGTGTACCCCGATCCTAAGGCCAGTGTGCTCTTCGCCCCGGAGATGTATTGGCAAGAGCAATTCCCAGTTGCCGACGCCGAGGTGCACCTAAACATCCGCGGCACACCTTTCGACTTGTATGGCGTCGGGGGCCGGGACAAGAACTGGAACTCTCGGCCTTGGGCCGTCATCAGCGGGAACTGGGACATGGTACGAGCCCTTGTCGGACCGTACGGCATAATGCTATGGAACTACACATCGGGTGTGGACGGCCGGTCCTACTTCAGCGCCACTCTCACAAAGGGCAACAAGGTCATTTTCCGCACCACAAGCCATAACGCCTCAAGCTCAGAGACCTGGGGCAGCGTCAAACTGACCTATACTGGCCCGCTAAAGCTGTCTTCCGCTCCTGGAACGAAGTCCCCGTTACCGCCGTCACGTCATACTGGGTATCTTATCGAAATGATGTCTCCTAAGACAAGGGAACACTGGCGATTTGCTCTTGACTTTTCGCAGACAACGTTCTGGTTTCCTGCAAGCGAGAGCCTTACGGTTGGTCAGTTCGCAGGTAAAATCTCGGGTGGCAAAGTCGGTAAACGCCAATATAAGGGGGTGGCATCTGGTTCACTTCAGGAGTTTGTTCTCTAAGATGAGTGTATACAAGAAGCAATTTGTGAAGGCTAGCTGCCTCGAGACGTCAGAAACCCACATAATAGGTCCCTTGGCCCAGGGAGCTATATAAGGAGGAACTGCATTTCCGTAACTATTTAGCTAGCTAAGCCATAAGCACACACATAAGAGGAATACACATACAGTCTTTCCCACATTTTCCCCACACGCTCTCATAAGAAAGCTCCAAAGACTGCCGGATACGACGATACCGTTTGCACCCTCATCTGCTGGACACCCTATACGAGTACGCAAGAACGAGAATATTTAAAACTAGGAGTCAAGTTAACAAGAAGAGCTAAAAGCTCTGCTCTCCAAGGGGGTTATTCCTTGGGAGTATGACGAAGACAGGGAGGAGAACAACCCAGCTGATAATGGCGAGGGGTTTGTGAAATGTCAGAGAGATCTCATGGGCGATTGCGCTGCCCTGGTCGATGAGCAAAAGCTAGCTAAAGAGGTCGTGGATGTTTTTCAACGATGCGATCACCTGGGTAGAGAAAGAGAAATAGCTTGATTGCCGGGTTGCATTTGGACTCAATCGAGGAACCTCGGAACAAGCTCAATTGGGGAATTCCATCTTCCAACCCATTAGCGGAAGACGATTCCACGTCTCGACGGGGTTCTAGATTCGCACAACTACTCGCAGCTTGAACCTCTCCCAACAGGACCGTGATCTGTCGTTCGCCAAATAAGTTCCCCCTGTGATGCATTCTATGGTGGGAATCATGGGCCGGCTCCCGCCAGTCACATCGCCTGACTATCTGAGGACGAATGTAACTGGCATGCGTGCATGGGATATTCACCGGGAAGCTGGATTCTCAAGCCGAAGCGATCTTCATTGCTATTACTGGGAATTTGGAGGCTGTTATATAGGCCAAGTTCGACCCTTTGGAAACGGAGGCTGACTCACCCCTAGCTCAGGCCAACTCAGTCCAGCTTAGGCTAAAGCAGAAAACGCTCAGTTCTAAAGAAGGAAGAGGAAATTTTTTAATGTCAGTTTTAGAGTCTTGTGTTATATGAACTCGCTGCCCATACTTGCTTTAATGGGCGCCACTGAGATTTTATCTTCAGTAACACTTTCATGCTTAACTTTCAGGAATCTATATATTTAACAGTCCTTTTAAGTAATACAAGTAATTAAGTCTTTCTATTAAACCAGATAATTTCTCGAAAAGATCAACTAGAATCTCCATATGATTCTCAACTATTGCCCGCCTAGAAGAATCGAGGTTATTGTCGAAATAATCGGAACAACGCCATCCAATACTGCTTGAACTGTTCCTAAGGGTCCCGAACAACTGGTAGACCCCCAGTCATCATCGATTGTTCGCCCCACGAGAATGTACGAAATCCCGATCAAGGAAATGTGCGCAAGAATCAAGGGCACGATGCAAACCGCAAAAGAGCCAAATACAACATTCCAGAAGAACCGACCGTACTTGAGCGTAATATAGACAATCAGCCCGATCGACACAACACTCAACGTCACTGCCACGCACGCAATCGGGCCATTCATGGTGTCGTCGGCATACAGGAAGTTGGTATAGCCCGTGTAGAAGAGAATCGGCACGAAGAGTGTCGCGAAAAGAGCCAACCCCTTGGCAAGAAGCATCATGAGTGCCACCAACCAGTGCCCCATCCACACGGCAAACGCGATGTAGCCGAACTGGACGCTCAGGTTGACCACGTCGAGGATGACCGGGCACGCGAGGAAGAGGAAGCCGAACGCGTCCGAGGTGTGGGTGACTTTTTGGCCCTCGACGACGTACGGCCCGCCCGCCTCTTGCACCCTTTTGGCGCACGCCGTGTAGGCCTTGGACGCGCGAGCTAGGGATATGACGAAGAAGAGGATATTGGCCAGGCTCGAAACGACCTTGGTGAGGCCGATTTCTTCGAGGTGCAGACTGTCGAGGAGGTCCTGCGTGAGGACGACGATGGAAACCAACCAGGTCGCGAATCCGTAGAAGCCGATGGGCTTCCATGTCCGGATGCAGTAGACGGGCTCCGTGTAGTTGAGATAGAGGTTGGTGTAGTTGGGCCGTCGGACTCCGTGCCAATCCTGCTTTGGAAAAGGGATTCCCGGGAGGGGAAGTGTTGTCTCGTTGTGAGTCCCGGTATCCGTGTCGTTGGCCTGTCGCGTTTGAAGTAGTGAACGGATTGAAGCGGGGGGCTCAGGTTGTGAATTGGGCATTTTCATGTTTTCCGGTGCCATCGGTCGGATGAAGGTATTTTCAGACCATTCATGGTCAACTGCGCGAGCCGCTACCAAGAACGACCCAATGGCGAGGACGACGAGCGAGCGTAGCATGATTTAATGTTGTCTTGACGTGTCGAGTTCAAGGACTTCGCCTGGCATGAGAAGCTTCCACACATGGTGAAGATGGTCCTCCTGTTTTTAATCCTCGCCAGACTCGGCCCTGAATCGTTCCCCCAAGGCGTTCTGGCTTCACTGTCTTCCAGCTGAGCCTCGATGAGGCCACCGACGTGCCCGGGAGTCATTCTGCGTCGACTAGGACTCTCTGGGAGCTTACCATATATGCAATGGCGCTCTCTGCCTCACGGCAAAATCAGGGGAATAAGTCGACAGCTAGTGCGCTACATTGCCTCCAGCTGAAGAAAATCTGATCATGTCACTCCATAACTGGACGGCTGGTCAATCCAGCCTAGCTTAGCCGCAGTCTGGTCGTGCTCGTGCCCGACGCCACTCTGCCGAGAATATCGAGACATCATTCCACCCGTGCTCGTCCAGCTGTGTGCACGAGGCGTCTTGAGCAAATTATCAGCCTCTTGGATGCCTTGGTGCCTGTAGGGCCCTGGCCAAAGATGATGATTCAATCTTCTCACATCATTCAGTGGCAGTGTCATTGCTAACAGGGCTGGAGCCTGGAGTAGAGGTGAATACAAAAAAGGCAATTGTATGAGGGGGTCAATTGCGTCGGTAGCTGGGGTTATAGATAACATTTTGTAATGACCCAGAAACTATTGCCAAATATGAAGCCGTGTTATGTTCACTTTTGGACCTGGCTGGAAATATCCGGCGCGGTGGTGTCCTTGCCAGATGTCTTTCTATTGACATATCTGCAAGAAAAATGTTTGTTTCAACTTGGAGTATCTTGTAGGAAGTTGACGTTGCATCCTTTCCTTACTAGTATCGACTCCTCTATCTTGTGCCAGGTACCTCAACTCGGACTTTGATGTCGAACCTGCAACCTCATCTCCCACTTCTCGGCCCCATCTCTCCCAAACTCACCCGCCTCGCTTCCTGTCGCCGGTCGGACCGTGCAGTAGGTGGCCTACACATGGCGCGTCTATCACACTAATGTAACTGCAGGGCGAACTTAGAGACACACCGCAGCCTCTGCTTCCTCCAGCTCCGTCTCACCGCGAACCACGTCATCGCCCGAAGGATTCTCATACATGTCACCCCTCGGAAGAAAGCTCACGGCCATCTCGACCCAATCACCGACGATTGAAGGAGGAAACACTGCACCATAAAAGTCACGAAGCCCCTTTTCCTCCCGGGCCTGACGTCAACCTGCCTCCCCAGCACCTTCGAGAAGGCCGCCTGAACATCAAACGCTGAGTGCGACCGCGGACCTTGAAGCTCCAAGACGTGTGGCTTGGTCGGGGGAGCTGCTTCTCTGACCAGCTCGGCGGCGAGCGCACGCCCGATGTCGGCGACTGCGACCATGGGGACTTTCAGATCAAACGGCGTAATGGTTGAGTAAAAGTACGGCCGAGACTCTCTCAGCGTGCCAAGGTTCGTGGCCCAGTTCTCCATGAAGTAGGCGCATCGCACAAAGACCACTTCCGGGACCTGGGCAGCTTTGAAAACCGTCTCGGCAGTGTGATTTGTTTTGATTTCGCCCTGCTGCGTGTTCAACTGACGCCTGCAATGAGCAGTGCTCCAAAACTCACGACTCCCTCGGAGAGATGCGCACCGACGCTCGACAGCAGCACCACCCGTCTCACACCCGCTCTCTCGACAGCACCACGAACGTTCTCGGAGACGATGCGGGCGTGAGCCGCAATATCCCTCCCGTCGTACGCCGGGGGAGTAATGACGAGCACGGCGTCGGTCCCCTCGAAATCGAGCGAGGAAGCGTCGCGTACGTCGGCCCGCCTGGCCGTGAAGTTTGGGCGCGAAGCGAACTCAACCGGGACCTTTTCGAGATTTCGATACAGGGCGTTGATGTCAAGGGAGTCGCCTGCCGAGGCGAGAAGCCATCGGATAGCCGCTGCGCCGGTTTTGGGGCTCGCTGGGGCAATGGTGAGCTTCATGGTTGGATGGAGGGAGATAATGATGAATCACGATTCGCGACGAAGTTGAAGAGGATGATTGATAAGTGGAGGCGACTCACACGACCCGGTCTTAGTAAGGATGTGCATCGGAGCAAAGTTGGAGAACCCGACAATCTGGTTCTCCTCGAGTGTCTCCTGACGAGGTCTGCGCAAGAGGGGACTTGTGATTGCCAAGGCTGAATTGACGCAATGCAAAGTGAGGATAGAGTATCATGTAAATAGCTTCATTTGTAAATCTCAAGTGACGATGTAGCTCCCCCAACTCTATAGGTACCGACCACCCACGGGCACCCGCCTCCCTCAAGCTGTCGGCTTGGGCTGGTCGAGAATGACATCAATGACCTTGCGGTCATCGTACGTGGCCACAGTGCGCTCGCACAAGGCGGCAACGCGCTCCTTGCTCTGCAGCCCGTCCGGGCAGATGAGCCAGATGACGTTTGTCATGAAGGAGCGGCGGTACTCAATCATGACCTCGGGGTCGTTGTGGCGATCAAACAGCGGCCCGCCCAGGCGGTGCAGCGTGGCGAGGTAGTGGTCCAGAATGTCCATCTCGCGGGCGCGGCGGTCCTCGACGCTCAGCATGGCCGTCATGTGGTAGACGACGTCGTGGAAGCACGAGCCGAAGTGGAAGGCCGACCAGTCGAGGAAGCCGATGGCGCCGTCGGCGGTGAAGTAGATGTTGCCAATGTGCGTGTCGCCGTGCAGCAGCGTGCGGAAGCGCGGGTTGCGCTCGGCGTAGTAGCGGTCCAGCGCCTCGTTGCAGCGGTCGCCGTCCATGAGGTACTCGGGGAGCTGAGGGCGGCCAGGCGTGCGGACCACGTCGTTCCAAGGGGTGCACATGAACTTCATGGCCGGATCGTAGTTGTTCCAGATCCCTGGCAGTCAGCAATGAACGGACTCTCTCTCTCACGGAAAGGGGGGGCCTACAAGGATGGTCCTCCTGGCTCTGACCCCAGTACTTTGCGTGCAGCCCGGCCAGCTGCTCGACGCCGTTCATGACCTGCTCGACCGAGTACGATGCCACCTCGGCGGGAAAAGTGCACCCTTTGTGCGTCAGGTCGTCCATGACGGCGATGCCCTGCTTCTCGCTGGTGCCGCTCCACCAGCCCCTGGGGAAGATCATGTGGTCGACGGTGGGCGCCACCTTGGAAAAGAAGTCGGCCTCGCGCTGCGCCAGGCTGACGGTCCACGGCTGGTTGGCAATCATGTCCGGGTCGAAGACGCCCTTGACGCAGACGTGCTCGGGCCGCTCCTCGTCGCTCTCGCCCTCCTCGTACGTGATGGTGTAGAAGAGCTTGCTCGCCGTGCCCCAGATGTTGCGCGTGTTCTCGACCGACTTGACCTCGTGGCCGAGCTTGGCCGAGAACCACGCGGGCGTGAGGTCCGCGGGGAGGGCGGGGAGCTGCTGTTCGGATTCAGACATGGCTTTCTGCTTTGACGATGAGAGATGATGGATGATGAAGAACGTGGCGAATGGCCGCGCGTGCGAAAGACTGCCGCAAACGCTCCCTATTTAAACCATTTTTCCTTTGACCATCGCCTTACCGGCTTTATCCTAGCTGGACTAACAGTAGTTTCCCAACGGGCTGAAACCCCATGGCCCCGAGGCGGTGGTTCGGACATTGAGACAGCAATAAGGATATCCAGGCGGCCACTGGGACGAACCAACAGCTATAAAGAGCCGGTGGACGGCATGTGCTTTCTTCGTACTCGTGCCACTCAGAAGCCTCGGCGGTGCTGGGATCGGGTTGCCCCCGTTGCATTGCAAGTGGGTTGAAGGGCCATCAATGCAGCATGAGAGTCTGAATGGAGCGGAAGAGGACCATGGTCCTGGTTTCTGGTGCGAGAATGCAGAAGGGGCCCGTCTATAGTCAATCCCTATAAGGGAGTAGTTCGTTGCCGGGTAGTATCGAGACGTTTCATCCTGACGGAACCTCACGAACCCCCCCCCTGCCAACGAAACATTGAGCCACTGTATTTTCCATTCTCAATTCGCAGGTGGCAGTCCCAGCAAACCTAGACAAGGTGCTAGGAAATTAATTGCTAACCCCCCGGCTCGGCTCGTCGCGCCGTTCCCGCCAGAGCCCGGCCAAAGCCCACACCGTCATACGACGACGCGGCAACCGTTTCTTCAGCTGAAGGATCGGCACCGACTTCTTCTACGTTGGTGGTTGGCCGTGAAACGCGACCCGGCACAGGCATGAAAATCTGTCTCGCTTGGGGGAAAGCATGTGTCGAGTAGGGCCGGTGGTTCGTCCGGCGACCCCCTGAGGAAGACCCTAGGTGTGCGACGTTGGTACTTTGAGACTTTGACAGCCTTGACTGCCGAACCAAAAGCCTTTGTCGTCGGGGGACCAATGATCCCTACTTACCGTTGCACTGAGGGATCTTACATGGCAGAAAAAACCTTTGCCTCGTCGTAGAATTGCTTCCTCAGCTGGCACGCTAACGACCCGTTGACCAAGGAAGAGGCCGGTTCTTCGAGGGTATGTATAGAGCCCTTTGATGCCGTCTCACGAAGCCAGAGAGGACCGCCTCTCCCTCTGCAAAGAATTCCCACCCTCTCTCCGCCTTCGAAAGCCGACGTGCATCTCAACATCCAGCCCGAAGTCGGCACACACCCCGTGGTCAACTCCGACCCATCATGGCCAAAGATCTGACGACGACAAAGTATGAGCCCATCCGACCCGAGGGTCTGGCTCTGGCCCTCATGGTGACGACGGTGGCCTTCACCGTCCTCTCCAGCATCGTCGTGGGCCTACGCTTCTACATCCGCCTCTCGATGCACGCGTTTGCCGTCGAGGACTGGCTGATGCTCTTCGGATATGTGAGTCTTCTGCTCCGCGTCTCCTTGCCCATTGGCTTCCCGAGGCCTGGCAACTCGTCAACGACCTTCCTGACCCCTTCCCAGGTCGTCAACCTCGGACACAACGCCTCCGTCATCGTGCTGTCGTACAGCGGCATCGGCTCCTACGACGACGTCATCACCGTCGGCATGCAGTACAAGATTGGGCTGTGGACCGTCATCTGGCAGTTCCTGTACGTGCTCGACGGCGCCGTCATCAAGTCGAGCATCATCTGGACGCTGCTCCGGCTGGCCAAGGACCTCAACCAAAAGTACCGCAACGCCCTCTGGGCCCTCTTCGGCTTCAGCTGGGTCGTCTGGCAGATCTCGTGGCCCGTTGCCATCTTCCAGTGCAAGCCCGTCGCCGCCGCCTGGGGCGAGCCGGGCGACTGCACCTCGGGCCAGTCGGTCATCCTGAACGTGTCGTACTTTGTGTCGGCCGCAAACATCTTCACCGACATCAGCACCGCCTTGATTCCGGTCCTCCTGCTGCGTCACCTTCAGATGCCCCGGAGGATCAAGCTCTTGACCATGGGCGTGCTGTCGCTGGGTGTCTTTGCGTCCGTGGCCACCACCATCCGCATCACCTACACCTGGGCGTATACTACGCCGAATAATCGATACTGTGCGTTCCGGGAACTCGAGAAAAACACCCTTGGCTAACGTCTCTGCAGACCAAATCGGCAAAATCGTCCTCCTAACCGTCCTCGAGTGCGACCTAGGCATCATCGCCGGCTCCATGCCCATGCTCCGCCGTCTCGTCCACAAACTCTCCCCCTCGTACGGCGCGAGCGACCGAACGCCCGGCAGGTCCGGCGACATCAACCTCGTCACCATCGGCGGCAGCAACGGCCGGCACATGAAGCTGTCGGGGCCGGGCAACAGCAGGAACGACGACGAGCACCACGACCACTTCCAGGACAAGGAGAGCAACGACGACGACGAGTCGACCCGGCACATCATCCACATCACCCGCGAGGTCGAGCAGGACAGCGCCTCGGAGCCGGGGCTGGCTCCCAATCGCTTCCAAGTGGCCGTCTCTGGTCGCGGCAGGGCAGGCCAAAACTCTGACCTGCCCATTTCGAGTCCGACCTGGACGCCCGCCCAGAAGCACTGAACAACCCTTGCCGGTCTCGAAGGGTCTGTCTCGTGTGAGGTGAGGACAGGGCAAAGAGACTTTGCATCGTGTTACGGCGGTAACGTGCGCCGTTCTGCTCGTGCTGAGGATCCCGAACCCCGAGGTCCGAATATTGGACCAATTCGCTGAGGGCAACGACACGACATGGACTCGACCCCATGGTCTTTCTGTGACCCCTGCCTCCTAGAAATCTCCTAGGCTGATCCCTCCCTTACTGAATAGACTTTACCGTGCCGCAAACCCCTGAGAGGTCAGAGCACCCTCCTTGGCATGCTCTTAACGATGAATACATGTACATTAATGTCTCTTCCACCCGCTGGCTCACTGTTACGTTGTTTCGAGTACCTCAGCTACACCACCATGCAAGAAGCAGATCATCATAGATAGCCAGGCTTCCTCGTGTCTGCGCAAGACCAAAACCCCGCCCTACCCAATTCCCCTCGAGTCCTCGACTGTTGCGGTGGTGCAAGAGTCGCATGTCCCAAGGTTTAGAGATATATCAGCCCTGGATGCCTCGGTTGGATCAACATCCATGTTCTGCGTTGACTTTCAGGTGAGAGGCTGAGAGGCTCCACCGAAGAGCAGATCCGTTTGGTTCTGGGCCGGTATGCATGAATATGATTCCGGGCCGTCATGGTAGGGTTGTGTCTCCTGCATGAGTCTATATTTTGAGAACATAAGGCTATCGACTCTGTTGGAAATTCTTTGCTCCCCGCTAAGGGTATCATAAGACTAATATATCCATCTATAGGGTATCATTAGTCTCCTGATGGCGTGCTCCCCTTATTCATCAGCCGCGCGTTCGGCGCTTCGGTATATTCAGACCTTCAGGTGCATGCAATAACACAGCACTACGAGAGGGGCAGTCCCAATCATCCTAGAAGTTGACGTGGCTTGGCATGCCTACAGGTAAGCTTTAACTTCCTTCCTCCCTTGGTCTTGGCTATACATATTATTCTCATTGTATGCCTGTTCGCTCACCCGTCGGGTGCTTTTAATCTTATTTTATAGAGTCATCCATATTATCCAAGGTGGACATTTCGATATCCTCCGCCTGCCTACAAAACCCTCCCTACCTTGGCCTTGCCCGAGCTGATGTCCAGGTTTTTCAAGGTCTTCGAGTGAGCCTTGATCAATTTCAAGATACAATCGTCCAGCTCCGCTCGAGCCCTGGCCGGGTCTGCTGTGGCCTCTGGATCTTGCACATCCCCAAAGGAAAGCGAGTTGAAACGCTGTGGCAAATGGGCCATCATGGCAAGTGCTGAGAAGGAGACGTAACAGCCCGGCTCTCCCAGCGAGAGCTCCTCCAGGGCAAGCAAGGGAGGGATGACTCGTGGTACCCAATCATCAGTTGTCCTGACACGGGCGACATGCAGAGCTCGAAGCGATGGCTTCCATACCTCACAGGCCTCCTCCAACTCGGTCAGATCGGGGAGCTCGCACCGCAGCTCCAGCCTCTCGAGATCGGGACTCTGGCGACAGACCAGGCTGAGGAGCACGGGATTCAGCCTCAGGTCGACATCTCGGCCCAGGTGCAAGGACTTGAGCTTGGGGGTGACATGGCGCCTCAGCACGGGCAATAGCCATGGGACTGGGCCGTGAAACGACAGTTGGACGAGCTGCATGGCGAAGTTTGCAAATCGCTCATCGTCTCGGAAAGCTACCAGGAGATTTGAATGCAACGCGACTCGGCGGTGCCTATCCTCATCCCGTTCAAGAAACATCGAATATGTAAAGGCAGTGACGTTAGGGCACGCCTGGAGAACAAATGCCAGGCCGCTCGCGTCATCAAAAGTCATCAACTCGGCGCCCCAATATTGGTCCCCGCGCTGAATCGAGAGGTCTCGGAGGTTTGGGCAGAGCCGACAGAGCTTGACCAAGATTGACACGCTGGAGCCCTTGGGCACGAATCGCACATGCAGCGACCGCACGAGCTCCGCGAGGTGAGGCTTGATGGTCAGAACGAATGCGAAGCGATACTGGTTGCCCAAGTTGTCGAGGGCCGCATGGGTGTACAAGTGCGGTTCCACGAGAGCCTGCATTGTCTGGCAGGTAGACGCGATGGCGACGAGGGTCTTGTGACGCGCCGGGCCATTCAAGTCTGCAACGTGCTCGATGATGAGCGGAAAGAGCTCGGGAGGCAGTCGATTCTTGAGCGGGCCGACCGAATCTTGGGCAGACTGCGGCTGCTGCTCTGGCACTTCATCTTTGGGCACAAAAGGGACTTTGGGCACGCAAAACTCGGCGGCCGCTCGAGCTCGGAACTGCGCCTCTTCGTCGTTGGGCTTCTTGTGGGCGATGTCCTGTATGAGATCTCTGACGCCGGCGAGGGCCAGCATGGCATCGTAGATGGCAAACTTGTAGGCGGCCATGGTGCGTGGGATTTGTTTGGAAATGTCAGGTTTCGGTGTGCCTTGTCAAAAACATACGTCAAGGTGAACGAAGGATGAGGTGCCAACGTTGCCTGCCGCCTGAACGAGGCTGTCATATGCAAGAGGCCGGAAGAGGACGGCCCGACAGGATGACTAAGGAAGAACTGTCGAATGAGCAGGAAGGGATCATGACGTTCCAACAAAGTGCAGTTCATCTTGGAATGCTGATATTTCCATTGTCCTCAATGACTATACACTGTACAGTATACGCACTGTATCGTGATGCACGAACTCACGGGGTGGACACCTAGCCGCTGCCTAGGAACACTAGGAACAAACAACAAAGCCAGGTCGAGCAGCTTATTAAAGTCGGCAAAATCTCAAAGAGACCAGCTCTTGACTGCTTTCCTACCCTGACAATACGTTTCCTATTTTCAATCTTTTTCCTTCACTCAGTCAACCCGACCTTTCCTCACGATGCCTCCAAAGAAACACACCGCCAAACCCCAAGCCTCGGCTCAGAGCGAAGACGGTCCAAGGACCAGGAGAAATCCGGCACGTAAGTAATCCAAAATAGACATCTTCTCTCTTCTCACCAGATTCACTCAATAGGAACCGCGTCTCGCACGAAGACCACGACCACGGGAGTCAAACGCTCGCGCGAAAAAGACACCTCCGGCCAACCCTCATCCAAGCGGCCAAAGGGACGCGCGTTGCCTCGAACAAACAACAACAAGGTAGCGAAAGCCTAGAATCCTTCCATAATCAACCAGCCTCCGACCAAAGTGCTCACCGTCTTCGCGTTTGGCAACGGCGAGTGCGGTGAACTGGGTCTCGGCCCCGGCGTGACGGAAACCAACTGACCGCTCCCCATGCCATCTCTCATCCACCGCTTCCAGATTGTCCAGCTCGACTGCGGCGGCATGCACACCATCGCCCTGACCATAGATGACAAGGTCATCACCTGGGGCGTCAACGACAAGGGTGCTCTGGGAAGAGACACTTCCTGGGACGAGGACCTGCGCGACATTGACGAGGATTCCAGCGATGCGTCGGGTGACTTGAGCCCGCGCGAATCGACGCCTGCTGAAGTTCCGTCTAGCTGTTTCCCTCCCGGCACCAGATTCTTCCAAGTTGCCGCTGGCGACAGCTGCAGCTTCGCCTTCTCCGGGGCCGGGCTCGTGTATGGATGGGCACATTTCGGGTTGGTTGGTTGGTTTCCCTTGACGACCAGACAGTCGCTAACCTCTGCAGGACTCTGAGGGGAAGGACGGCTTCTCTGTTGACGTGAAAGGGGCAGTTATAGAAATCCAGCCGAAGCCAACCCTTGTCTCGGGCCTCACGAACATCACGCAGATCGCCTGCGGAGCCAACCACGCGTTGGCTCTCGATGCGACTGGCAATATATGGGCGTGGGGTGCCGGCGAGCAGAATCAACTCGGTCGTCGGGTCCTGCGGCGCCGTGTCTTGGAGTGTCTCACCCCTCGCCGCGTGGGCATCTGCCGCAACAACGCCAGGTTCATCGCGTCCGGGGAGTATCATTCCTTCACCATAGACAACAAGGACGACGTGTGGGCGTGGGGTCTGAACTCCTTTGGCGAAGCCGGCTATGCAGAGGCCGCCGGGAGCGACTCGGTTCTTCTGCCGCATCCGATGAAGGCTCGTCATCTTTGCGGTAGCCATATCGTCTCTCTAGAGGGGGGCGCCCATCACTCTATTGCCGTCACGGCCGCCGGCGAGTGCCTGGCATGGGGCCGAATGGACTGTGGACAACTCGGCATTGAATTTACCTCTGAGCAATTGGCAGATGCGTCTCTCATTCGTCACGACCAGCGCGACAAGCCACGTATCTGCCTACGCCCAACCGTGGTTCCCAACATTGGCAAGGTGGCGCAAGCTTGCTGCGGTACAGACCACACTCTCTTCGTCGCCACGGACGGCAAGGCATTTGCCTCTGGCTTTGGGTCGCAAGGGCAGCTCGGCCATGGTTCCGACGATGACGCGCTGGTTGCCCAACCCGTTCGCTGCGAACAAATTGAGGGAAGAAGCTTGACTTGGGCCGGAGCCGGCGGACAGTTCTCCATGGTTGCTGCAGTCACCGAGAGGCGGCAAGGACCGGCGTCTCGGGGCCACATATGAGATTAAGTTTGCTCGCTCCGTCTGATCTGTTGGTCTCTGGACCGTCTTCCTCGAGAGGCTCTACCTAGCTTAGGGGTCGACGAGTCTCTAGAACGGCTTGCCAACGGCATCATTCTGGCGGAGAAGATGGTCACGTATTTTCAAGCGCAGATTGAAACAGTTTAGATTGGAGTTTGGGATTCAAGGACCTTGGGAGCTCGATCTATCGAATTGAACGGTCCCTGGTCTCCCTTCCGAGTGGCCAGCTACTCTCGGGCTTCCAGATGGCGAAGGGTCGCATCGGATCACCTTCAGTCCGAAGCCAGGCGTAGCATGCAGAGCGAGCTCAACATCTGCCACCAAGTATTTGTCCGACCAGCAACTCTGACTGCCATGAGGAGCATGGTGTCTCGTCTTTGGAGGCTGAAAAATGTCATGATAGAATAAACTCAATAGCCTGCGTGCCAAAACTTTGATATCTATCTTACATGTATGATATTAGGTCGCAAGTCTTGAAATCGAGATATGGTGGCATCTATTGTGCTCTCCCATCATCCTTGATTTCGGAATCTTGGCCATTTATACATGTACACCATCATCCTACTCTATATAGAAACCCAACAAGCCTGCGCCTTGCTCTAATAAGAAGTCTCGCATGAAACGCCGAGGAACCGGCTTCCATTATAAATACCGATTATGCTCTCATTTTCTTAGCTCTACTTTTTCTTCTCCGCAAAGGTTCCCATAACACCTAAACTCATCCATACGCAATGTTTCAGCCACCTCGGCGGCGACTAGTCTCTCGATTTTAATTGCGGGATGGCCGCCATCCCACCACAACTAAGACATGGTCAGTCCGTGATCTCCGTCGAGGCCGCGGCAACTTACACAAGACACGCCGTCATGGTTTCTGCACATGGTATCAGGCGCACCAAACGCTTTCGGGTCCCTTACTCCTGCGTAGAACGTCCCCGAGGTATCGACAATCCGACCTACAACGTCCTTGTGGGCCTTCTTGAAAGCGTCCAGCTTCATTCGGAGAAGACCGTTCCATATCTCGACGGCGGCATTCAGCTCGCTGATTCCTCGGTCGTGAAGCTTCTGCATATCGGGTATCATACATAATGCTACTCCTGTTAGCACATTTAATCTGGAAGTGTGGCTTGAGACGTACGTGGCACCGAGAGCAAGACATACTTGCGCAGACCAATGATGTACAGCTTCTCAAGGTTCTCAAAATACCTGTCCATCACAGACCGAACCAAGTCCCCTGCCTTGATGTTCGAGAAGCTCCGGCGAATGTCGTTGACGCCGAACCACACGCCGGCAACGGCATTCTCGGTCGTCCATTCACGGTCCTCGCCGCCGTAGTGCTTCTGAAAAGCATTGACCTGGTCCTCGAAATCGTCCTTTCTCGCTCGCACGAGGTGTTTATCGACGGTGCTGCCACTTCCGGCAAAGTTGTACGACAGCGTGACGGACAGGTTCGAAGCGGAAAAGGACGATCTGAATTCGGTCACCATCCATCCGATCCAATTGCGACCGCCGGCCGACGTCTTTCCGGGGAGGTCGGGATTGCCGAGTGGGTTTTGGGGTGAGGGTTGGTCAAGGTGAGGCTGAAAGCCGGTTTTGGAGTACGAGTCGCCGCTGGACAAGAGAAGAGTCAGTATGCTGTTTCAGTTTAATCGGGGAGAGGGGAGAGATCGCACAAGGTGACGAGGTAGTTCCTTGGTATCTTGGATGCGGCGTGGACAGTCGCAACTCGGACCAGCAGCCACACCACGACAAACAGACCCCTCATGGCGAAGTTTTATGACGGACCGGAGACAAAGGAGATCATCGAGACTGAGATTCGAGAGAGCGGGATCGGTTCAGGCCCCAGCCACGCTTCGGTGCAACGGCTGCCAGCTGTCAGACGTTGAGAACGGAAAGTGCGAGTTGAATGGTCATAGACATGCACGGATGATGACAACAGACGGATGACAATGGGACTTGACAGACGGTCGAGTGATTGGCAGTCAGCTTGGCACTTCTTTTTCTTTGTGGTCTCGGTGGTTTCCTTTTTCTGTCAAGGAAACACGTGTTGCCGCTTCGCTGTCACCTCAGCTGTTGGGTCGGCAGGTGCATATCAGCGTTGCACCTGCCACCATTTTCCCCGTTGACTTCCATGCCATCGCAGCGGCCAACTTCGAATCAGGGGTCGTTCGGTCGTTACTGGAATTGTCCAATCGTCACTTTGTCACAGCCTGAGATTGAGCGCTGGAGCAGGCTCTCACCCAATGTGCCTGATTCGTCAGCTTGCGGAGAATTGAAGATTCTTCTGCACGAACGGCATCTGCTATTGGCTTTTCAGCCTCAAAATACTGGCTCTTGTGTGGGTGTTTTCAAGACATGTGCTGGGAGATGAAAAAAGAAAGAACAACCTATCCCTTAATACGTTCGGTTCCAGGCCCCGGGAGTTTTATTGTCGATCAGGACAACTCATCAACGCCAGCTCCATAAAATGTCCATAATTATTGCTTACTCTTTCCCTAATTCGCGCTTGTCGTTGTAAGTTACATATCGAGATCGTGGAGCGAACTTATTAGCCGCCAAAGCCAAGACATTCACGCCGCCGATAATGCAACCTCGAGGAGGAGGACGTGGTTCCCTGATAGGAAATAACAATACGAAATAGGAAGTCTCCGTCGCACTCTCCTTCGCGAAACACATTGAGTTCCAATTCTCTTTCAATAACGGCAGTCTTTGCGAGAGCTTGTGCCGCAATGACGTGATCTCGCTACCACGCTTGTACCTGACGATCCCCTGTGCTCGCTGTGACCGCAGCACCCATCATGGATCGCATTCGTTCAGCCGAAAACTCGAACTCGAACATTCTAACCTTATACTGTACCGCATCCTGTAAAACGTGTCTGCTTTGGGGCACCGTTTATATCGAGCCAATGTCAATGTCGCTCTGGCTGCAGAGACCAATCTTCTCGTCGCTCTCGCCGACCCATACGTCATGGCCCTTCCCTCGCAAACGACGCCGCAGCTGGTGATGAAGGAGACGAAAAGCGATTGGAAGGAAGTCGGCCAGTCAGTCAGGTGGCCAACGAATGCTAATTCCCCCGTACATCACTGCGCATCTCGTAGTCGTCAATCAACAATAATGTCATCTTCATCTTCAGCAACCAACGTCTAGACCCAGTTCCAATCCGTGACCATGAAGCCCTCGCTCCTCCTTCTCGCTGCCGTCGCGACGGCCAAGGCCTTTTACACCATGAAGGTGTACGCTCCCGAACACCCAGAACTCCATGAACACCGCGTCAACGCCCGCGGCCGGAAATTCATCATCGGCGCCCCGAGGCCCAGCACCTATTGCGGGAGCAGGGACACGCGCCAATGCCCTCCCGGAAACACGACATTGATCGACAAGGACATGACATCCCTTGCTGTACATGGACTCCTTCTCCCCCATCTCAAACGCTCCACTAACCACCATTGTCCAGGCCTCAGTCCCCGGCGGCCAATTCATCTTCGTCTCCCCCGTCGGCTCCATCTCCTACCCCTCCGCCCACTCCTCCCTCCGGCCCCCCGGGTCTAAGATCGGCGGCTTCCGCCAATCCAGCATCCGATCCTACGTCGGCGAGACCATCGACGTCTTGTTTTGGGAACCCGAGGACGGCTACAAGGGGCTGTGGGCGTGTCCGACATCTCCTAACATGACCGTCGCGAAAGAGGCTGAACTCAAGGCGACGACCCCGTACTTCTTTGGATACGGATGTGTCTCTGTGACGGCCTTGCAGATTCGGGAGGCGGGGGATGACTTTGCGGCGTGGGCGTATACATGAGTGCCATTCGGCCTGGTTCTCTTTGGAAGTTGGCGACGAGTCTAGAGGTTCAGGCGTTCAAACAATGGCGGCACAGTAGAACCTTGAAATGCTGTATTATCTACCATGCGTATCATCGTCTCTATGATGGCTTGCTCGTCTGTCCTTTTCGCTTCAACTTGCCGACCAAGGTGGCCAGCTTGGCCTTGAGCGGTGATCCTCCTCCTTCATTGGCACCAACAAATCGTCGCACCAAAATGTTATACAATCCGCCAAAAGCCAACGCTATTGCCGTCGACGTGAAGATGATGACATTGTAAGGCATGCTAAAATCGGGCGTGGGAAGATACAGAAGCAGACTCGTCGTGCGGAGATTCGACTTCTTGGGATGTAGCGTCGTGATGACAGATGCCGCCACGTCGAAGCCTCGATTGGCGTCGGGCGGATATTCCGTGTACCGGAGAATGGCTTTTTCGAAATCGTACGTCAGGAAGACGGTGCAGTGGGGAGGAATCCGCATGAGGACCTCGAGCTGGGTCCCGCGGCTGCGATCGAGGGCAGGGCGGTAGTAGACCTCTTGGATAATGTCGGTCGCGTTGTCGGCAGACGTAGAGCTGGAGATGCGCGTCGAAAGGGTGTGCAAGTAGATGCGCATAAACCAAGGGAGCGATTCCATGTACACAAACTCGACGTCGGTGTCGCTAGGGTTGCTAAGAATAGCCTGCACGCCGCCGTGTTGCTGGCCGTGGCCCGTGAAACTTCGCTCGGCATAGAGGAGCGGCGTGTCAGGCTTGACGTGGATCTGGGCCTCATCGACGGAGGTAGGTTTGGCCAGGACGATGTTGAAATCAGCCTCGGCTGGCAGGTGATAGCATCGCGAGTTTCCGTCTGCCGCCTTGACCTCGCGAGCGCCCTGGGAGGAGAAGATGTCGCGAGAGTCGGGGACCTGTATACAAACAGGGGGGACATCGGGGTCCGTGAGAGGGCATGTTCCTCGCATGGGACGGCCAAAGATTTGAGAGAGGGTCCAGTCCTGGCCTTCCAAGTAGTCGGTCGGGAAGCAAACATCCTGAGAATTGTACGGCTTGGAGGTGTCGCAGAGCAGGTCGGTACTCGGCGGGGGTCGCGGGATCGGGTTATCTACAGGCTACGTTAGCAACCGTCAACATCGAGCTCGAAGCACACCATACCCCGAGGCCTCTTGGACCGGTTCACGTCCAGCACCATGTCCACGGTCTGCTCCATCTCCAGGACACAGCCTCCCTCGTCGTCGCACTTGGGACGCACGTCGATGGCCATGCTCTGAAACGATGCGTCAAAGAGCTTGTGGCCGTCGAGCAAGCTGGCAATGCCCGCCTTACCCTTGCACGGCAGCAGCTTCAGGAAGGGAGTCAAGTTCTCCGTGCAAACCACCTCGTGGGGTAGGACGCCGTGCAGCAGCCGGGTATTCGCGAGGGTAGCATTCGGGTGGTCGCCGTCGGGTTGGAAGGACATGACGGGTCGGATCGTCCTCGTCTCGTCGATGAAGTTCAGGCTCGCGCAGAACAGCCCAGACAGGGCATTGGTGAGCGTCAACCATTTCTCGTCCGCCTCTCCATCCGTCTCGGCGTCCAACCAAGCCCACAGCTCTACGCCCGTTCCACCCTCGCGAGTCCCGTCCCACGGCCGAGCCCCCCAGCGCTGAGCATCCCAGCGACCGAGGGTGAAGCGCAAGTGCAGCTCGCGCGTGCCGGCGTGTTGAATAATCTGGCCCAAGGAGCGGGGGAAGAAGCGGAAGTTGTGCGCCTCAAAGTCGGCAATGGATGTGTTGGCGCGAAAGTTGAAGCTCGCGAGCACGGCGGAAAGGGGCAGCGGTCGGAGGGTCAATTGCTCGTGGTAGTCGGAGGCGCCGGCGAGACCCAGGCCATTGGCGATGGCCAGCAGGAGAAACGCCAGAAAGCGGCGCATTGTGGGTGAAGTTTTGTGAGATCCGGACGGACTTCACATCTCACCTCGGCCTTGTTGTCGCCGTTGCTTCCTCGTCGGAGCGGGTTGCTTCGCTGTACTAACGACACTGGCGCTGCAGCGATATGCACGAGTTGACGTGGAAGCTGGAGGCGGGAGCTCTGTGGGCGGTGAGAAGCGGCAGAAATTCCACCTTGCTCGCAACATCCTCCACATGCCGCCGTTCAAACTTATTAGTTCAGACTCGACGTCCGCCCCGCCAACTCTCCCGAAGCCCTCACTCCCAATCATTTCGTCATGGCCGCCGAACAGAGAAAGCTGCTCGAGCAGCTCATGGGCGCCTCCTCGTCATCTCGCGCCGCCCAACTCTCCCTCAACGACCCCAAAGTCTGCCGCTCCTATCTCGCCGGCACCTGCCCGCACGACCTCTTCACCAATACCAAGCAGGACATTGGGCCCTGTCCCAAGGTGCACACCGAGGGATTGAAGACGGAATACGAGAGCCTCCCGGAGCGCGAGAAGCAAAAGTACGGCTTCGAGTACGACTATATGCGCGACCTGCAAAAGTACATTGACGAGTGCAATCGTCGCATCGACGCCGCGCAACGGAGGCTAGAGAAGACGCCCGATGAGATTCGACAAACCAACGTTCTAGTACGTTTTCCCCCTACAAGGACCATTGCTTTGACACTTGCTAACACTCAAAACAGCTGAAGAGCATCTCCGACCTCTCCTCGAGCATCAACAATGGCCTCCTCGAAGTCGAAATCCTCGGCTCCATGAATGAAGTCTCGCGCGCCCAAGACGAGCTCTTCCGCGTGCGCCAGGCCTCGCAGGCCAAACTCGACCGCGAACGCGAACTCAAGGCCCTTTCCGACACGTCGGGCCCCTCGGGCCATCAGAAGCTGCAGGTCTGCGACGTGTGCGGCGCATACCTCAGCCGCCTGGATAACGACCGCCGCTTGGCCGACCACTTTTACGGAAAGATGCATTTAGGTTATGCGCAGATGCGAAAGACGTACGAGGCCTTCCCCAAGGAGATGAAGGGCCGGTCGAGGGCACCCATGGACGATGATGGGTCGGGCATGGGAGGACCCAGGGGACCGCGAGGGCCTGGAGGCTACAGGAACGGCCGTGGTGGACGGGGTTATCGCGGTGGATGGTAATTTCGAAAGGATCGCAAAGGAGTTGGTAATTCTTGGTTTGCTCGAGGGCTATATCAGGCGTCTGGCGCTTCTTGACCAAAAACATGGCAGTGGAGGGACATTCATTTACTTTCAGAGTACCTTTGTACTAATAGGTTGATACACGACATCGACAACACTTGGCATAGACGGCAGTTTTCGTCGACGATTATACTATATTTAAATAGCCGTTGTCTCTGAGTCATATCGTGTCGTGATTTGCGCTTCTCGAGATGGAGCCGGTTTCATCGCCACACCACCGCCGACCATCATCACAGCTTTTGTAGGGCAGTTCGCTGTGTCAAGACTCGCATATCCGTGGTGTTTTTCCCTTTCAGTCCATAATTCAAGTGTGCCGGCCTCGTTTCGCCTGCCCTCGTCCTCTGCCTCCTTTTGCGGGGTCGAACCCCAGACAGCGAGGAGGCTTCAGACGTTATGCCAAAAAGCCAAGAAGATATACAGAGGGAGAACGGATTGCCGGTCGAGTAAGGAATCTATATCTGAACAAAGACATGAAAATGTCTACGTCCGACTCTCCTCGTTCCTATTCAACTCATCGAGGGCCTCCATCTCATCGTCCCACCCGCCACCGGCCGTCAAAGGCGGCGGGGGTGCAACAGCAGCTTGTGCCATTGTGTGGCTTCCCGTGGTCTTGTCTTCTCCCGCTCGCTTCGCGCCGTCGCCTGGCAAGGCGGGGAAGTCTTCAGACTTGGGTACGGCTTGCTTGGCTGGGGGTCGAGCAACGGGCACGGGAGCGTCGTCGTATCCACGTCCCCCGCGGCCGCCTCGGCCGCCTCGGCCACGGCCGCGTCCTCGGTCGCCTCGGTAGCGCTCATCCAAGAACCGGTCGACGTCGGGCCTTTCGCCTTCCTGAGTGGCAAAGCGACTGCCGCCGAGGCCGCCAACTCTGGCACCTCGAATGCCACCATTGGCACTTCGGAAGCCCTTCCTAGCTTCCTCTTCTTCCTGGGCTTGTTTACCCTCGTCCCAGCCGCCTTCCTTCATCCCCATTGCCTTGAGCTTCCGCTCTCTGTTCTTCGTACGCTCGTCCTCCATCTTCTTCCGGTCCAGCTCGCCACGTCGTCGACGCTCGGCGTCCTCGGCGCGACGTTTACGAGCTTCCTCCATTCCGCGAGCGTAGGCCTGCGCGTGTTCCTTCTCGTCTCTTTCGGCTTTTTCGTGTTGACGCGCCTTCTCGGCGGACACCAGTTTCATCTTCTCCATCTTAGCAGCGAGTTCCGCTTCGGTCAGCTTTTGACGCGGGTTAGCGCCGGACTGTAACCGGGCGTTGTCTTTGGCGACGGCGCTCTTAGGAGCGGTCGGGGCGTTTGGCGGCGCATTCGGGTTCGATTGCTGTGCCGAGCGAGGAGCAGCGGTGACAACAGCAGGGACTGGAGCCGGGGCCGGAGCCGGAGCTGGCTTGTCGGCAAATCGGGAGTGGGCGAGGGTCTGAGGAGGGGGTAATGACTTCGGAGCCGAGGGCGGCGGAGTGTGTGTGTGTTGCGTTGGTGGCGCGGCAGCTTCTTGAGGCGCGACGGGAGCTGGAGCTGGCTCTGGCTCTTTGACAGGCTCGGGCGTGGGGGTGATGACTGCCTCGCTTTCGACGGGCTCAAAGTCGTCGAAGAAGAGGTCGTCGTCGGTGCGACCTCCAAACTGGTCGTCCATGCTGGGTAGATCAAGAAGGTTGTGTTTGTTGTAGGATTTGTGGATTTGGAGGTTGGAGAAGGGAGGTCGGAGGGAGAGTATCCAAAAGGCGGGGAATTGATGCTGATATTTATTCAATCTTAGGTGATAAACAAAAAGGCTGTGGTCGCGGGAGCAACGGGTGAGGTTGTAGTCTTCGCAAGGTGTCGGAGGATGGCTTTCATCGATGAAGCTTCGCGGTTCGTCACTGAGCAGAGCTTGATGGAAGTTCCGTTCTCCATGAAGACCCCGCGAAATACAAGTTGGTACGTACTGGAGGCTGAGGAGACGGGAGGCTGGAGACGTGGCTGAAAGTGGTTAATCGTCGGCAAAATTCAATCTCGAGAGGTGCGGAGTGATCTCGGTGAAGTCTCGGGGGAATCTCACTTGGGCCATCGTGAGCACGGCCAGAGCACCTCACGCTGAGATCTAAGAATGCCTTCAAATGCGCAAATAATTCACGCGCCTACTCAGCCGGACCGCATTCATCGCCGGTCCGTATTTCTTGCCGGCACAACGACCGCCACGGGTGAAGCCGACTGGCGAGAACAAATCAGCAACGCCCTCGCCGATCAACCCGTCACCATCTTCAATCCAAAGCGAGACGACTGGGACTCTTCGTGGAGGGAAGACTCGTCCGACGAGCGATGGGTCGAGCAGATCCAGTGGGAGCTCGACATGCAGCGTCAGGCCGACATTGTCGTCGTCTTGTTCCACGGCGTCACGGCTGCGCCCATCAGTCTCGCGGAAATGGGCATGGCGTCGCAGACGGGGAAGTTGATTGCGTGTGCACTGGAGGGCTACAGCAAGCGAGGTTATGTTGAGGCCGTTTGTAAGAAATTCAACGCTCCCTTCACGACGACCCAGGAGCAGTTGAAGAGGGAGGTGGTAACAAGATTGAGAATGCTCCCTTGAGAAACGTTGGGTCTAGCTACTACTTAGGTACCTACCTATGACGGAGCATGCCTCAAAGTTTACTCCCGCCTCACATTTCGGTAGACTGGCCGTTCGTTCCAGCTACCTTTGTTCAGTAGCCAATACTAGTGCTTGAGATATGTGATATTTCACTAGCATCGAGAGGTCGAGCAACATGACTTGTCTTGGGTGTCATCGAATATGACGTCAAACAGTCCCGGCAACCTCCTACTTGAAGGCGTGAGAATCACTTAAATGCAGGTAAGTATTCAATATGAGGCTTCCAACCACACTTTACGTACTCTCTCTCGGTCCTTCTTGCTGCTCTGGGCCCATACTACGCCAGCCACATCGTCTGGTACCAGGCTCAGGCTTTTCCTTCATCCTCTCTCCTTCTCTATTCCCTGCCCTGACAAGGCGCGACGTCTTCAAGGTCTGAAAGTCAATCACTTCTCGTGAACGCTTTGTCACCCAAGCCCTCAATGTTAGGAATCAATGTTCCAATTCCTTCGCGCTTGAACGACCTCCCCCAAAGAAATCTTGATAAATCATCAAAGCACCACCAACCGGAGAGTACCTTTGACCATAAAAGAGCACCTCTTCCCAAACTGGGAGAAGTCGACACATCACATCAGCCACCGTCCGAATTCAGACCGCCATCATTCCAACTCAAGATACTGACCAGGGAGACGCGATTCGCCGATTACCCTACACGGAACCAATTTCTTAACCGATTAGCAAGAAATTAGAACCCAGGTAAAAAAAGGTGTTGTTCCCGTGCATTTTCTTTAATTTTCCCCAAATTCTACTGTTGGTCCCTACTTCCCTACATTATATCCGTCATCGGTTGCTGGGCTGCGGAATCTGTTCGTCAAGGGATATCAAGTTGACCCTCATCCGAAACGTGACCTCGGGAATTATTGCTTCTGGATTCCCCACGCAGCTCACCTCAAACCTCACTCAGGACAACTCAGCATTCTTACA
The DNA here is from genome assembly GCA_013420875.1 of Thelonectria rubi. Lineage (NCBI taxonomy): Eukaryota > Fungi > Ascomycota > Sordariomycetes > Hypocreales > Nectriaceae > Thelonectria > Thelonectria rubi. The sequence continues at coordinate 190,127 of WMHX01000002.1, read as the reverse complement.
AGTTACACTCGTATCACCAGGACCAACAAACATGCAGATCCCTGTAACCCCACGCCCAGCAGAGAAGCCCCATCGCCCTCGCATCATTCTTTACCACCAGACTCAATACTCCAAGAACAAATACGTCTCCATCCTCCCCGCTCTCAGGCCCTCCACCGGCGTCACCCACGTCATCGTTGCGGCGATACATCTCAACGCCCCGGACAGAATCACCCTGAACGATGACCTCTACGACTCCCCAAAGTTCGACCCCTTGTGGGAAGAGGTCCGGCAGCTGCAGGCTGCGGGGATCAAGGTCCTCGGCATGCTGGGCGGAGCGGCCCAGGGCTCCTACACGAAGCTGGATGGCTCGTTGGCGGGCTTCCAGAGATACTACCAGCCGCTGAAGAAGATGATTGAATGGGCGGGCCTGGACGGGCTGGACCTGGACATCGAGGAGGCCATGTCCCTCGGGGGCGTCGTGCGCCTGATCGACCATCTCAAAACCGACTTTGGCACATCGTTCCTGATCACCCTGGCTCCCGTGGCTCCGGCCCTTCTCAACCAGCAGAACCTGGGCGGGTTCAACATCGAGGAGCTGGAAAAGGGCCTGGGCTCGCGGATAGCTTGGTACAACACGCAGTTCTACTGCGGATGGGGCGACATGAGCAAGCCGCAGGGCTACGACGCCATCGTCGCGCGGGGATGGCCGCAGGAAAAGGTCGTGGTCGGGCTCGTGACGAACCCGGCCAACGGCGCCGGCTGGGTAAAGGACGAGGATTTGAAGACGTGTCTCAGGGAGCTGCTGGGTAGGTACCCCAAGCTCGGGGGGGTGATGGGATGGGAGTATTTTAACGCCGTGACGGAGGGTCACCCGGAGGAGGGAGCCCCCTGGAAATGGGCTGAGCTGATTAACGAGATACTGAGGTCCGAATCGAAGGGGAGTGGCAGTGTGGCTGAGGAGGCTTGAAGGATGGCCTTGGCTTCTACCAAGTCCTCAGTACAGTGCCTTGCCATCATCCATGCATTGCCAGGTCTCAGCCTTCAATACCTAGACCTCTCCCGCAGTCGAAGAACGAGTTCAATAGTTTCTACTCATTCCACGTCAATCGAAGTTACTCCTGGAGTAAGTCAAATGGCCGACTTTCGAGGGTTGTGCAGTCCGCCCAGCGTTACCCCATGAGACATTGCGCCAAAGGCAGGGCTGCAACAGCGCAATGCTCTTTGTGGAAAACTCCGTAAGCCACCTCCTGAGACACTGCAGTTTCCGGTATGCTTGCGCCCGGAGGCTCAGCATCCTCATCTGATGTGGAGGCTTGGATGGAGCAAGTGACTGGAATCACCTAGTCTTGTTGTCTCAGTTGCATTCCTCGTCCGCCTCACTCGTTCACTGCGACTGCTGTATTTTTTGAGTTTACATCCTACATCAAATCCCTGCCGGCTTGTACGTGAAGAGATTTCACTATGCATGAACCAACTGCCAGCCGAAGGTAGACCGGCACCGGGAAGGGGGTCTTGCCTGGAGTTGCTCAACATGGCATGTCCGCCCCTTGCCAGTGACATGGCCGGACCTGTTTTTGTTGTCCTACCGACCTGAGCAAGTTGTGACTCCTCTTAGCTGCATATGGGAGAGGAGGGGCGTGTTCCGTGGATGTGAGGCATGGTCTCGGCAGAAATGGAGGAGGGGCCGAAATTTCACAAACGAACTGGACTGTTATGCATGGTGAACACGCCATATCTGTAGGGGAAAAAGCAACTGACGGAACCTCATTACTGCTGGCCTGTGGAGAGTTTTATTTCTCGTTTGACCGCGGCGTCGATCGTATCGAGACGGACGTAGGGAGATCTGCCCCAGACATTTAGGAACCGCCGACAGGGGAAACAGGGCATCGTTAGCTTGCTTCAAAGCTGGGCCTCATCCAAGGTCACCGGCTCGGTTGCCGCCGTCCTGCTGTGCATAGTCCAATAATAGACACGCGGCAGCGGATCAGCTGCACATGGATGCTGGAGCGAACCTGTGGGAGCTGATAAGGGGTAATGGTCGGGCGAAGAGAGTGATGAACCATTTTCCGATAATGAGGGTATGTCTTGTGCCTTTTTATTTGGGACTGAGCATGATTTTGCCCGGAAAGGAAGCTCAGATGTTGGTATTGGCACCGCTAATTGACAGTTCCATAACTTCCATTTTTGACACGGCGGCCTTTGCATGTCTCAGGCGTCTAACCCAGCTTCCAGGAATGCGTGGAATGGCGTCCATCAAGAAGGGGGCCTCAAGATGTCTGCACTGCCAGTGGGCTCACGGTACGTACCTGAGTCCCTAACAAAGTAGACCGGGAAAACTGCTGTCTGCTTCGCGCGTGAGACACCGACCCGCCAAAGGGATGCCAAATTAGGTACAGTGATGCCATTCATTCAAGGGTGAGAAGCACTAGCGGCTGCTTGGTCTACGCTCGGCGCTCACCGAAGACCGCAGGCGGACGCCTAGAGGGTCCCTCGTGCAACCTCCACGACAGGTTGCCCAACAAGGGCAAGTGAAGACGTTTCTGAAGGGCAGTATGGATGGAAATGCGCATTGGAGAACAGAAAGGGGAGGATCTTGACGTGTCTTAGCCAGGACCTTCAAGTCAGTCCAGGAGACAAAGTCCCCTGGGCTGGAGAGGAGGAGAACCACTTGCAGGCTGAGGCGCGCAAACGCCCTCGGATGACTCTCCCTTGTAGCTGGGATTTAATCTCAAATATTGAAACCCGACCTGTCACTTATGGAGGGACAGCGAAGCGGATAAGAGTGGCGGTGACCCCATGATGGCCTGGGAATCGCTGGGATGCACGTCCAAGCTGCCGCGAGTAGCTGAGCGGCTCGTCCCCAAGCATCCAATCCCCTTTCGGGATTTTCCGGTGATAGCTGAGGCATGGGCAAAAGACAAAGCCCTGGTGAGTCGGGCAAAAGACTCGCCATAACACAGCCCAAAATTCGAGCATCCAGGGGGATACTCGGGAGTTGAAACCCCATGTCATGCTGTAGCACCGCTGGGCGGGCGGTTACCTCTGGCCCGATGTGCAACCAGGAAGCACGTAAGCCCCCGGCTGCTTCTTCGAGGGAGTACCGTCACTAGCATATGCCCGGGAGCTGGGGGTGGGAGGGTGTGGCACACTCATCCGTGGCGAGCCTGACCCAGAAGCAAGCCGAGCCCCAGGTCCCCAGCAGCCCCAAGGGGAGAGGGGGGCTCGGCCCAACAGCGAGACATCCCCATGAGCTAGCAAAGGCCTCCCGATCTCCATCTCGGGCATCGAACTCATCAAGATCCCAAGAGAAGCTTTCGAGCCCCCGACTACCCATTGCCGACAAGGGCTGATGCCCTCGTGGGCGATGCGGATGATCGTCAGCATCACTTCCAAGGGGTGTAGATGTAAATTGTAACCAGGCGGTGAGACTAGGCACTCTTCTTCGCTGAGAGACACTGCGAATGAGTGAACGCAGCTGGCCGAGACAGAAGAAAACTCTGCCAGTGGAGTCTGGAGTGCCCAGAGGACCTGTGAGAGGCGTCGACCCCTGCTGGCACGGTCAAACGCAGGGCGTTTCTCAAGCCACCAGAGCTGTTTGTGTCTCCTTCCATCCAATGCCTTCCCACCCATCACACAATAGTGGCGGTGGTGTGTGCCTCCGTGCGGAATGGTGGCTAGACCCAAAGTGATCCCCTCACCAGGAGCTCCCCACACGAGATAGATAGGATCCGGGCCACATCCCCGGCCCTAGGCTCCTTCACCTTGCTCCTGCCAGCTCCAAGTCCTTACCAAGGCCGCCCTGTGGACCTGATGGGACTGAGCCTTACGAATCAGGACCCTGGATGACTCTGAGACGGGGTGAGGCGCCAAACTTCGAGACCATTGAAGGGATATCAGGAGTGAGGCTGACAACGTGGAGGAGGAGTAAACATGTTGGTGTGAGGATAGCTGGAGAGAAAGAGGGTGGTCACCGCTTTCAGCAAATATTGGCCCGTTGGGCACCCCCTTACACACCAGTGACGCGCCGACGCGTCCAGTGACGGGCCCCAAACGCTCCCTACCACCCCCCGGGGTAGACTATCCTCGTGCCTTGGAATCTTAAAAGGCTGCCTGATTCAGTCCACCGGCGGTAAGTGCAGGCAATTTTCCTCCCTTACATAACAACTGCCCAATTCGTCGCCTCGCAGCTTAGCCAACGCTGGTCAGCCTCTTCCACTTTGTTGTCTCGTTGTCTCTTCTCCCTCCCTGCATCAGAGTCTCCTCTTGTCTCCTCCCTACTCGCCCGAGAGCCTCTATCGTCGAAGTACGTGGCGCGGCATGCTCCAGACGAGCGGCCGCTGCCAGCCTGCGACTCGCCGTCCATCCTCCTCAGCATCATGGAGACGCGCCTCGGCGGCCCAGCAGTCCCGTTTGGGCTAGCATTCGATTTTCGAACAGGCAGAGCATTCATGGAGGTGATGCTGTCGTGCAGTTGAAAAGGGCAGGCGTTCTCGGTGTCTTCTTTCCCATGGCCGAATTGTCCTTCTACGTTGGCATCGGCAACTGGTCTCGCGATCTTCTCTTCTCCCTCAACGCCCTTCGGTCTTCACTACTTGGGAAGTCTTGCAAGTATTTCGGTGTCAGCATCCTTCCAGTCTTGGGCCTCTCTTATCCCAGTCAACAATAGCACTCCGGATCTGCAACGATGGTGTCTCCGAAGTGTGTCGCAGACGTGCTTGAAGCCCAACGGTCAAGGTAAGTGATTCGGTGGGTTTCTCGTTTCCCCGGTAGCGATAATGCCTCGCTCTTGTTCCTCTGCGAGTTGCTTTCGCCATATACAGACCATCGACTGACAGCAACGTGAATGGAACTTGTAGTTCGTCGATTGCCCAGGTGTCGTCAATCCTCGCCTCGATGAGGAAGGCCTTCCCAACGGAAGCCTCGTTCAACGCAATGGTAGCCTATCTCGCCAACAACGAGGGCCCTATCAACGATCAACTCCAGAATCATTCCCAAAACTCCGAGTGGCGCTCTCGCCAGAGCAGATGGGACCTGACGCGTTCCTCACCCGATCTAAGAGCGAGATATATTCGACACATGGTTACCTCCAATACCCTCTCGGACACGCTGTTGGGAGTCGGAGCCCTGTTTGACGGTGTCCACAAGCGCCGAGAAGTCTGCATTGCTGTCTAGGGAGCGAGTTACCGAGCAACGATGACGATTGAGGCCTCGAATAGTGTATATGTGGAGTTGATGGACCTGTCCTGCTGAGGTTGAAAGATTCGGTGTCTGAGCCGTGGGCTGGATGTTGGACAGGTATGGCTGTCTTGGTTTGCTTGCCATAGAGGCTCCAGCTTTAGCATTCCTATATAATGGCCCCGAAGCTCAATCTAAAACTCAGGGGAAGGCAATCATTCACCACACCTGAAGCTGTGAGGCCCAGTATCCGAGAATCCAGTGTTGAAACGGTCCAAGGTTGTCATCTGAACTGATTGATCGCGAGCTTGTAAGCTATAGGACCAAGCCACAACTGGGCATGGCCAAATTAGATGGTCCAACGATTCGTGCCCAAGTCCCATCTAAAACCCCCTCCTCTCCAGATCATCTAACCGGCACTTGGCGCATATATTCTTTATTGTGGAAGTCGAGTGGACATGGGGCGTCGGTACCTGAATCAAGCAGACGTCACACGTGCGACGATCGTGATTTGACCAGTTGACGAGGGTTGACTCCCAGTTACTGACGGCTAATATGAGCATCTCCTTGAAGCACTCGATGCAGAGGCCGCCATCCGTGGGCAATATGATCCTCTTTCTGCAGATGAAACATGTGTATGCGTAGAGTTCGTCGTGGCTTTTATCTTGACTGGACATTGTTGGAGATTGGATGAAGTCTAGGGGTGGGTTACTTCAATGATGGGCTTGAGAGGTATGTCGGACTTGAGCTTTGCTCGGAGAGTCTTGCGATATATGCAGAACTGGAAGTGCTGAATCACGCCGGAGATGATGTGGGCATGAGGGGAATTCACTGAGTGTATCCAAGGAATGAGTAGGTCCGTACCATTGAATCCTTGCTTCCATCGACGAGAATGGTGTCAAGGTGGCTGTTGGTCATCTACGGCAACCGTGAAGCAAGTGCCTCGCCCATGACTGCACACTCTAGTGCGAATGATTCGCGCAGCGAATCAATCCATCTTACAAATTTCTCTGCAATCACTCAATATTTATTAAACGAATTGTTGTATCCCATCCTTTGTGCGCTTTACCAATCCAAGCAACTCCGTATTTGTTGTATCAGTAAGCCTCGAGTGGATTGACTTCTCGTACTCTACAGCAAAGACAATACCACTCAATCAACGCCAGAAAAGAATGCCCTCCAGCGCTGAAATGAACTTCGACCAAGGTGAGATAGAGGGAAAGCTACCTATGTCTCAACATCATTTCTAAGGCCGTCTCAACTCTAATAAATGAGTCGTGATCTACGTACTTACCAAGAGGGCAGGATCCCAAATATTTTCTCGAAAAGGTATAAGAATGGTCCAGATGGCCTGAATATCATATGATCTTGACACACCTTATAATGAATGCGTCTTGAAAAGGGGCAGAAGGTGTGTTTGTGCGATATCCATGTCACTCGAGTCGGAGAAGTCTGGAAGCATACTGTAGGTATTTCATTTGCATGTATCTCATTCGCGTACCGATGGTGTTATGGACTTCCACCTATCTAAAAACATAACACATGACTTGACTACTCGAAGGGCGGCTTTAACGAAGTCATAAATGTAAATCTCCACATCATCGGCTTTTCTGTCCTCCCCCGACTTTGCCTCGAATGTTCGAGGCATTTTCACCAGCGCACTAAGTCGTGACAGTACTCTCTTTCGTGATTTTCGAAGCGAGTCAGAGGCCTGGACGGCAGGGGACTCTCGGCTTATGCAGTGCGTCACTTCCTGTCTCTGTATAAGCAAGGGAAACAGCTAAGATCGGATCATCGCAGAGCATAACTTACAAGCAGATGCCGGACGCCCCGAATCAGTGGGCGTGGAAGCCTGGGGTCGAGGAAGGATTCATCAGCACATGTTGCAGCTATTGAAGATAACGACTGCCACAGCTCGAGTAGCCCATCCAGGACGCCGCCAATTTCTGGAGGATCATAGGGTTCGCAATAATTCGTTGGAATCCAACCTCGGCGCCCACTAGGAATGTCGGTGGCGTCTGCCCAGCCGCTTGATGAAATCGAATGAACTAGGCACAAGGATCCTTCATCAAGTGGCAATAAAACGGTCGACTTGGACAAGGGGTGAGTGAGCTTAGCAGGATCAAAAGGGTGAAGGGCCCGGAACAAATGATGAAACGGTGAAGGAGCACTGGAGGTTTCAGTAGGGGCTGGAGCAGATTCTGTCGGGGGAGCTGATGTTTCGGCTTGCAGGACAACTCGCTGCACTACTCGCTTGAACACAGTAATGTCGTCATCGTAAGGTTCTTTCCAGGTTCCCCCTTGCGTGAAGTTGACCTCGGATTCCTGCGTGGTGGGCTCGTTCGAGTTATCTGTGTCTTGCGATAACTCCAACTGAGAATCGACTGTGTGGGAAGATTTCTCGAGACTGCGGTTAGAGCTGAGCAGATCGAGAATGGGAGTAAATATCTCTCGCTCACACAGCGGACTATTCTTCTGTTAGAGGATCATTGACCGCATAAATTGGGTATTAAGTCATACCAGGTGTGCAACGGTTGCGTCTCGCATCTTTCCCAAGCCCCCGAGCAAGTCCTATCTGGGCAATGCTGTTCGTCCTTCTGGGCGGATATTTGAAGTTGCTTCCGTAGAATCATTGACATTGAAATTGTCAATCCAGGCCGAATGGATGCACTCCAATTCCGATGGTGCAGCACGCGATTATTGGATGCGCTCAGAATCAAGAACCTGCCTTGACTTATCCATGTAGAGCCTGGAAGGCCCTTGAATTCCTCTTCGATGAATGCTTGAAGGACCTATATAGCACCGATTAGCTGCTGTCATCCTAACCTTTCCAGGGAGATAACCTTGAAGTGGCGGAAGTATTCGATTGGCAAGACTCGTGGTGCTCTGCCGAGAGCGTCTAGGAATGATATATTGTACTTGGCTAGCAATATAGGCGTCAATGCCCGCGATGGTGCTGTTATCCTTGACAGAACAGTGCTTGTGATAGTCGTTAGCGAGCAATAGAATCCAGCCTTGAATGACCTACAATAAGCTCTTCAAAAAGGTCACCAGATACAGAAACACGAGGTAGCAACTGCCACTACTGTCAATAAAAATACCTATAGCACAACAGTTATGGCTACTTACATTTCTTGCGTCGACCAGCCAAGGTTCTTCCAGTTTATACGAGACCTTGTGGGGTTTCGCAGGGCTGACTTCTGACGGCGAATCTCATTCCCAACCGTGGGCTTCACGGCAGCAATCCGCGACTCTTCATCCGCATTAGAACTGTGGCTCACCAAACAAGACTCTATCCGTTGCTGCAGCTGGCTTTGGTGTGAGAGTTGTTCTTTGATCTGGCTCATGCTGGAGTCAAGGCCGCCCTGAAGTCTTGACAGACTTGCAACCAGGGTATCCTGATGCGTGTGTCGATCATCGACACCATGCGAGGGAATCCGTGGGTTGGACAGTGCCAGCTCCTCTCGTAGAAGGTAAATCATCTCAGGACGGATCACTTCCCGAAAAGCGGCACGTAAGTTGTCGGGGAGCCTTTGTTGTGTCGACCATGCGACATCGCTACACAACTGTTAGCGCGCTCCTGCTATAAGTACTTCTGTATTCGACCTACAGCGTCAAACGTTGCACGAGTGTGTCAATAACTCGCATGCGTTGATCGATCTTGTTCTTCAAGACCACGACCTTCCTTGACATGAACATGTGCCATTGCAGCTTGCGCGAAATATGTCGATGAAATCCCCGATGCACGGTATCCCCCAAAGTCGAATCGTACTTTAGAACGGCCGCCAAGAACTCGTCGACTGGCTCTTTGATCTGTCTGACCTGTTCAGAAATTTGTTCATGATATGTAGGGTACGCATTCCAGGCTGTGAAGGTCTGTAAGGGCTCGAGAGACCGCGTCAATCCCTGCAGGAAGGAGACGGCCTCACGATAATCGCCAGCTGCGCCATTGCAGTCGTCGAGGGCTTGAATGAGGTTGTAAACGAGGGTTACTGCCGCGGCGATGTCACCTGCAGACCACCCGAATGACATGGCGGGTATGCGGAGGAATATCCGGACTCCGGAGTAGATGGAGGGATGGCATTTTGATCAGCAGACTGCAGCTCTCTGGGGAAGAAAGAGAGAGGGAGCCTGGAGCTTAGTCAGCTCACCGAGCAGCGCTCATCTTCAATAATTACCCCGCCACGTCAGCCGCACTTCTTACGCACCAGCACCGCAATCTTTCATCAGATCCATGCCTAATCAACCTCACCACTAAGGCTCGGGCCAACTTACGCTAAACATGGACCCGATAAGTGGTCTCGCCCTGGGCTGCAACATTCTCGACCTCGTCAGCCGAGCAATCAAATGCGGCGCCGCCGTGGTTGAAATCTATGGCGCTGTCGATGGCCTGCCAAGAGCGCACAGGATCGCGGGACAGGAGGCTGACAGCCTGCGTGACGTGGTCCAAGACTTGCAGCGTCAGGAAGCCAAGTTTGAGGAATCAAAGAGCGATGAGCTTCAACAGAAGGTTGCAACCATCGTCGGGCTCTGCAACAAGCTTTGGAAGATCCTGGACGAGTGCAAGTCAGCGAGACAGAGGAGTTCCTTCCGAGCGACTGTCAAGGCCTTCGCGAAGAAGGGCGAAATCCAAGAGCTCCAAGAGGAGTTAGACTCCGCCCGAAAAGATCTCGAGTCCTTGGTTGTCGCCCGCACACAGTATGCGCCCCGTTTCGAACTTGAACGAGTAAGTTGACTGACTGTATTAGTGCCTACGTCCAGAGAGCCAACGCCGCACTGAATGATTTGGGCGTCAGTCATTCGCAGATGGCGAAGCATTTGCGCGAAATGGATGACAGACTGGCGGAGATCCGAGACGAGATCAAGTCCGACCGAGCGGGCGCGTCGGCACAAGACACCACACAAATCATTCGCGATGCCCAGGAAACCATGGTCGACGCCAAGATTCTCGACCTTCTTCACTTCAAGACTCTAGGGCAGCGTCAGATGGAGTTGAAACCTGGTCACGAGAACACTTTTTCGTGGATCTTCGACGATCCAGACTTGGTCAGCAAGTTGGAGCCTGACCTCCAGACGACTCTGCCAGATTGGCTGCGAGGAGGATCTGGCATCTTCCATGTTGCGGGGAAACCGGGATCGGGAAAGTCGACGCTGATGAAGTATCTCTGCAGCCACCCACAGCTCATGCCGCTCCTCGCCGAGTGGGCTGGCGATAGCGAGCTCATCTTTGCCAGGTTCTTCTTCTGGAAGCTCGGAACGAGCTCTGAGGAGAAGACCATCATGGGCTTGATCCGAAGTCTTCTCTACGAAGTGCTCTGCGAGGCTCCTTCCTTGACGAAAACCCTTTTCCCCCAGACTCGGGCCAAGATGGTGCAGCAACCCGAGCGGCGGGACGGTGCAGAGCTCATCTCAAGTGAGATGAAGGATGCCATTGACAAGCTGGTGGAGTTCTCGGCCCTTACGAATCCGCCCCCTTCAATGAAACTCATCCGAGGCTGTTTCTTCATTGACGGCTTGGACGAGCTTGTCGATGCGGGCGAGAGGTTTGAGGACCTTGTTTCAATGCTTCTACAATGGACTGAGAAGTCCAACGGCAACATCAAAATCTGTGTCTCAAGTCGGATCCAGGAGCCCTTCACAGGAAGATTCAAAATCGGCCAGAGAATCACGCTCAACCGGCTTACAGAAAGGGACATTGATCGGTTCGTGAGAGATCGCCTCCAGAGCAACAGCAACTTCAAAAAACTCGAGCGAGAACAGGGCGAACGCCTCGTTCGGGGCGTCATTAACGCTGCCGATGGTGTTTTCCTTTCCGTTGCCCTGGTGGTCCTGTCATTGTTGGATGGGCTGGACATGCACATCCCCATCGAACGTCTCCAAGAGCAAGTCGCCAAAACACCTCGAACCCTGGAGGCCCTCTTAACCCATATCATTGAGAGCATTGGAAGGGAGTATCGTGATAGTGCCGATTTGTTATTGGCTACTGTCCTACGAGGCCATGGAGTCCTTCTTTCTCCCGAAGCTGAATTAGTGCGCGGCGACCCAGATAGCGGCTTCTATCTGACTGTTTTTGGGGGGTTCTCCATCCTCACTGCTGGAGATATGAGAAAGCAGATCAGTCACAATCTTCAGGTCAAAGATCTGGACTTCAAAAGCCGATTCCACAAAGGCATGTCGGAGAAAGAGATCTATGAACTGATGAAGACTGCGGTTCTTTCACGGTGCAACGGATTGATCGAAGTGGGCAACGACTCATTGATCGAGTTCATGCATCGGTCGATTCCAGAGGTCCTTCAAGCCCATTTCCAGCGTTGCCAGGCTCCAAGTCATCGGTTGAGTGATCACCAGATTGGCCTGACTATGGCGTGGGCGTATAGTTTGGAGATGGAGCTGACGGCGGCGAAGGAGAAACAGGGTGCACTTCTGAGTACCTTTTTGCTTGGCCAAATGCCCAGCTTGAATGCGAACTGCAGCGATGACGCAGATGCATCCGACATGTCAACAAGCGACAGATCGGCCCTCTTCTTTCAAAAGCTTGGTATGGACAGCTTCCTCGGGTTTCTCTACAGGCTAAGGCAGACAAGGCTCGACGATGAGTGCGAAGACATTTTCCGCATTCTGCTCTCGATTGATTCAACAGTCGACCAGCCCTGGGGACGAGCACATTTAAAAGCCCACGCACGCGACACGAGCCTGGCGGTATGGAGCGGCAACAAGTGCCCGTGGAGTCTAATAGAGTGGAGTGCAGTGGTCGGCCACTACGAATTCATCGACTGGGTCTTCAGAGGCAAGAGGATCAGGGACGTGGAATATCGACTCCTCGGCGTCATGTCCATTGTGACTTCACTCGGCCTCGCATATCTCAACCTGCTCATTTTCAGAATGATGGAAACAATCTTTCGCCTTGGTCTGTCCGCTGATGCGACGTTTCCAGGCGGACATTTGTCCGGCAAGCCCCTGTGGCATGTTGTACTTATCCATTCCTTCCAGAATGAAGTTGGAACCGATACCTTTGGCGACGTTATAGAGCTGTGGCTAAGAAACGGTTCTGACCCGCATGTTGCCTTCAAGGTGAAATATATTAAAGATGAAGGCTTGATCATTTCAGGAACCATGAACCCGAAGGACGGTTCCATCATAATCCCTGCACGCTACACTAAGCAAAGGTGGAATTCGGAATATCAAAGATTCGCGCTTGCAAACTATGGACGAGTCACGGTGGAAGACGCCCCCAAGTCCATGTCACTGCGGACATTGATTCAGTGGACTCTTCCTGCAAACCATCAGGTGCTCCTCGACTTGATTGACAGCAAAGGCGGGTCTGGGAGTCAGGACCAGGACTCTCAAGGTAACGCGTCATCTGACCAGGCCAAGTTCCCCCCACTAACATGAGTTGTAGATATTAAACCAGAGCCGGCAAACGAAATACAAAGACGGCAGGAACGGCAATCCACAAGACAGGCAAAGACGACCAACCGTGGAGAGAGCAATGCTGTTGAGGAATGGGATTGGATTTGTATTTGTGCGCCCATCCTTTACCATGATTTTGAAACACGTGCTGAGTTAACTTTGGTGGCAGATCTGGCGATGGCTTGCCTGGCTTGCTTGGTGGGAGTTTTCCTGACATATGCTGATATCATGACGGCCGCATAACTGCAGAATTACGAGGGGGCTGGGGGGATACTGCTACTGCTCGTGAAGATGCTGTGCCATTTATTGCTCTACGTCAATGTCATTTTCTTATTATTGCTGCGTTCGCAACTTCACCCTAGAAACTTCGAGCGTTAGTCTGTCAACCTGAAGCTGTGAGTTGGGCACAAACACAATCGACGAGTGTCCTAGTTGCCAGTGGTAGCAACTGAAATAGCCCAGCGCTTTACCAATTCGCTCTCGAGCCGTCCTATTATCTCGAGCTGTTCTACTAGTTTACATTCTTCAATGATATTTAAACGCATTCTATCACATTTGAAAATAGGACTGGACAAGTCAGGGTACCGCTGACCGAGTGGGGTGCTCGTCTTAATTTGCAGCAGCTCCTTAGTCAGCGTGTTGGTAACAATCCTCGCTAAAGCTCAGCGCTTACAGAAGTTGCACCCTTCACACGAAACAGCTCATGCCTCTCCTCTGCTCATGGAGCTCAGCAAGTCCTCGATAAACCCAAAAGAGGCCCTCCTCCTCAAGTCGGCCACGGATGGAGACGAAGCAACCGTCAGCCGCCTGCTGAAAGCCGACGGCAACCTCATCTGGGCCAAGGCGCAAAGAACGGAAAACTCACCTCTGCATCTAGCCGTCGCCGGCAACCACGAAGGCGTCGTCCGGCTGCTGCTCGAGCACGGAGCGAACCCCGAGGCCGCAAACGTCTCGGGCTGGAAACCGCTGGCCATTGCCGCGAGGAGCGGCTCGGCCTTCCTGCCAGTTGCCGAGCTGCTGCTTCAGTATGGAGCCGAGATTGAATCCGTCAATCGCCGCCTCAACGAGACTGCCCTCCATGTCTGCGCCGAGAAGGGCTTTCTCCAGATGGCTCAGATCCTGCTCGACCATGGCGCCCAAGTCGACTTTCGAGATCTCCGTGGCCGAACACCCCTCTTCAAGGCCGTTTCTGGGCGCAGCATCGACTTGATCAAGCTGTTGCTCGAGTACGGCGCAGCAAAGGACGTCCACACCGACAAGGGTGTGACTCTGGAGAGTCTCGCTGTCAACGACACCAAGATCCTGGACCTTCTAAGGAAACCTCAGCTTCTCCATGGACCGAGAATCTCGGGTCAGGGAGAACCGACGCAGCCGGGAAAGTCGAGGACGCTCATCGCAAGACTTGCACCTCCGTCCGACGACCATGCCAAGATGATGGCTTGTCATGCCTTTAAAGCCACTGTTGTCGACTTTTATCTGGGAAAAACGGAGCAGAGGATACAAAAGTCGATGCCCATTTACGATGTTGTCTATGGGCAAGGGGCAAACTCCATTATGAACGAGGCCCGAGAAGGGGTGATTAAGGGAAAGCCGTCTTTCCGATGGTACCATCTCCCTGCAAATAACGTGAGTGACTGCAGCTGCACATGAGTACCCGTCGAGGTGAATACTAACAAATATGCGAATAGATGGAATGGGTCGAGGTACTTACGTCTTGATGGCATCTGGCCCTGACACTAATAGCATACTAGGCCTTGATCCGCAGACATTTCGCTGAGCACAGCTCGAGAGCAGGACGCTATACAGATGAGCTTGCCACCGAACTCGGCATCGGGCGTACGCGCGGCGAGAATCACCTTCTATTCACCTCGAAGGGCTCATTTGTCCGGCCATTTTGTCAAGAGGTTACGGTGAGTCGACTGTTGATGGGTTCAAGAAGAAATCCATTCGCTAACGCAATGACTCTACTTAGATAACACCGACAAGTTTTGACCCTCAACAGGGTCGATATGTTGCAGCATTCGTTCCCTATCTGCATTATGAAACGCAAAAGGACTTCAAGGAAATGTCCACGTCGGTTCGTAGAGCTTTGAAGGACATGGCAATCGCGACAGGGGAGAAGGATAAAGAATCCAACGAATCCGACAAGGACTCGGGCTGTTAGAAACCCAAAGCTTGATCCGTTATTGATTATCTACTGACTACATGTAGCAATCCATGAAGACTCGGACTCCTCGTCCAAGGCGGCTGCGAAACGCAGAGAGGACCGCCAAAAGTCCAAGGCAGACAAAAAGGCCAAAAAGAACGACCTCGATGGCCTGCTAGGGCTGAAACCGTCTCCGGGCATCTTGCACAAGCTCCTGATTCGAGGCTATCTCAAACCGGGAGCTGCTGATGAAACGCCGCCGCTCCAACTCCGTCGCACTCTTGACCATTACTTTTACAGCCATCTACCCAGCACCTCCAAGCGGGACAGTGATCAAGTCGTCTTGCGCTACACGAACAAGTTTGTCAATATGGAGCCCAAGATCTTCATGGTTGACCAGCTCTGGCTTTGGGTCTTGGATGATGGTACGTCTCGGCTCAGCTAGGTTCGGCTGACGGTGACTAATGTGAAGTGTAGATACCGTCATCAGCTGCTGCCCTGTGAGATGGGACTCTTGGATGATACCATCCCAAGCCGAACCGACTCTGAACGAAGCTGCACCGGACGCATTGGGTCCTGCTCCAAAGTCGCGGGTGGATTTTGTGATTCGCGAGAACGATCCGTTGAATATTCACCAAGCCATTACCGGACACCTGAGGAAGATCAGACGAGAGTCCATCGCCAGCGTCGAGGAACTGTGCCGACTCATCACGTCGTCGTGTGTCAACGCGTTTGATCCGTACAGAACGCCGGAAGACTTTCACTTTTTCGACTTTATGGAGCGCGAAATTGGGAATGTGGTGAGTACAATGAGCATTTATATTGACCAACACTCACCACCTCAAGATTGATCAAACTACGGAAAATTTTCAAGACTTCCGGGTTCTTCTCGACGCGGCCGGTACAGGCGAGCTCCTGTCGGCCACGAACATTAGCATCGAGCATGAGACCAAACTGCTCGTTGAGATTGAAGACATCCGAGACGAACTTGGGATTCTGCGGCTGATTCTCGAGGATCAAAAGTCCGTCGTCGACGACCTCGACGAGCTGCTCGCTCCTTCGGAACCGTTTGAAGATGCAAACTCCAGCACCAACGGCCGCAAGGATCATGCCCTCAGAGGCAACCGAGTTCTGCAGAGCCATCTGGGCCGGGTTAGTCGAATGGAGGCACTCACGGCGCGATCGATCCAATCTGTACGCCAAAACACCCACCGTCCTCCAGTCGCCACTGAAGACATGTGCTGACTCCTCGCAGCTCCGCTCGCTGCTGAAGCTGAAGCAGCAGCACGCCAGCCTGTCCGAGGCCCAGTCCTCGCGAAAGCTGGCAGAGTTCAGCTCGGCGCAGGCGCGCGTCGCCACGGCGTACAACAAGATGGTTGCCGAGCAGGTAACGCTTGCGGGACAGCAGGCCAGGGAGACGGCCAAGCAGGGAAACGTCATGATGCTGTTCACCGTTGTGACGGTCGTTTTCGTATGTGGCCCCGTCCCTCTTCTGGCTCGCATGGCTAACCGTCAATGTAGCTTCCCTTGTCCTTCATGACGTCGTTCTTCACCATCCAGCTTGATGCTTTCCCCGTCAACGAAAACGACAAGATGTCTATCTCCTACGTCTTGGCCATCATGTGTAAGATACACTCCCTTCGATCCTGTCTCAAGTCTCCTCTAACAATCCATGCTTTCAGTGACGGTATCTGCAGGAGTGTCCATCCCCTTTGTCCTCCTCGCCTTCAACTTCGAAAAAGTCATCACGTGGCCAAGCCAGGCCATCGAATGGCTCAGAAAAGGAGCTCTCGCAATGTTCATCATCGTCGCGACCGTGGTCCTTGTCATAATCGCCCTGGCCGTGATTCTGTCACAGCCGCTCAGTTCGCAGATCAAGGCAGCCACCTGTCTTGCTATAGGGTTGATGGCCGTCATTATTGTGGTTTCTATCATCATTTCTGGACGGGGCCGGCGCATGGGACTTCCTCTGGGAACAGAGGACACGGAGGCGAGCAGTCGCAGTGGGACTGGGCGTACGAGCCAGACGAGCAGCGAGATACTTGATTAATATTGTTCCTCATCCGACAAAGTCTCTGCATAACCCTGCGGCACCTGGCGTTCTGCGGGTGCTTCCATGTCTCTAGCCCACTGGGCAGTGTCTCTGTTCACGTGCCTGGGATAGTATGCCGCGTTCCTCTGCCCCGTGAGGTACAGTAACCTTAATAGCAATGCCGGGTCGACCTGCTGCTGCATCTGCGGGCCCGGACCGAACTGTGGCGGCAGCTGTTCTCCCTGCTCCAGGGGCACGCCCGTCTCGCCCGTCGCACCAGCCTGTTCTGGCGTCGGCGTCGGCGGTCGGCTTTCCTCCGAGGGCTTCGACACCGACCACTTCTTGAGGCTCAAAGACGCCATGCCGCACAGTGTCAGGACGAAGCTGACCCAGCCGAGCGCGATGGAGGCCGTTCCGGAATGGCACTCGATGGCTTCAAAGGCGACGTGTTTCGTCAGCGCGGTTCCGGAGGCGCCCGCGAGGTGCTGCCACAGGGCGGCTATCAATGCCGATGCGGTCGCGGTCAGCATGAGCCAGATTGAACAGGTCCTGGCGGTTGAAGAGTGTTCTGCCGAGTGGTTGACAAAGGCCGTGATGCGGCTCCCCCGGTAGTTCGAGAGCGATTCACTGGACAGAGGGTAGTGTATTCCCAACAAGAGAGCCCCCAGTACGAAAAAGACGCTGATAAATCTAAGCAAAAAATGGTTAACCGTGCATCTAATCGGGCGGGAGGTTACGCACAGGAAGGCAGTCGAAATTGCTTCGGACTGGAATCTGCTCCCAATCCACAACAGGTTAAGAGGATCCGACTGGTTCGCCGCCCTCATGCTCTTTGCAAGATCCGAAGACCGGGCGTCGCATGCCCACGAGCCCAGGTTTGTCATTACGCACATGGCGAAGTACCCGACCCGGACTTCGATGATGTTGGTCGTGTCGTTGAGTCGGCTATGAAGGACGGCCGAGAGCGTGTCATTGGTCTTGGGGCTGCTCTGCGAACCGGTGGGGTAGGAGAAGGAGAGTATGTAGATGTCTCTTAGGAGGCTTGTCGACGATGTGCAGGCGGCAAGCAGTAGACCTGTTTGAAGAGGGGGTCAATTTCGATGTCGATGACGAGAGTTGCTGGAAGCCCCTGGATAAAACTCACTCAACAGAATAGTGATTACCGAGAATAAGAATGTATGTGGGTAGTTAATCCGTAGGAGAATCGGTACCAAATCCCTCAATGACTCTGCACGACGCGAAGATACTTCAGCTGTGTAGTTGTCAGTCAATGCAAGGCGCCAGAGGAGACTCTGAGGGGTTTACTACAGGAGGTTGTGGTGTGTGACTCTGCAGAATCTGAAGAAGCCATGTCTACCTCTTCTACCTCTGTCGAGGTCGGGGCGCATGAGAGTATTTCTGCAGGCAACGCAGCCTCGAGTCACGGCCTTGACGAGTCGGTTGAGCCGCCAGTTGAGACACTCACTATTGGGCCATTCGAGGATACTTGGAGCTTTCGTTAGTTCCTTTCGCAGCTTCGCTCAGCTGGCCGAGCTACGGAAATTGCATCAGCTGAAGGCGTGGATCACACGTGACGCTGGAATCCTTCCACTTTGCTCATATTGGTGGGTTAACCGCCCAAGATCCCTGCCAGTTCTGTTGGTGGCTGGTGTTGCTTAGCTCACGCGGGTTTTTGTCTTCCTAGACTCCTAGTACCGGATTCGTCCTTGGATAACTTCCGGCACTCTCCAGAAATTCGTTGTTGACATGGTCCGAATACCAGATATTCGCCGCCTGTGGCCCCGGGCTGCTACCGCGAGAACCGATTCGGATAACAGCTCGCACGCTCCGACACGAACTTCATCATCTACAACGAGGGAGCCACAAGTGTCAGCGACTTCGACATCATCTGATGAAGCGCAATCTGTCCATGAATCCCGGATTCCAGATCGAATTCGCCGCTTCGCAGCCAAGCTCCCCTGGCCACGAGCACGAGCTACTCCCGCCGGAAGCGATTCGGGCAGCGGCTCGGATGCAGCGAGCGACGCACAGGAGTCGGGGACGTCGGAAGGAGCGCCACATGTGAATACGTTCCGCATTCCGGACTGGCTTCCCCGCGTCTGGGCACGAAATGCTCCGGCGCAAACTGATTCAGACAGCGGCTCGCATGCTCCAACCAGATCATCTGAGCAATCAGCATCCACCTATTTCTCTTGTAAGTGTGTTTATACCAAGGTTTTGACTTGGATACTCCCTTCGTTCTCCAGCTCACCTCACTCATACCGTATTGTGAATAGCGAGCATCAGTTTCGAACCTGCAGCTTGGTGGTGGAGATTCGTACCTTGGCTTGGATATCACCATTTCTTGGTCACCTTCGAGTTCATATGCATTCCTTTCTTGGGTGAGTCACGCAATCGCCCTTTCTAGTAGACCCTAGTCCTGACGAAAAAACACACAGCCCTGGTTGTGGCAGCCTGCACAACCACCGGCACCATGCAAGATCTTCACCTCGTGTCTTTCTCGTATCGCCAGAACGAACCGCCGGAGGACCACAAGTCCCTAATCATGAACGACACCCTTCAAGATGCGGTTTTCAACTTGACACTCGGGGCGACGGATGACGTCGTCCGTGTTCAGGAAGTGCTCGTCGGCTACCTTTGCAACTGTGTCAAATTGGATCCGGGTCCGTGGCATTGCGGGATCAAGTCCTCAACCATTTCAGGCGTTGAAGTATTCGATCCTCTGAACATTATGGAAATCGCACATGATTTCCGTACCAAAACCGTCTCGTGTGGCCTCATGTTAGTTTGCTCCCAGGACCGAGTACCGACATTCTTGAATGAAACGACCTAACAAACAGGAAGGATTATCTGTATTATTCTTTCTACTTTCAGCATGATGATTATCTACACCGTTCCGAAGTGGATCGTCCCTCCTGAATTCGAGGGCTCGGGTACCGCCCGTTCCGATAGGACCGTCTTCGCCAGGCGTGCCATCGGTGCCGTGGCGATAGTCGTCAGCTCCTGCATGAGTCTCGGGCTGCTCATTGCCATGGCCTGGCAGCATATTGCTGTCGCGTCGGCCGGAGTACTCGTGGAAGCACTCCGGTACGAAGCGATCGAGGTGCGCACTGGGCGTTCTGCTGCCGTGCTTGGTTGGATGAGCGTCTTTCTGTCGACAATGACCATGATAGGGCTTGGGATAATGTTACACTCCATAGGTATTTTGCTAGAAATGCTGGAGGATGTGGAAGTTGTGGAAGATGTGGAAGTTGTGGAAGTTGTGGAAGATGTGGAAGATGTGGAAGTTGTGGAAGATGTGGAAGATGTGGAAGTTGTGGAAGTTGTGGAAGATGTGACTGTTAGCAGTCAGTCGGACTGATTCAACTTGATCATGAGGCTTTCACTCAATCTATGCCGCAGGGAATACACTCGGTCCCTTTTGTATCATTATCACGGCGATAGACACATCGTAATACATCAAGGATAGATTATAGCATCTGGAGGCCTAGTTGAAGAGTGGGGGTAGGCTCCAGAAGTGGTATATCGATATGAATTTAGAGATGGCTACCTACCTAGCTAAACATGTGTCGAGAACTGACAGAGGTTTTCCCTCCACTGCCGGGACTCGGAGGTACTTTTCAACCAAGAATGAAGGAATTTTGGATTTGGCAGCTCCAAAGATGTGGCCTCATGCTAATTGTCTCGTCGCGTTTCACCATAGGTAGGTACTTCCCATTTGCTTGGCGTCTCGCGGGACCGTAAATCCCTTGGCATGCAACCCGGAACTGCACCTTTGCCGCCATATTAAAGGAAACCGGTGTGAAATGTCAAACTCGGGAAGATCAGTTGGTACTGGCATGATGAAGCACTCAAACGACAACTTTCCCACTTTTAGGAACTGGCTAATTCAAGTGACAACACTTGAGACGCCTCAACGCCAACAGCCAGCGCTCTGGTTTCATCTGATTCTGGGCACGGTGCTCGTGCAATTTCTTGTTGATTTATTTTCGTCTGCACGCGTTCCAGAACGTCTTCTCTTCCCGATTCAGCCTCTGACATGTTGCACCTGAGTGAAACAAGCCTCCCTCCTTCACAAGGTAATCAACAAGCTTAAACTTGTCCTAAGCTCTACATGGAACAGAGGTTGCATCGGGTCCTAGAAGCCGATGCGGCCATGCCGCAACCGCCTCGGCACTTTGGATAACACTGTGTTTGAGACGGCGGTAGTTCCGAGATGCCCCAGAAAGAGCCAGTCATGAGTCACCGTGGACTCACTCGATGCAGATTCACGGGCCCTGTCCTTGGCAGATTCGCGAGCTGTGGGGGTTCGTCCAAGCGCATTAAGGTGTTTCTTGTCGTTCCGATCTTGACGACTGCGCGAGATGAAGGCGGCCCGAGAGAAGATTACATTTTCTCACAGGTGGCCGACGAGTCCAACGCAATACGGAGCCATATAAGTAGTATTGATGGTGCTCTGTTATGTCTCCATCTCCGTTCTACCATATTCTCATGACATTCAGCGTTTTTATACCCCTACATAAACCAATTTCCCTTCTGCCACTCATTTGTCAACACTCTCATTAACACACCCAAGATGAACAAATTCCTCCTCCTCACCCTCTCCGTCACAGGCGCCCTTGCCGCCGCTGATTACGCTCGTCTCAGTGAGCGTACCTTTGACCAAGTCCCTTGCTCTCGGCTGGGCAAGCAAGAATGTGGTGACGGCTGCATCGAATCGTCCTGGACTTGCTGCCCGGACGGCGCTGGCGGCTGCCCTTCAGACGCCTCTTGCTTCATGGGCCACAACGGGCAGTACGGTTGCTGTCCCGATGGAGAAGTCTGCGACGGCAACGGCGGTGCCACTACCGACGCTTCCACCAGCACCATTCTAGTTCCCATAGAGGAGACTTCTGCTGCGGAAACTGAAGCTACAGCTACCGATGGAGACAATGCTGCCGAGACCCCTTCCGAGACGGAGGCAGTGGAGACCCCTTCCGAGGGTGAAGCCGAGCAGCCTCCCGCAGAGACGGAGGGCACTCCAGTTGAGACTGCCCCCGCAGAGACGGAGGGTACTCCCGTCGAGACTCCTCCCGCCGAGGCGACTTCGGCGGGTAGCGCCCATGAACAACCTCCCACGGAGACTCCGGTTCACGCCACCACGCCTGCCGGGACTACGGCAGAAGCGACAAGCCAGGCCGGGGCTGGTGAGGCGACTACACCTGCGGGAACTCCCGGTGACGAGACTTCCGTCGAAGAGACTTTGGTGCTAGACACGCCTCCCGCCGAGACTCCTGTCCAGACGCCTCCCGAGACCCTTCAGACAACCGTGCCCATCATTCCCACCGCCGGTAACGGAACCGTCCGGTATACCCCTCCGGCAACTCCTCCCGCTACTCCTCCTGCTTTTAGCGGTTCTTCGTCGTATGGCATCAGTATGATTGGGGTATTGATGGCTTGCATTGCTGTCTTGGTGGTTTAGAGGGATGCATTTGTTACCATGACGAATTGGTCGCTCTCAGCATAGACGAACCAATAATAAACGACAGGTTTTGGGCTTTGGGGTTGAGATTCACGGTTTGACAAGATGCACTAAGGGGTCTGGTACCAGGTGCTTAATGCCTTCCTGGCGGACAAAGAAGATTCGCTCTTTGGATGGTATATAGGTGTTCTAATTGCAACTTGAACTGTTTTATATTCGGGTGCTGTGTGCTGTGTGCTGTAATGGAAAACGGGGGTTCTATTTCTAGCCTGGAAGTAGTTGGAATATTCCATCAAGTTCCAATACTCGTGGTAACCGGTTTCCATTGAATTTGGTCATTTGAGCAACGGGAATTTCCCCTTCATCTCTAAAGATGGGGGGACCATGGTTCATATGTCGCGGTATCCAGTTACCTTTGAATAGACTCATAATCTCATCTCTTCTCATCGCAGACAAGAACGTGTCAGGGGTTCTGACCTGCGACTTGACCCGTCACACAAAGGTGGTGTTGAAACGCTTCGAAGTCACTCATCACACACGGCCTGTCTCAATATTTGCGTAGGTAATGCAACGCTCTCCGGCATAAATTAGCCGGGGGGGGGGGGATGTAGCAAATGCGTTTACCAACATGTTCCGTGTGGTGAAGTGTTGGCCGCACCTACTTTAGAATGTCAGTCTCTCTGTTCTCTTTTTTGTAAACGTATTTGTAACTATGGTTCATTATTGAGACAGGCGCTTGTCCACTCGCTCTGTGAGTAAGACATCTAGCCGAGCAAGAACTGATGGCCTAGTTGAAAGCGGTGGCATGGGCAGACCCGAGAGCTATTGATGCCAGCCAGCCAGCAAATCAAGCTCCTTCTACCCTGGAATATGGCTCCAAATAACTGGAGGAGTGGTTCGGTGGGATGACTGAAACAAGTAACTCCTAAATCCGCACTTGAGATGCGAATCTGGCACGCCTACATTTACCCCTTAGGGCCCTTACTAAAATCCAGCTATTCATGGAGGCCTTGTATCAACATGCCAAGTTATGCAGTGCCGCCGAAACAACTGACCTCGCCGCCTCTTTCAAGCCGCTTGAATGAAGCCGAGGGGACAGTCAAGTTTGATCTCGTATTCCGGAAGAAATCATGGGCAGGCGGCGCACCTCGCCCGCTCCGAACCGCCCGTATCACGCCCAACTACATGTACCCGTCTGTGACACCCGTCCACAACCTGACCGACGAGTAGGCCGCGGACCAGTCCACCACAGGCAGGAGAGAGTTAATAGTGTCACCACGAGGTCGAATTCACCAAGTTTGATAGGCATACTGAGTGCTGCGTAACAATGACAACGGGACGTCGCACACACGGGAATCGATCACCGCCTGGTTGTATCCTGCTTGGGCCTGCCTAAGATGAATTATTGATGACGGCTCTCCCAATTCATCTCCCCAACCAGAGTTCCCCCCTTGCTAGCTTCTCATCCCATTAACCAAGATGAGGTATATGAGGCAGGAAAGCCTGCTCCCAAATTGATTCATCAACCAACATAATGGATGGATTGGAGCATGCACTTTATACCTCAGAGGTTCTTGCTTCTGATATGGCCTCACCTTCCATGAGGTGACGTCAGGGATCCGGGGGAATCAATTACCAGGACCTCACCGATTCGCTAACTCGAGTGCCCATTCTGGTACCATGCCTGCAGGCTCCTGTAGGCGCCTGGAGATTGGCCAGAATGGTGGTCGGCCTCCTCATGCGGGAGGCCCTCGCCGTGTCGGGCCTCCGCTGGTAACCTGCTGCCCCAGAGATGACTGCCCTGATCTGTGTCGTCCATCAAGGGGAACAGATGTATTAAAGCGCAACTGGTCTCAGTATCCGACTGCTTTCCATGTCAAACTTCTCAGCCTTTATTCTCTGGAAAGACACGCCTGGACACATACATCCATCACCTACTATTATCGTCTCTACAATGATCAGTCTACCCACCGTCAAAGGCGATGGTGACTTCACCGCTTCCCCTGTTCTTGCAACCGCCAACAGCGCCAGCCCAAGCCTGGACACACAAGCAGGTCCCGGACCAACGGTCATCGGGCTTTATGGCATTTCGGGCTCGGGCAAGTCTTTCCTCCTGAACCATCTGGCCCGGGAACTTGGTGCGGTCGAGTTTGCCTTCTTCGAAGGGGCGGACAAGATTGCCTCCCTCGTTCCTGGCGGCCTTGAGGCTTTTCGCGAGCTAGATGAGCAGTCCAAGAACGAGTTTCGTTGCCAGGCGATCGACGAAATCAGGAAGGAGAGTGCTGAAAGCGGGCGAGTCGCCATCGTGACTGGACACTTCATGTTTTGGTCCGAGGAGCAAGCTGCCGGCCAGCCAGTTTGCACCCCGAATGACCTGGAAACGTTTACCCACGTCATCTATTTGAACATGTCTGCCGAAGTCATCTCGCAGCGCCGCTTGGATGACAAGCTCAAGGGCCGGAATGTCATGCCTGTCGATCATCTGCGCAAGTGGCAAGAGGCGGAGATTTCCGGGATGCGCCATCTCTGCCGTCAACATCACATCCTATTTTCTCTCGTCTCCGACCCCAAGACTTCAATCCCAAGGGTCTCAGCTATGATCCGGCATTTTCGGCAACCCATGACGGTCGAATCGAACTTGGCTCGTGTTCAGGCCAGGCTCGATGGAATTCTTGCTCTCCCCGGCCGCGACGACTTGGAGACAATTTTGGTCATGGACGGGGACAAGACTCTGGCGGCAGAGGATACCGGTGCTTTGTTCTGGCAAACGCTTGCTCAGAGTCGACCAGCCTTGGCCGAAACATGGCCGCTGCAAGAGCTCTTTGGCAGTCCCCTGGGCTATTCGGATGCTGCATTCCACCAAGCAACCTTGCTGTACGAAGAGACAACCGACGACGAACAATTCGAGATGATGTGTGACGCTGTGGCTTCGTCAGTAGCGATGCACCCGGATATCGTCTCCCTCCTGCTACTTGCCGCAGACCAGAGGCACGTTGGTGCCCTGGTTGTTACATGTGGTCTGGGTCGCGTCTGGGAAAAGGTGTTGGAGAGACATGGATTGTCAAAGACGGTCGAGGTGATTGGCGGAGGTAGAATTTCGGACGGATTCGTCGTCACTCCAGCCGTCAAGGCCGCCATCGTTTCCCAGCTCCGGAACGCGGCCCATCTCTACGTCTGGGTGTTTGGGGACAGTCCCTTGGATCTACCGATGCTCAAAGAAGCTGACCAGGCCATCGTGGTTGTCGGTGATAAGCGAGCCAGGAGCTCCAGGATGGACGAAGCCTTGTCCAAGGCCATTCAAGACGAAGACTTCCAAGCGCGACAAGTTCTACTCCCGAGCCAGGCACCGCCGCGTCTGGACGAGGACAGGCTGCCTCTGGTTCGCCTCGATGACGAGCAATTCATCGGGTCCATCATGCGTCGCCGCCGCTCCGTGGAAATCCTACACGCCACGGACAAGAATGCAGCGAAATTGCTGACCTCTCCAACACGCGACGCCTCGGTGGCCGGTCCTGCTTTGAGGGAGGCCCACGGCCTTGTTGGGCGGTATTTGGCCACGGAATTTGTTTCCCAACTGATTGGGCTCGACGAGTACACGATTCCACACGTGCAGGGCCATCAAACGGTCGGCCACCGGCTGCGGAACGAAGACCGGACCTGCATCGTGGCGCTGATGCGTGGCGGCGAAGCCATGGCTTTCGGCGTCAACGCAGCATTCCCACAGGCGACCTTTATGCATGCCGCATCTGCGGCGGACATCAAGGGGCATCACGTGGATGACCAGTGCACTGTGATGCTGGTGGACTCGGTCATCAACAGCGGGAAGACGCTGATGCAGTTCATGCAGCGCGTCCGTCATTTACACGCCAGCATCCGCATCGTCGTCGTCGCTGGTGTTGTCCAGGCGGAGGTGGTTTCGAAGACGCATGCGCTCGCCAAAGCCATGGGGCGTCATGGTGCCAGTCTCGTCGCGCTCCGATTGTCCGAGAACAAGTTTACCGGGACGAAGACGACTGATACTGGCAATCGACTGTTCAACACGACGTACCTGGCTTGACCCTCCATCGATGCGGTGGTTTGGTGTGGGTTGCGTTGTGGGCAGTGTTCCATCACAGTTGGCACTAGGAATACGAGTTCACCATAATAGCGAAGGGCACCGTATTGTCCAGTTATGCCTTCAAAATACGATTTATTGTTAAATGCAGTTCATGGCTCTCAGCGCACTGCTCCCTTTTCCCAACGGCAGGTATCATGCTTGTCTCGTAGTAGAGACCGTCCCGCCGCGTTATCCATCAATGATATCACCATCCTCGCCAGCGAAATGAATCAAATGTAGGATTCTTGACTTACGACAAGAATAATACAGCATGATATTGCCAGCACTTGCCGGATCAAACCTGTAAGGTTTGAGCGCATCTACTGGGAGTGGCACGAGCAAGACGAAGCCGAGAATATGAATGTTCAATTCAAAAATTAGGAACAGTCCAAACATCGTAACTACGGTGCGGAAGAAGTCATCATGGGCATCCCGGACTCGGAGTCCACAACTCGGGGCTTCCCAGAACCCAAACGCCGCCTCCATTGCTCAAGAGATCGACCTAACGGTCTTAATGACTTTCCCCTACTCCCTCTAGATAGCTATCGTGCGCACAGCATGAACAAGATACCCGATCGACCGAAACGAAGCAAGACTATGGCGCCACGCCGGTTGGGCTTCATGAGATCGGACCACCCAGGTCGCCTGTCTAAGCGACACTGCGGACTTGGCAGCCATGCAAGATGCCTGCGGCATATTCACCTGCTGCCGGTGGCCGACGTCGACACTCGACGGCCAACCCATTGACCAATCAGCCGTTTCACATCCGTAATCAAGCCAAGACTGTCCACCTGCTCGCCCATGGCAACATTTGTTCCTGCACATCAAGTGGAACCTCGTGCAGCAGATTAAGCATTGCCCCCCCTTGTTCTGCGGGAAAGACGTACATATTTCCGTATATCCCGATGCCCGGCCGCTCGCTCCCTGCCCTCTGTGGGGTTTCCCGCGCGGGAGCCCGCTACGAGCCGGTGCAGATGGGGTCGCTGAGGGAGGGTTTGGCGACTAACAAGCCAGATTTGATGGCGGTATCTTGCGGTGAAGAAATGCCGAGGCATAGTCGTGAGGTAGATTCGGGCCAGACCCGTCTTATGTGCCCTCATACTTGTCAGGTTTGTGATGACGACGTGAAAATCCTTCAGACAGCAAGGAGCGGCCGGCGAGTTACTCGAGCCGGAGGGACACAGAAATACGGGCGCAGAGAGGGCTCGCAGGGAGAAGATGATGAACTATAAGAGCCCGAGGTTCGCTCTGCAAGTATGATCAGGTAGACACCAGCCAGTAATAACTTGTTCAATATGAATCTCAAAACAGCTCTCACCACTTGCGCGCTTCTCGTGGCCGCAGTGAACGGTATGTGCTGGCCCCCTATCCCAAAGACACAGCCAACTCACCACGCTCCCACCACAGCTCACTCCCACGCCGCCCCCAACGAAGCCTCCATCAAGTTCCATCACGACGTCCTCAAGCGGTGCGGTCCCCGAGTCGCAAAGATGAAGCAAACCCGCCGGGCGCTCCGCCGTCGAGCCGACTCGGTCGACGCCAAGTCGGGGGACACCGACTACGTCATCCACGCCGTGGCCCCCAAGTACAAGGACATCAAGAACTGGACCAACATCCTCACGCCCGAGACCAGCGACGGCCCCTACTTCCTTCCCCGGAGCCAGACGCTGAGGCAGGATGTCCGGGAGGGCCAGGCCGGGGTGCCGCTGTCGCTTGAGATTGGCGTCATCGATGTTGATACGTGCGACCCGCTCGATGATGTCCTCGTAGATATCTGGGTAAGTTAATTGGTGGGATGTGTCTCTGAGGAAGGTTCTGACATTATGACTCAACAGCACTGCAATGCTACCGGATCATACAGTTCATTCACAGGCCTCTCGCCCAACACGCAGTTCTTGGACTTGTATGACGATTTGACCAATGGCAGCTCGCTCAACCTCCATACCGGGCTACCAGATCTCTCAGTAAGTAAAAGCCTCCTTGACCTCTGAGCCCCAGTTCCTGACTTGCGTAGTGGTTATCAACGGACAACACCACCTTCTTGCGAGGAATGTGGCCGACAGACAAGCACGGCGTCACGTCCTTCACCACCATCTTCCCTGGGTTCTACGTGAGCTTCCCAGCTGCGTCCCCGCGTAACGAGCACCGAGTCTGACGACGTCCAGGTCCAACGCGCGATCCACATCCACGTCCAAGTCCACACCAACTGGACCGTCCAGTCCAACGGAACGCTCCTCCACGGCTCCATCGTCAGCACCGGGCAGATCTTTGCCGACGAGGCGCTTTCCCAGGAAATCATGGGCCTCGAACCCTATGCCAGCCACACGCAGATCGAGCGCGTGAAGAACGACGCCGACGGAATCTATACGCACGAGTCGGCGAGTAAGTAGCAAACAGCGCCACTCTCCATCTCTCCTTGCCAGCTACGCTTTCGGGTATCATGACTAACTTCGCGGATCCCCAGCGGGCGCAATGACCGTCATGGACACGGAGCCCCTCGACGGTGTGGACAACAAGAATGGGATATTTGGATACATCACTCTGGTAAGACGCCGGTTTCCAAAGTCGCGACAGCATCGAGATGAGTGCTGACCATGGTAGGGCATTCAACTTGGCCAGATTCGAAACGGAAGCACCGTTGACGCCCGTATGTTGCGCCTGCCGAGATGTTAAGGGGTCGAGCGTGCTAACTTGAAGATAGTTCCTGACGTTTCGGTAACTCCAAAAGCATGAGTACAAGTGCTTTTTGGGATGACCTTGAGCTGCACCTGAAGCTATATGAGTAGTCTACATAGTCTATACATACGTATTCCTAGAGCTCGAAAAAGAAAGTTTTGGGCTCATCTCTAACCCAAGTCAAGGCTCTTGATCTTATCCTTAGTCCCTTATAATAACCCGAGCTTAATATTTTAATGCTCGGCTGCCTATTCTAAGCCCTTCGTGGCGCGGCCTCTGGCTCCTATTGATTCGTACAAGGAAGTTGAAAGTAATGAAAGTAGTTTTCACCCCGGTGACTGTGATTAATGATGAGTACTATCCGTAGTGCGAAAACAAGTACTGCTGCATCTAGTGTCGAATTCCTTTCTCCAAGATACACCAATCTATGAACCTTCGGCCCCAACATTGTCATGAATCCCAACCATACCCAACCCACCTCATTCCACGTTAGAGGTAGGGTCCTCGATACAGGAAAGGCTGTTCGGGAGATGAACGCAGAATAACCCGGGCTTGGAAAGCCGAATATAGTTTAAACGAGGGGTAAACTTTACCCAGCATGAATGTGCCTCCTTTGAAGATGTCTCCTAATAACAACTCAGACATGGCATACACGGAATGAGACGGGTAACGTACCAGAATCCAAGCGATTCCCGTTGAGTGTGCAGAAGCCTTCTCCGGTTTGCATGTTCAGACCACATCCCACGACATCGCCTTTCCTAAATTTCCGGCTCAAATTGACCCTGGAGAGCCTTGATTGCACTCCGTCGAGTTCTTCTGAACGCACATCGCCGTCACAACCATATTCCCACGACTGCGAGAAGCTCGTAATCGTATCATGAACGTGTGAGTAGTTTGATTACGGGCTTGATCCTAGAAGCTGGACAAAGCCGATTCTGAGAAAACTAAATGAGACGGTGAGGAAGGCGGAACGATTGTGCTGAGATCATGAGACAGAAGACGTACTGGTGGCGAGGGTGGTCCCTGATTTCAACTTCAAAATAAAAATGCTTAAGACCTAGATGGATGCATTCCTTGGTCCAGAACCGGCCCCATTTTTTGAAGTTGGTCTTCAGATCTAAGTGCAGAGAATCAGTTCAAGTGTTGCACCATATCCGTTCGTCCGTCCAGAAGCTCCTACCTAACGCCACGCCAGATCCGCGGCTGCAATCTATCCAACTGGTTTCCCTGCCGCCCCTTGAGACATGAACAAATGTTGAAGGGAAACGATATGGCGATCTGTCGCGCAGTGGACGGTGCTTGTCCAGGAGGTCCTTGACATCGGGATGGCCGTATTTCTCAGCAACGTCCGAGGGTGTCCAATTGTCTGCGTCAAGGGCTGACGCATCTCCACCGGCATCCAGCAATTGCGAGATTATCGTCTTGGTGCCGAATCGGGCGAGACGGTGAAGGGTCAATGGCTCCTCCCGCAGTGCTGCTGGCCCCAGGTCGAGTATTCGCTGTGTCCAGGCTTCATAGATGGCCTTCTCAGGGACCATGGTCGGAATGGGTCTGACGATTTCGGAGAGATCTGAAAATGAAGGGCCCGGGTCCGGAAGACTGGAGAGAACGGCTTGATACAGGTTGGACTGTGAGTGTCTCAGGTAGGACTTCTTGTCCCTGATGGTGGCTTTCAAGCCACAAATGCGGTCCAAATCACTCTTGCGAGGGTGAAGGAGTACAGCACCGAGACATTCGCTACTGCACTCTCGCCCAGCGAACTGAACCGGCGTCCACCCCCGCGAATCAGGCATATCCCAGATTTCAGACACCCTGTCACAGCCGAGCAGCACGTCGACGACTTCCCTTCGATTTTGTTTGAGCGCGTGATGCAGAATGCTGTCTCCCCCCCACAACCACTTTTCGTCTGGATGCAGCAACCTCGCGCCCAGCAAGATCTTGACCGTCTCTGCGTGGCCGTTTATACACGCCGATGCCAGACAATCCCGATCAATACCCGTGTGATTGAGAACTGCCTCGCTCCTGTTGTCGGCAATCCACTGAACCGACTTCAGGCACCCTCCGTTTCGACAAGCGAGCAGTAGGGGACTGCTTCCGTCTTCGGTGATGGCAGCGACATCCGCGCCGTTGGAGATCAGTGACAAGGCAGCGTCATCATTTCCATATGCCATTGCCAAGTGCAATGCCGTCCTCGCCCTCTTGGTTTCGGATGTCAACATCTGCAAGCTTCCCAGCAAGTCCCTCAATGTCGCTCGCTTCCAAGAGCACCGCAGCATAGTGCAGCTTGGACTGGCCACATTCGTCCAGTGGTTGCTTCGAGTCGTCCCAAGCCTCCATTAGACCCTTTGTCAATGTGATCCGATTCTGGTCGACGGCCGAATCGCCATCCATCTTGTTATGCAGGCCGAAACCGAAGAGGTAGTTCAATGGAGTCCTGCCCAATTTGTCGGTCCGGTTGGCACCCCGATTCGTTTTCGCTTTCAGCAGCATGAGGCCAATCCCCGAATGTCCTCCAATGGCTGCCACATGAAGCGGGCTGCGGTCCCAGAGGTCGGCTTCCATGGGTGAGCCATGCTCCAGCAAGGCCTGAACGCAGCCCTGGTGCCCTCCCTTCGCCGCAAGATGAATTGGTGTCAGACCGTCCAGGCCGCCCAACCCGAAGGTGGATTTCAGGTTCTAAAAATGCCGTAGGTCGGCGGGCACCTCGTCGGGATCCAAAAAGAGAGCTTCAATGAACTTCGCATCGCCGCATGATGCCGCGACGTGGATTGGGCTCCAATTGAACCTGTTTAGCCAGTTCAGCCATCCATTGATAGGACGCCTTGTATCGCAGACCTTATGAAGGGTTGCAGGGACGCAAAAACCTACCTCAAAAACGCGTTCACGGTCCAGATGCTGAATGTTCAAATTGGCCGCAAAATAATGCAACATCGACCACCCAAGGATGTCAGGAGATAGCGACGGGTTGACTATGAATGAAATGTTAGCAGGCCCGAATCATGGAATGTCTCAGATGGACTTAGTCCTCTAAGACCACATTGTGTTTCCGAATTGGATGTTTCTAAACCTAAATCTTAATGCAACCTATTGCCGCTTTAGCAGTATAAGATCTTATTGAATTGGGTTATATATGTAGCCTTATGCATAAAAGGTTATATGTTTAATAGGCCTGCAGCCTGGATATATAGTGGGCAGTAAATAGTTATTAGATTATAAAAAAGGAAGAAAAAGAGGGCCTTTTAAGATAAAAATAGATTTTAAAAGGGGAATATATATAATATAATATAATAAATAAATTAAAATTATATTAAAAAATATATTAAATTATTTAATAATTAATAATTAAATATATATAATATATATATTAATTAAATATTATATTAAAAATAAATTATTTAATATTTATTAATTAATTATAATAATAATTATATTTTTAATTATTAAGCTTAATATTTAAAAAAATTAAAAAAATTTATTTTAAATTTTATAAATAAAAATTAAAATAAAAATTTTATAAATAAAAATTAAAAATTAAATTTTTTAAAAATATTTTTTAATTTTTAATATAATAAATTTAATTCTTTTAAATATTATAATTTTTTAAAAATAAAATTATTTTTAATTAAATATTAATAATTTAATAATTATAAAAATAATAAATTTTAATTTATATTAAAAATTTAATAAAAATAAAATAATTTAAATTTTATATATTAAAGAATTTATTATAAAGGGTTTTATAATATATAATATATTATAAATTAATTTTTAATATAATAAATATAATTCTTTTAAATATTAAAATTTATTAAAAATAATATTTTTATTAATTAAATATTAATAATTTAATAATTATAAAAATAATAAATTTTAATTTATATTAAAAATTTAATAAAAATAAAATAATTTAAATTTTATATATTAAAGAATTTATTATAAAAGGTTTTATAATATATAATATATTATAAATTAATTTTAAATATTATATTAAAAATAGAGTTTTTAAAAAATAAATTTATAATTATATAAAATTAAATTATAAAATTAATTTTAAATATTTTTAAATATTATTATTATTTCTTAAAGAAAATTTTAATTAATTAAATTTTCTTTTTTTATAAATAATTTTATATAATTAAAATTAAATATATATAATTTTTATATTAAATATTTTATAAAATTAAGATTATATTAAAAATTTATTATTTTATAATTTATAAAATTATAAATAAATAGGTTTTTTATTAAAGAAATCCTTTTTATAAAATTAAAATAATTAATTTATAAAAAATTA
Source organism: Thelonectria rubi (assembly GCA_013420875.1). Lineage (NCBI taxonomy): Eukaryota > Fungi > Ascomycota > Sordariomycetes > Hypocreales > Nectriaceae > Thelonectria > Thelonectria rubi. The sequence continues at coordinate 156,855 of WMHX01000002.1, read as the reverse complement.
AAATAATTAATTTATAAAAAATTAAAATAATTAATTTATAAAAAATTAAAATAATTAATTTATAAAAGATTAAAATAATTAATTTATAAAAAATTAAAATAATAAGAAAATAAAAATTAATTATATTATATTAATATTAAAAAATAATTTAATTTACATATTAAAATATATTTAAAAATTAAATATTTTATTTATTTATAATTTAATTATTTTCTTATAAAATATTATTATATTTTTTTAAAAAGGAAATTTAATTAATATTCTTTATAAAATTATTTATATATTAAATAAAAAAGAAATTTAAAAATAATATAAATAATATTATTAATTAAAATAAAAAAATAAAAATAAAAAGCTTTTATTAATTAGCTTATTAAGGTAAATATTATAATTAAGCCCTTATAGTAATTATAAACTAATTATTTAATAAGCTCTATTTACTTAAGAATCCTTTATTATTAGATTTTAAAGCTTTAATATATATCTTTAGGGATATATTTTAATGGGGAAAATAACATAACTACATAATACTATAACCCGTGTAACGGCGTGTAGGGTAGGTAGCGGAGGGAGGGAGTGAGACTGGAGGAAAAGAGGGTTTTCTGCAGGAAAATGCTAAAATAAATATAGCCAGGGCTTGCAGCTAATAGGGATAAAATAGAACTAAATAATTAATAAATAAGAGATAATAATAATACTTTAAATAAAATAAATAAACTTTAATTCTTTAGGGGGAAAATATATATTAAGGAAGTCCTATTTTTAATAGGGAAATCCTTCCCTCTTTATATTAAAACTAGCTAATTATAGCTAGGCATATAAACTAGCTAAAAATCTATTAGCTAATAAAAATCCTTTAGGCCTTATAATTATTTATTTCTATTAATTATTATTTTCTATTATTATAAACTTCCTTATAAAGAATAATTTTTATTCTTAAGATTTAAATTCTTTATAATATATTAAGATTAATCTCCTTAATTCTATTATTCCTTTATACTTATTTCTTTAAATAGAGCCCTTAATCTATCTAATTACCTCCCTAAAAGTAAGGTTCCCTTTACTAAAGGAAGCCTAATTATTCCCTTAGCTAGATTAATAAGCCCGGTTTGTTATCAGTTAAGCCCAATTTGTTATTAGCTAAGCCCGGTTTGTCTTTAGCTGAGTCTAGTTCAGCTTAATAGGATCGGAGTATTCTAATTAGGCGCTCTTAATAGCTAGGTATCTAGAGCGCGGGCCTAAAGATATCTAATATAGGGCTTAGGGCTGCTGAGCTCTTATAAGATAATAGAGAGGTATATGCCTAGGCATTAAGCATTATATTTAAGATAGTATAACTAGGGGAAGCAAATTAGATAATATAATAAAGGGGGTATAGGGCCAGTAATACTAAGAACTATTTAATCCTTTAGAGTTTATAGGCTTCTATAAGGTTATAAGAGAAGGGGGCATTAATATAAGCAGATGCTTTTAAGCTAGAGAAGCAGCATTTAGTCCTATCCAGGCTAAAAGGGCAATAATATAAATAATCTAAAAGTTATTTAAGCACTATATTTTAGAGCTTTATTATATAAAGATCTAATAATAGCTCTATTACTTTTAAAAAGCTAGAATATAATAAGAATAAAGTGGTTCTTTAGGGTCTTTATAATTCCTATTTATTAAGATATTAAAATTAATTTATTAAGAATATATATAGTAAAAATCTTAATTTAGCTTAAAAATAATATAAATTAATTAAATATTTTATTTAGATTAAAAGCTAAAAAAAGCTAAATAGTAATATTTTATATATTAAGCATTTTAAGATTATTTAATAGCTTAATAAGATTAAAAAGCTTACTTTTTTTTATTATATTAAAGTACTTTAATTTATTAATTACTAATCTATTAATAATAATTAGCTTCTATATAGGCAATTAATTAGATATTTAAATAGCCTTTTTTTTTAGTAATTTCTAAGGGGCTATAAATAATACTAAAGATTATAATATTATTTACTTTTTTAGGAATTATAATAATATCTTAAGAGGGGGTAAGGTATATAGTTTTATAAGTAGAGCTAGTGCTATAATAAGTATATTAATAGTTAGGCCTTAGGGCCCTAAAGTTAGAATTATATAGTAAGGGAATATAGGGTTAATTAGGCACTTTTTATATAGAAAGTACTATATAAAGCTTATTTTTCTATTTTTATATTTTTCCTAAGTAATTAAAGGCATAATATAGTCTATAATCTATATAAAAAGGGGCAAGATAGATAAGGCTTAATCTTAATAGGAATTAATCTTATTTATAGAATAAATAATAGCTCTTTTAAATAAGGGTTATAAAGAATCTATATTAATTAATAAATTAAGTTTATAGCCTTATTATAGAGAGAAATATTAGTAAATTAATACTAAAAGGGGCCTAGATCTTTTATTAGGTTATATAGCTATAAATACTTTAAGACCCTAAATTACTAAATACTTAATTCCTTAAAGGCAGCCTATAGGAATAGCTAATAAATATATTTAAATCCTTACTTTATATTATTAAGTAATATTTAGCTAAGGTTATTTATTAAAGTTAATATTTAATCTCTTAAGGGGAGGCAGTTATTTTATATTATAATATACTATTCTAGATCTCTTGCTACTATAAATTATATAGGCATATATCCTTTAATATAAGTATTTATAAGGCTATATTAAGTAATTAAGGCCTCTAAAGAATACCTAATAAATAATTAAATATTAAGAAATATATAAATTATTATAATATATTTATAATTCTATTTATCTAGCTAGGCATAAAGGGGGGGATAAAGGACCTTAAAATAGTAGGGGAGGGCTATATTGCTTAAGACTTACTAGAAAGCTAGAGTAAAGAGTTTATAGTAGAGATTAATTCCCTATTTTTATGCATTAAAATAAATAATATATTTAGAGCTTTAATTAAAAATATAAAATGCTTAATAAGTATTCTTAAAATTTATTAGCCTTATTATAAATTGCTTATTATAAATAGTAATTTTTATATATATAAGGAAAGTATAATTTAAGTTTTCTTTATAATATAATACTTATTTAATACCTTTATCTAAAAATGCAATTAATAGGTTTAAGGTTATTTAATTAGATAAATAATATTTAATAATCTTTATATTTAAATAAATAATAAAAAGATTAAAAGTAATAATAATTAGGTCCTTTATACTATTTAATTATAATAAGAATTGCCTATAAAGTAAATAATTCTATTTAATCTTTATTAATAAGAATATAGACTATACTTTAAATATTTACATAAGGGTTATAAAGAATCTATAATAGCTTCCTAGAAGATATTAAAATCTAATTAGGAAATCTATAGTAGCTATTAAATATAAGGGTAGATAAATATAGATTATATATAAATAGTAATTATTAGTAATATAGCTATTAAGGACTTATTATATAAATAAAATTAGCCCTTACTTTTACCTTAATAAATAATAAATTATTTAGATTTATTAATTAAATAGTAAAACTAGCTTAAAAAGTATTAAATATTATTATCTAGATTAAGGGTTTTAATTAGGGTTATTACTTTTAGGGGCTAGAATTAGAGATTACTAATTCTATAAGCTATATAGGTTTTAGGCATTTCCTTTACTATTTAGGAGAATAGTAAGGTTAAAAGGTTATTTAATTAGATAGTTTATATGCTTATTAATATATTAAGTAATTTAGGTAAGGAGTAAGGATTATAATAAGGATATAGGAAGAGGGTTAGTAATATAAGGAAAGTAAAATAAAAAAGAAAGAAAGTAGGAAAGGATTTATTTACTTAAGTGTTTAAAAGTATAAGAAGGAATAAATAAGTATTTTAAATATTTAGGGAATAATTTAGGCTTAAGGCCTTAATATATAATATATTTAATTATTTACTTGCCTATTTATTTAGGCATTAGTATTAAATAATTACTTTTTAGTTTTTTATCCTTAAGGTTAATTTAGGTCTTAAGCTTTTTCCTTTTTCTAACCTTTTTAACTCTTTATCTTCTTTCTACTTAACTATCTAATTAGGTATAGCTCCCCCTCTTTTTACTATTTAGGCAATTAAGGGCATTAAGGGGGCTTAAGCTAACCTTCCTAATATTTCTAATTAATTAATTAGCTAGCTTTAGGATATTAAATTCTATAAATAGATCTAGATATTCTAGCTCTATTATAATATAATTTAATTATTAATTATTAAAATTAGATTATATTAATTTTAAAATATAAATTCTTTTTTTTTATTACTCTTTTATTCCTATTAATTAAATAATTCTTTAATTTAATAATAAATTTACTATTTAGATTTATTTATAAATAGCTCTTAATTAATTTAAATAGCCTTTATATATTAAGCTAGCTTTATAGAAAATAAAGGAGAAATTAATAAAAATATTATTTTATAATTAAATTAAATTTATTAATTAAAAGAATTATATTCTAAAATCTATTATTAAAATTATTAAATTAAAGGCTATAAAGCTCTAGCCTATATATATTTTAATAGATCTTACTTATAAATATAATTACTTAATCTAGAAGATCTTATATTAGCTTAAATATTTAAAGGCCTTAATTATAGCCTTTATAGAGTATTAGAACCTAATTATATATTTATATTGCATTTAGATTTATTTATTTAATATTTTTATTAATTAGGAATATATTTTTATTTTATTTTATATTTACTAATTAATTCTAGGCTTTATAAAAAAGCAATATATTAATTATATTTAGTACTTTTATAATAAATATAAATAGATTTTATTATATAAATACTAATTAATTACTCTTAATATTAAAAAACTATTTAATTATCTTTAGAGCTTTATTAGGCCTAAAAATCCTAAGATTTATACTATAAGAGTTCTTAATTAAGCTAACTGCCCTTAGATCTTAAAGATAGAAGAATTAGATAATTTTATATATAAGGATCTTAAGGTAAAGGTAAAAGTGGAAAACTATTAATTATAAAATAAGGAGCTTAGCTTCTTTCTATTATAATAGTAATTAGGCTTTAATAGGCTATTAGTTTAATAGGTTTTATTAATAATTAGCTTTAAAAGGGGAGTAAAGGGGGTAAATAATGCAATTAGTAGGGAATTAAGTTCTTTAGTAATCTAATTTTAAGTAATAATAGACCTTAATTTAGTGCTCTTTAGGCAGGATATTAAAGTAATAAAGGGTATAAATAATATATTATTTTCTTTATTTTCTTCCTCCCCTTAATAATAAGAAATAATACTTAAAACCCTTATTATTAATTACTTCCCTATTATATCTTTTTAGGTTATAATTATATATTTAATTAGTTCTTAATTATATTTATATATTTTATAGCTTCTATTTTATCTATTTAAGGGATAATTATTTTAAATTAAATTAAAAGCATTATTATAAAAGGCACTATTAGGCAATCCTTATTTATATTATCTTTATTATTTAGCTTATATTAAGCATTAATAATATATTTATTTTTAATATTTTCTTTTTAATTAAATAGTTCCTATTATTAGGGCTTTTTATTATAAAAGAGGCACTTTATAAATTAAGGGTTATTCTTATTAATATTAATAGCCTACTATTTATTTTTATTTTTATAGAACTTCTTAAAGTAGTCCCTATAAATAGAAGTTAGAAGCTTAAGGCTACCTTAAAGCTAAAGGTAATATACTTTATTACTTAATTTATAAATTATAATATATAGGCTAATCTATTAAGGCTTAAGCTTAGCCTCTTAAGATAAATCTCTAGTTTAATAGGAATTATAGTGGAATATAAGGTTATTTATTTAAATAATTTATTTATATAAGAGCCTTAAATAGTTTTAATTAGTATAAATAGCTAGTTTCTAGTAGTATTCTATAGCTTTCTGCCTTATATCCTTTATATTCTTATCTAGCTATATAATAATCTTTAGCCTTATTTTAACTATTTAATTATATATCTTTATTTTATCCTAATTAATAATTTACTATATTAAGATATTTACTTTAAGTAAAAGGATAGGCTCTTATTTATAAACTAAATAAAATAATAAGTAATTATAAAATACTTAAAATATAATGCAATTAATTAAGAGGATATAGCTTAAATTATTAAACTATATACTTAAATATATAGGGTTCTATTTTATAATAAACTTAATAATTAATTAGTACCTAGCTTTAATAATCCTATTTACCTTTAGGTTATATATTAATATTAAAATAACTTTTGCCCTTAAGGTTTATAAAGTGGGTTTAAAGTCTTATATTAATTCTAAACTATTATTTATTATTATTATTAAAATTACTCCCTATTTAGAGATAATACCTTATATAAAGACCTTAATAGCGCTTATATTTAATATAGGGATAGCTATAATCTCTACCCACTTTATTAGATTATAATAGGCTTTTAGTAGGTATTTATAGCCTTAAGCTTATAGGAGGTATTAAGTATTTATATAGACCTTAAATATTAATTATTTAGATTATATTAATATAATATATTCCTTAATCTTAATTATTAAGTATTCTTAATAGATTTTGCAGATTTAGATATAAGTGGCTATCTTAGTTTATATACTTGCTTATTAATATCTCCTCTAAAGAATAATAATAATTAAATTATAGCCCTTATAGCCTAAATTAATATAATAAGATATAATTAATTAGTTCTTAATTATTAGGTTAGATATTATTAAATATAGGGGTTTATAGAATCTATTCTATTTATAGCTTTAGTGCTAAAGGAATCCTCTTTAGATAAAGTATTAGGTAGCTTTTTTTCTAATCTAAATATATTTAATAGCTATTAAGCTAGTAGGATATTATATAGTATAAAGAAACTCTCCTAATTATAGCTATTTGCCTTTATATTTAGTGGCTAGGTATTATATTTATTTAATATAATTAATCTCTAGGTCTTTAAATTAGAGCTTATTATTAGTTAGCCTTAAGTCTTTAAATATAATTAGATATAAATATAAATTAATAAAGTCCTTAATATTATTCTTTACCTCTTTATCTTTCTAATTAAATAGTCTTACCTATTTTTATAATAATCTATTAGTAATTAAATTCTTAATGCCCTTAATATATTAGACTATAAAGTTAAAAAGGAGAATATAGCTTAATTATTAAATAATTAAGGCTTTAGGAATATTATTAGTATGGCTATTAAGCTAATAAATAAAGATTTATAAATTAATCTTAAGGGTAAATAATATATTATAAATTATCCCTTATAACCTTCTAATTATATAGAGAATAGCTTAATATTCCCTTTTTATAGCATTATATTTATATTTTATATTATTTTATAATCTTAATTTAAATTAAATTAAATATCTCTTTTTATTAATTATTTATATAAAAATGCATTCCTATTTATATAAGCTAATATTAATTATTAAAATTACCTCCCTAGCTTTTAAATTATAGTTTAATATAATTAATATAAATATAAAGATTATTTTATACTTTAGTATTTTTAGTGCTTTTATTTAATTTAATCTTTAAGTAAATTTAATATTCTTCTTAAGGAGCATTATAAAGGGTCTTATAATTAATATAAAGCCTATAATCTAATAGTAATAATACCTAATAATACTTAAAAATAAATAGACTTTTATAATAAAATTATAATCTTCCTACTTTATAATCTTAATAATCTTAGACTCCTTTAGGGCTTAATTATTAATATTATATAAATAGCTTATTATTATAGCTAACTTTTAATAAAATTAAGATTTTAGGACTAATATTATATATCTAGATAATTTTATATTAAGGAGGGTCTTATTAAGATTAATTAAATACTTTAGGATATACTATTTAATATTAGGCCAGGCTAGCTTATTTTTATATATAATCTTAGGTCTCTTAATAATAATATTATTTAGGAAAGTATAATAAATATCTAAAAGGAGGTTAAATAGGATTTAAATAATAATCCTTAAGAATTAGGCAATAGAATTAATAGCTCTTTGCAATAAAGTATATATTTATAGGAATCTAATAGGCATTTAGAAAGTTATTAAGTTCCTGCTTTTCTTATTTAATAATATTTAATTATATTTAGAAAAGAAATTAAAAAATAAAAATATTTTATATATTATTATATTTATTAAGAATTTATTTGCATTTAGGGGCATAAAACTATTATATATTATATATTTATTAATATAAATAATTAAATTAATTAAATAGATCTTACTATCCTTTTTAATAATTAATATAAATAGGTTTTAATAGGCCCTATAGCCTTTCTTAAGTATCCCTCTTTTTATATAAATTTTTAAGAGATTTATTACTTTTTATTTAAGGCTAGATAGGATAGGGATAATTCCTAATTATTAAGCTAAATAGGAAATAACTTTTAGGATTTATAATAATATAATAATAAAATTAAGCTATTTATACTTGAAAAGGTATGAAGAATAGTGAAAGGTAATGGATGGAAGCTTTAAAGGAAGTTTGAGGGACGAGATGAAAAGATAGAAGGATTCTGATTGGATATTCAGAATCTGCAAATCGAGGCGGTCACAATAGTATAAGGGTTGTCTTGATTGGTCAAGAGAAGAAGTGTTCAATTGATGATGAATATTATAGACAGAGAGGGAAAAACCCTTGTCCTTTATAGACGATTTCTCGACCACTATTGGTCTGTGCGTAATGAAACGTATACCAGATGAAAGGTATATTAATGACGATTATAATGATATAAGGAATTCCTATTGTGGACCAATAAGGAATATATAATCCGCATTTGGAATATATGATGCCTTGGAATGTGTTTAGTGTAAAATTTTCAATACATCCGGAAACGGAAGGTGCTAATTGCCCGA